>JAUMHI010000061.1:18447569-18557222 GCA_032359435.1 Enteromius unitaeniatus
TTTTTGTTTAATAAATGTTATTAAAATCAGCTCCGTGTCCTGCCGCTCCTTTGCCTCGCTGAGAGCGCGAGCGCACACTGCACTCAGTGCACCCAGCAAACGTGACAGAATCCAGTGCGAACCAGCCGTACGTGACACATATATTACCTTATATATAGCACATTCCATAATTCCTACACAGAAGTTCAGACAACAGTGCGCTTCACTGGATAACAATGGGTAATACTTCTGACCTTGACTGCTCACTCCTTCCATGAATTGTTCTCCTTCATCCACAGCGTCTTCGTCTTCTTCTTTAGATGCCATCCCCTCATCATCAGCATGAGCATTTGCTGTGCCCTCTTCATTCACACTCCAGTCAACATAAAATGAAATTCATGAGCTTTTATTGTACAAATCTTTTAATTACTATATTAAATATGCCTTTAAACCTGTTAACATTATAGTATTTAATTATGCTTTTAAAACTATTTAATATTTATCTATTGTAAAATGATGTAGGATTTGCCTTTTAAACTAGCAGTACCATCACTGCCTTGACTCAGTCTTGCAGCCTCTACAATCAGTTCATCATAAACTTCCTGTTTTGATATTCAGTCAGGAAGGGAAGACTTTTGAACATGCTAAACATGCATGGAGAGTTGCCTTGAGGTCAATGTACCTCTTCTGAAGACCCCCAGCCATGGCAGCCTTCATCTCTTTTATGACCGCAGATTCACCTTAGATCGGTTTCAGTCCGTTGATCAGTGTGTCCTGGAGGCCTGTGGCGACTAACAGTGTGGGGGTCTTCTCCTTGGACATGTACTGTGTAGCCTCTTTCATGGGCTTCAAAGCGCTGACTACTTCTTCAGCTGTTGTCATGTCCAACTCAGTCAGTGTGCACAGATCTTTCTCGGTCTTCCTGACTTCACTCGAGAACAGGGTTGCACAGATGGCCTGTTGTTGCTCCAGGAATCTTTCCAGCATGTCATGCACACTATTCCATCTGTAGTTAAATAAAAGAAATATACTTTATTCATATTATTAATTTATATATATTTTATAGACAGTGTGTAATTAATGTAATTAATAAAAAACTAAATAAACTATTGAAAAGTAACCACACATCTGTCATCAACTTGCTCTGGTAGTCGTAGAAGCCTCTGTTTCTCTTTCAGCATGTGGTTGGCTGTGGTGCTCTGTCTGAAGAAACTCACAATGCGTCTCACCCTTTCCAGCAGGCGTGCGACTGCTGCTTCCTCAGCTGCAATTGTCATATTTGACGCATTGTCAGTGACGATTTCAGGATCCTTTTCTGCGATTCCCCACTCAGCGATGGCCTTTCTCAGATGTTCTGCCAGGTTGTGTCCGGTGTGGCTCTTGGGCATGTCCCTGGTTTGTAAAACATACGTAACGAGCTCCCATTCCTCGTTGATAAAGAGGGCAGTGATGGTGACATATGCTTCAGTTGTGCACAAGGTCCAGCCATCGCACGTCAGGGCAACTCTCGCCACGCTGGCCAGGGAGGCTTTAACGCGTGCCCTTGTCTGAGCGTACAGCCGGGGAATGCAAACCTTGGTGAGGTGTTTGCGGGTTGGATTAGGATAGAGGGGCTCCATCACGTTCACCATGCACCTAAAGCCGGGGTTTTCCACCACTGAATACGGTCTCAAATCCTGGCAAATAAAGTAGGCAATGGACTCTGTAATTTTCTGCGACCTTGGTGAAGCAGATGGAAACTTGTGGGAACAACCGCCATCGATGTCCAGCATAGTTTGTTTTGGGTCACCCGGCCACTGCTGCTTTGGGTCCTCCATAAGCATAAACGTGTCCAGGTGGTGACGTTTTAGGTGCACTCGTAAATTCGTGGTATTGCCGGAATATTTAACGTTAGTGCCACATAGCTTACAAACCGCGTTGCTTTTATCCAAGTCGTTGCTTTCCTTCTTTTTTAAAACCAAAGTGCTCCCACACATCTGCTTTTAAGAAGCTTCGATGAAGCTGAACCTTATCTCTTAACGCGGCAACAATCACACCACCACCGCTTTCCATGCCGCCACCATCACCTGCACCAAACCCGGAACCCACACTGGCTTCTTCGTCCTCCGCTGTGCTCAGTCCCATGGTGCGCACAACGCCCTTCTTGATTGCAAAGGATTGCAAAGGATTTTTACTGCAGTGTGCCATCACGTTTTCGACTTACCCAAGTGTGTATAACTCTGACAAATCAAAAATTGGATATGTTATTTCTTGCCTCTCAGGTTCTGCTCTTCGTTGGGCTGATTCTATTTGGAATCAGTCAGGACCAGCCGTAAGCTCCTACGCAGCTTTTACTCAGCACTTCCTGGAGGTGTTCGGAAGAACCGATCACTTATGCAGGTGAAGAATTGTATTGTTTTCAACAAAATAACCTGTCTGTGCATGAATATTCTGTTCAATTCAAAACAAATCCACTGTTGAAGTATGTACTATTTCCATTGAAAGCCCTAATGAGAATTTATCTGTGGTTATTCCTCTCTAGTATTTGTCTTTCCAGGATGTTTTTTGCCCCAGGAGGGCCGCTCACTTGCCACCTCACTGCCCATGGGACTGCTCAATCGATCTGCTCCCGGATGCTCTAGTGCCCAAAGGACGTATATATCCCTCCATCAAGGAGGCCCTGGATCAGGGCTATATCCGTCCATCTAATTCCCCTGTTGCATCCAGCTTCTTTTTTGTGGCTATGAAGGACTCAGGCCTTCGCCCCTGCATAGATTACCGGGCCCTCAATAAGGTCACAATCCCCTTTAAATGTCCACTTCCCCTAGTACCAGCTGCTCTTGAAAAGCTCAGGGCCGCAAAGGTTTTTACTAAGTTGGACTTACACAGCGCCTACAATCTTGCCAGGATACAAAAATGATGAATGGAAAACGGCATTTATCACTCCCACGGGGCACTACGAGTACTTGGTGATGCCGCACGGACTTGTCAACAGACTTGTCAATGCTCCCTCGATCTTCCAAATCTTCCAATCGCGAGCTACCCTTTGTGGTGGAAGTGAATGCCTCTACGACTGGAGTGGGGGCAGTCTTGTCCCATCAGCAGGGGAACCCCCTTCAGCTCAAACTGCCGCAGCAGACCAAGTCTGTTACACAGCTACTTGGGTAACCAAAGGATTGTCACATATTTGCTTAAATACATATAATACCTTTCTAATTAAATTAAAATGACAGAATATTACACAGGAATAAGCTACTTATGCAAGGAGAGTAGTATATCCGAATTCATAGTATTCGAAATTCAGTAGACGAGAAGTACTCGGATGACCTACTGCTTCCGGCCAAATTCTATAGTAGGCTCATTTCAAGTTTAAGTAAAAAGAAAAAAAAACCCGTTGTTTATTAAATTTCACTTGTTTAACCCTCTGGGGTCTGAGGTGATCAGTATATGTATCATTTTGTTTAATCGTCTATTATATCAAACATAGAAACAGCATCACATCCAAAGAAATGTAATCGTTTCAACGTTTCACTCGATTGCACTCAGGAATTACATTTCAAGAAAAACAAACAATAATAACGTTAAGCACCATTCATCATGCACTCGTGATATTGTTTTTATATCGTATTCTTTATATTACAGAACACAGTACGCTAACAGCATACAGCCTGTCAACATGCTTCACTCACATTCAGACATTTTAGTCAGGTTTAGTTTGGCAAAAACCAAAAGCACACAATACCACCATGCAAACTCTTACAAACCAAAAGCACACAATAACATTACCACGCAAACTCATACAAAATCAAACAGTACTTACTCATGAGAGTTACTGGAACAGATCGCACACCGCATCTTTAGGTAAATCCATCGGTTATCTTCTTTGCTGAAGTCAGCGCTGTTTTGTTTTTTTTCCTGTCTTCCGCACTGTGCACATGAGCTGTTGTGGGTGTGATCATGTCGCGCGCATCTGGAAAGGGGTGAGGTTGGAGACAGGTTTACAGAGTGAATTCTGGGCGTACTCGGCCCAGCCCAGGAACTGGTTCCAGGTGTTCTGGTGGCCATGGTTGGTTGACGGTCACACTTAGGAGTTTAAAGAAGGCCCTCCATACTTGAGAGGGTCCTCTGTCTGAGAATATATCTTCAGGGAGCCTGAATGGGTGGAACACATGGTTGAATAGCTGTTCAGCTGTCTCGAAGGCAGTAGGTAGACCCTTGAGGGTTAGAAGACGACAGAATTTAGAAAAACAATCAATAATAACAAGGATACAGGTATGACCATCCGAGGGAGGTAAGTCAGTAATAAAGTTCGCTCCTAAGTGTGACCAGGGGCGGTTAGGTACCGGGAGGGGAAGAAGTTTGCCAGATGGTAGATGTCGTGGTGTTTTGGACGTGGCACATTCCTGGCACCCTCTCACATACCTCTGCACATCCTGCTCCATCTTAGAATCGATCTTGAAGGAGTGAGAAAGTTCTGTTGGTCCTGTGGTGTCCAGTGCCCGGTGAGGTATGTGATGCATAGATGAAGGGGTATCCTTTCTGTTGATGTAAAATAAAACGGAGAAGGTTCGGACAGCCCGGCAGAGTTTCAGGGTTGGGTTTGGAGACAACTGGTGGAGTAACCCACTGGATGGGATTGACGAAGAGTCTGGTTGGAAGAACAAGTTCTGGAGTTTCAGATTCCTCCTCCTTGGTATACAACCTGGAAAGAGCATCGGCTTGAACATTCTTTGACCCTGGTTGATATGAGATGGAGAATCGGAATTGGTTACAGAAAAGGGCCCACCTGGCCTGTCGTGGATTTAGCCTCTTCGCCTCCTTCAAATATTAGAGATTCTTATGGTCAATGAACAATGAAAGGGTGTGCTGCACCTTCCAACCAGTGTCTCCATTCCTCTAATTCCAACTTGATTACCAGTAGTTCCCTGTTGCCAATGTCGAAAGTACACTTTGCCAGGCTAAGCTTCCTGGAAAAATAGGCACATGGATGGAGTTTCTAGGGGTTCCCCTGCTGCTGAGACAGGATGGCTCCAACTCCGGTAGTCGAGGCGTCCACTTCTACAATGAAGGGTTGTAGAGGATCTGGGTGCACAAGTAAGGGAGCAGTGGTGAAGGCAGTTTTCATACATTGGAAAGCTTTTTCTGCATCAGGTGTCCATGACAGGGACTTGGGTTTGTTCCTGAGAAGAGAAGTAAGAGGGCTAGCTAGAATACTGTAATCAACAAGAGAAATTAGCAAAACCTAGGAATTTCTGGAGTTCTTTTATGGAGATTGGTGTGGGCCAGGAGGTGACCGCATCCACTTTTCCTTCATCCATCTGTACGCCGGTTTGGTCAATGCGGTATCCTAGGAACTGCACAGTTGTTAATTGAAATGTACACTTTTCAGCTTTCAGAAATAGTTGGTACTCACGGAGTCTTGCGAGTACTTTCTTCACGTGTTCTTGATGTTCTTGAAGGTTTCGAGAGTAGATTAGTATATCGTCGATGTAGATGACCAAGAACTGATGTAGATAGTTTCTGAAGATCTCATGCATGCAACGTTGGAAGACTGAAGGTGCGTTTACAAGCCCATAGGGCATAATAAGATATTTGCAGCGGCAAATTTGGTGGCTCTCTGGGGACAGAAAACATCTAGAAAATCTGTGTAACATTTTGGAATTTCAATAGATTGTTTCTCCAGGGGGCTCTCGATGAATGGAGCACACAGTTCAACCTTGGGTGGCCGAGTGAGAGGAAGATGTGGGAAACACTCAGGCCAACATTGAGAGTCCCATTGCAAAATCGCACCACATTGCAAATTCGCCATGAGAGGATTGGTTCATGATGTGCCAGCCACGGGCGCCCTATGACCACATCTGATGTTGAACCCTCCAGAAACAGTAAAAATATTTCCTCCTGATGACACTGACCATGTAAAAGAATGTGACCGGCTCTTTTCCATACATTTCGATTGGTGAGAGGTTTTCCAGTTATAGAACATAGAACAATAATTTAGCTCTGTGGGTGAGGTTTTTAGTTGGAGCCTTTTGACGAGATCGCTGGATATTAAATTGACGGAGTCTGAGGGCGACCACTGAAATGAAGACATCATTGGCAGTAAGCGTTATGGAATACATGAGTGGATTAATTTTATCGCTCATATGGAGTATGGTACTCACCACAGGCAGTGGTGTCCTGAATCTCCACAGTAAAGACACAGCCCATTACTAAGGCGTTGTTGGCGTTCTGCAGTGGTGAGTCTCCGGTGGTCAAGCTGCATGAGTTTGAGGCTGGGTTCTGGTCATCATAGGTGGCCAGCATTAGTCGTAGGTTAGGTTCCAGTCCCTGTCTGAAAATGGTTAACAGCGCTCGCTCATTCCAACCACTAGCAGCCGCTAATGTACGAAATCTCAGAGTATTCTTGAGTAGACATACTACCCTGTCGCAAGCGATACAGTTCTTCACCAGCAGATGATCCAGAGTCAGTGCAGCTGAAAACTTCGGTGAAGTGGTTAGCGAACGCTGTATATGAACTCACTGCTGGACCAGCCTGGTTCCATATGGTCTCTGCCCACTGTAGAACTGATCCTGAAAGGCAGGAGATTAAATAAGCAATTTTAGTTTGATCGGAAAGGAAAACAGTTGGATAGATGGAGAAAGCAATCGAGCACTGCAAAAGAAATCCCCTGCACTCTCCCGCCACGCCAGAGTAGGGCGCTATGGGACTGATTATTGAAGGAGGTGAAGGAGATGTGTGGACTACCGGGTTTGGTGCAGGTGCAGTGGGTGCTGGTGATGACGGCGTGGAGGTGAGTAATATTCACCGTAGATGCACTCATCCTGCACAATTATGTTGGTACGAGCTTTTGTCAAGAAGCGGACAGACAACGAGAGGTACGTTTATGCTCTTTATTTACAGTGATGAAAAGTTAAGCAGTCAGCGGGGAATCAACACAGGTCAGTAATAATGAGATTGATGAGTTTGGAGTAATGGAACAGTCCGTTAGTACCTAATTAGCTAATCACTTTGTATTATGACACCCTAAAATAAAATGTTATCATGACTTTATTTTGCAGAATCAATTTAAACAGTCAGCTATGCTTAAAATTGATCATATGGATAAAGAAACTCACAGGAATAGTTCACCCAAAAATTAAAATTACACCATAAACTATTTCAATGTACATTTTTGAAGTAATGCTCCTTCCAGGTCTTGTTTTTACCAGCTCACTAGTGAGTGTCTTTGCATGATTAAAATTGAATTTTTTGCCATGATGGCTGTTACTATGGCCAGCTGCATAGTAACTACCCCCCGACTGTTGTGTGTGCTTGTTACCTTTCTGGTTACCTTGTTTCTGTAAGATTCTTATTATGAAATGTCCCTTGCCCATTGTTGCGCCGTCCCTTTTTTCCCCATGGTGATTGACCAGCTCCCTCCCCCCTTGTTGTCTTGCCTTTAAAATCTGTCCATGTTTGCTAAGGAGCTGCTGAGTATTGAGTTTGCCTCATACAAAGCGTTTCCCTGTGTTTGTTCCTAGCCTAGCCTAGCCTTGTCTTGTTTTGTTTTTTTCCTCACCTGTGTACTGACCTCTGTCTGGACTTTGGATATTTGCTCTGTCTTTGCCCCTACTGGATATTGTTTGCAGATGCCACTTTTTTACGCATTATTCTTTGTTTTGCCTCTGCCATTCTTGTTCGCTGTTTTCCCAACTCTGCCTGTTTTTGACCATGTCCTTTCTTAATAAAATGTTGCAAATGGATCCGCACGTTTTTGTTCCTTTTGCCAACACCAAATCCATGTTCCATCAAGTTAGAGTTGATCCAGCCATGGCGGGGCAGGCAGTTCAGGCAGGGGCCTCCATTTGTGAGGCCATGGAAGGGCCTTCCGGCAATTCATGTCGGGCACTATGACAATGAATATATGCCCCATCTGGAGGAGTGGAGCTGGCTTGTGTTTGGAGGGAGGATATGGGACGAGAGTCACGTTGGAGCAGAGAACTCAGGCATGAGCACTAGCTCAATAAGTTCATGTGCTGGAGCGGACTCTGGAAGGAGCACTGGCGCATCTTTTTCTGGGCTGAGGACTGATAAGGGTCTTGGAAGGGCTCTGAGAAACTGGCTTAAACTGGTGTGCTGGCTTATGGTGAAGTGAAGCATCCACATGCTTCCAGATGGAGAAGAGGATGATCATCCTTCAAATCGACAAAGAAATCAGAGCTTTAAATTGAGAATGTAATTTCCAAAGTCTGCTATGAGTCTATAGCAATCACTGGGAGCCTGAAATAGAAACCATTTATTATCTTTAAGCCCCATCCGGAAGCAAGCAGTAACATTATGATTTCATCAGCTCACACTCAACAGAGATCAACACTCTGAAACTCCTCCACATAGTGATCTTCGATTGATCCTGGATTCTGTCATGGAACATGGCTGTAGTGAAGCCCAACAAGGGAGTAAACACAAATAGTTTTTAATTCTAACTTCAGAACAAAGGGAAATGAAAGCCTATAAGGACAGGCAAAAAAAAAGGGGCAAACAAGATAGTTGACAAGGTGACGGAAGCTACACAGGGAAGCTAAGGGAACCTACAGGTCAAGGAAGGTAGAATGGAATCACAGGGAAATCTAAAGCAAAATAGACCATAAATGTGACAATATCTAGCCTGATTCTGTGCTAAATTCATAAAGAGGTGGTATGTATGTGGAATGTAATGTTAACTGCCCTTCAAGAGGGACATCTGTCGCCATAAATATTTAAATACCAAGAGTTTAGTTATCTTTTTTTTGGGGGGGGGGTTGTTAATTTTGTATTCAATACTTCTCTGGTACTCTAGGGGTGCTAGGTAGCCTGCTCTTCTGTATTCAGGCTGGTAAAAGGAGATAAGTTGTTAGTATGGTTTGGTGAAGGAGAACTCTCATGGTTCATCCAAGATACAGAGTCCAAATTGAGAAACTGTGGTTTTAAACTCAAGAAAGTGGTGTTTTTTGTCTGAGCCATGTTAAATTCGGTTTTCTCAAGGACAAGCTGTATTCTGGAAACCTTGCAGGTTCCCCACCCCTGTTTTACAGTTACTGTTTGTTGCATCAATGGCATGCTAATGCTATATTATGGCCCAATCCCAATTCTGTTTTCTACCCCTTTGCCTTACCCTTGCCCCCCTTTGCCCCTTGAAATAAAGTGGAAGAAATGGGACACCATTGTCACTAGCTCCTAACGTTACGTCAGAGGACATGCGCTGATGTAAGCACCGTTCATTTACATGTACACATATGTCTGTAAGCGAAACTATCCGCAAACTTTAGCGTTTTTTTTTTTTTGCAAACGTTTCTTTACAGAACATCACCGTAAACACAAACACAAGACCGATGGTAATATACATGTAGTGAAAAATTGTCATAAAAATCCATATTAATTGCAAAGATTACTTACATTTATGGGTCTGCTTGCTCGAGTAAGCAGCCATGTTGAAAATTTTTCTTAGCCCTTCATTTGAAGTGAGGTCCTGAAAAATCTTTGTTTCGAGGGCTATCTAGCCCTAGCCCTTCCCCCTACCCCTCCAACCAAAAGACAATTGAGACAAACGAAGGGGTAGGGGAAAGTTTAGGGGTAGAATTGGGATTGGGCCTTATATGTTTCCTTGTGACTTTTTGACTTTTTATATACACGCACATGCTTCAATCCATCAACAGGATGTGTTCTAACTATTGACCAGCTGCTTATTAACATGTATTATACTTGGTATATTACTAGCATATTGTCTGTGTATTAGTACTTTAAAAAGCACATATTAATACCTGAAATATCTTCAATTGTTTTCTGAAGACAAAGTATTTATGAGTTTAGAACAATTTGGGGGTAAGTGATCAATGAAAACATTTTCATTTTGGGATGGAGTAATTCTTTAATGTGTGTACTCTATTCTTAAGAGTTACTAATTGTGTTTGTCTATTATTGTGACACATGAGTCCACATTTTATTAATGCAAAAACATATTGTAACCACTGTTTATGTGTGAGTTTGTACATGCTACTTGAAATAGAAATAGACTTTTGCTTGTAAAAGAAATCAATTATTTTAGAATGTATTCAAATTGTCAAAAGTTACAATAAAGAGTTTTCCATCTCAAATATAAGAATAAAAAAAAATGTTTCTTTCTTATTCATAAAAGTACTCTACAGTTACCACAATAAAATTAAGCAATACTATTTTAAACTTGGGTTAAAATAACATAACACGTATATATAGAGAGAGAAGCAAATCAGCATATTCAAATAATTTCTGAAGGATCATGTGACAGTGAAGACTGGAGTAATGATGCTGAAAATTAAACTTTGATAACAGCAATAGTGTTTGTTTGTTTTTTTTGTTTTTTTTTAATCAAGCGAATGCAGCCTTGGTTAAGCATCTTTCAGACTTGAGACTTCTTTCCAAAGCATTAAAGAACTGTACAACTCCAAACCTTTGAATGAAACACACACACAGACTCAAGCGTGCACGCATACACACACACATTGGATACATCATTATGTTATTGACCCTAATAACACCAATAAATAATCCTTACCAATGTTTAAACCGATGTTCAAAGCTAGTGAATTTAGTGTGTCCTTGTGGAATAACATGAGATAACCTGTGAACTCCTGTCAAATTTATTCATGATAAATACCTCTGTCTATCTTAGCCAGGCATTGTTACTAACACCTGTACATTTTTCACCTGCCTGACTCATTTATTCAAATGCTAGTCCCTATGGTGACAGAAAAATAAAACATGTTTGTTCCTGCACTTATGTGGCAGATTGGCAATGATCACTAAGTGAGTGGGTGGATGAATGGGTTGGTGTGGTGTTAAAGTCCACCTTTTTATCTGTTTAAATGCCATTGTTTTTAATGTATTGCATTTCAGAAAACAGTTCATACACTCAGTTTTATTTTGGCTTACTTGATAGATCAGTCTAACAATGGGGAATACAATTAATTGCTTGCTTAAAAATTCTTACTTGACATTACAATCTCACCACAAGAGGGCAGGACAATGCCACCAAACTATTATTCTTGGAACCCTATGTAGTAAAGCTTTTACATCAGTAGGACCTTAAAAGTTGTCCTAAAATCAAATAATAATAATAATAATCAAATTGAATTCAAATTTATTTGTAGAGCACTTTTCACAATACATATCACTGCAAAGCAGCTTTACAGGAAATTAAATCAATTTTTCAATATATTTTGTAGAAACTTATCAGTGGTGACTGTGTGAAGTACATGCCGGAAATGTACAGTTATGACATAATCAAATAGATGGTGAAAACTTACAGCAATGATTATATGTTGCAATCAAACTTATGGCAAAATTTAGTAGTTCTGTATGTTGTTTCAGGGTTGGCATCATCTCCTCTCAGGTGTTTGGTCATCTCAGATCTTTTAAGGGTTGGATCCAGACTGATGCTTGTGTGATTTTGTGGCAGAAGCAGAGAAACAAATAGAGACGTAATTAGCGTATCTGCTGTTCCAACCAAGTAAAGATGATGCGTTCAACCCAAGCTAAAGAATAATAATATGCATGTGTTCAGATATAACTGCAATACAGGGTTATGAGATATGTTATGTGATTGCTTGGCTAAAGAGATGTGCCTTTAATCTAGGTTTAAACAGAGAGAGTGTGTCTGAACCCCAAACACTATTAGCAAGGTTATTTCAGTTTTTAGTTTGGGAGCCAAAGGTGAAAAAGAATTTCCTGCATCAGAAACAGGTAGCTTAGCAGTGTTTCTAAGATGGAAGAGTGCTGTTTTTGTAAGGTATAGTTTCCCATTCTAGCAATTTGTGCTCTGAAGTGCACACACACAGCAGTGAGAAGTGATCAACCACACACATACACCCTCGTAGCAGTGGGCAGCCATTGCTGCGGCGCCCGGGGAGCAGTTTGGGGAACAGCACCCATTTAAATAAACAAAGTGGTAATGATATAATAGTAATAAAGCTGAGTCAAAACAATTCACTACACTCTCAGAAATAAAGTTTCAAAAGCTGTCACTGGGATGGAACCTTTTCAAAAGGTACTTGTTTGTGCATGCAATTATCTGGTTTTATCAACTAAATGTATACAGTTATCAAATGTGTGTGTGTGTGTGTGTGTGTATACATAGAAAAGAATAAAAAGCAGAAAGAATCTCCACAGAGGTCTTGCTAACACAAATGATTTTGACTGGAACATATAGATGACTGCTAGAGAGCCATGTTCTAACAACTGGCTGGCGATGCAGCATTTTACAGTGTTAACCCTGGCTTTCACCAAACTAAACTGAGAGACTGGGCCATAAAATACAGCCTGTGTCTGATGTAAAAGGGGAAAGCAGCAGGTGTGACGACCGCTGTAACGTTCCTCTAATGACTTTGCTGAGTTATGGCTTTATTGTAGCTGTTATTTTGCTGTATCCCCATCAAAACACATAGGCCAAGCCACCTGCCTTATCAGCAGTCATATAAAAAAGACAGATACGGACATTACAAGAGAATATTCAAGGAAGTGCAGTTCAGACACTGTCTGTTTAGTCTATGTGCCATTAAAAGCAAAAATAATAACTGAATGATTATTTTGTCCCGTTTACCTGATGGTGTACACACTTCGGTTTGGTTAGATGTTCAACTTTTGAAAGCTGTGTTCTCTTAGCATAGTGCTTGTGAATATCGAATAATAAATGGAATAATAAATTGATCTCAGACATGACTCTTCTCTGTGGAATGGCATTTATGCCGGCAGAAATAAGGCTGGATATATTGGATTGATTCAGCAAGCATGCGCTGAAAATGCTTAGATCCACAGACATCAAAAAACAAGTGCTCTTGTCTTGGAGTGCTATATGCATTAAGTCAGAAGATCCTTCTGCAAATAGTTTTTATCACACCCAGGCAAGCAATGACTTCAGGTCTTTCTGGTACTGCCTCAACAAACGTGTGGCTCTACACAGACCGTTTATTTAAAGTGTTAACATTATGTTTC
The DNA here is from genome assembly GCA_032359435.1 of Enteromius unitaeniatus. NCBI lineage: Eukaryota > Metazoa > Chordata > Actinopteri > Cypriniformes > Cyprinidae > Enteromius > Enteromius unitaeniatus. The sequence goes on from JAUMHI010000061.1 coordinate 18,460,510, forward strand.
AAATGAAGTTAAATGGTCAGTAATCACTGCTCCTTCACACCGAACATTCAGATATTGCAGAAGTTTATTATGTGTTTTCCATAAGTTCTCTGTTTTGGTGTCAACTTTAATACTTGCAACACTAGTTGCAACACCAATCCAGATTTGACAATTTTAGACATCATTTTATTTCCATATGTAATGCTTCCAGAACATACTGTATTGAATTTGTTCATATTGCTAAACAAATTATTTCAATTGGTTCTAAAGAAAAACTTATTCAATTGGGTTTATTGCAAATGAGCTGGACAAAGGGAATCTGTCCAGTTGTTAAATTGTGTCCTTTGTTCTGAATTTGTGAAAGTGATGTTTGTTATGGGACTTTGACTTGGCATTCAGAGCATACGCAGGAATATGTGCTTGTGGACCACATAAACAGTCTTAAGTCACTGAGGTATATTTATAGCAATAGCCAAAAATAAACTGTATGGGTCAAAATTCTAGATTTTCATCTCAAAAAATCATTAGGACATTAATTAAAGATCATGTTTAATGAAGATTATTAGTAAATGTCCTGCCGTAAATATATCAAAACTTAATTTTGGATTAGTAACATGCATAGCTAAGGACTTCATTTGGACAACTTTAAAGACGATTTTCTCGGTATTTCGATTTTTTTGCACCCTTAGATTCCAGCTTTTCAAATAGTTGTATTTAAGCCAAATATTGTCATATGCTAACAAATTAATTGGTTTTGTGTTCTGGGGCTCATATAGACTAATGAACTTCATGTAACATATTTATTCAATCTCTCCCTGATCAGGCTGATTGAAAAAAACAACAACTGGATGATGTTTTATGTAAATTAGAATATAGCCACCCATTATTAAATGCAGTACTATTTTAATTTAATATCAGAGAGGATTCGGGGTACAGGAATCGTCCATATGTATTTAGCACAGATTGGTTACTTACAAAATGACTTCCAGTTTGTCTGCTTAGTGCTGATAGTTCAGAAGGCATAAAACACCGAAGGCCTTAGGTTGCAACTGTGAATAAGCTTTAGTGATGCCTTTTTCCTCCATGTTCCCAGAATGTGCTCATTAATCAATGGTCGAGCCCTTTTCAGTTCATGACACTCTGAGCATTAAGCAATGGTCCTGTGTTTACAGAGAGGGAGGTACCAGGATTTACACCCAAGCTTTAGTGCCTTTCAACACCTTTCGCACAAGCTCCTCTGCCTCTGCTCTCAGAGAACTGGAGTTACTGCTCCCACCTGCCAGGTACAAAGGAAAGTTCTGCATTTTTATGACAGCAGGCTGATATTCTCGAAAGCAATGACTCACCAATGCATTAATTATCAATCGATGGTATGTGAGTTCTTGATTCTGGGATAGTCATTTTGACTCAGAGGCTCATCAAGATGCCTCTGCTGAGATCTGTCTCCTCTAAGAATTTTTTTTAAGTCTGTGTTGTCTTAGCTTAGAGTCTTTGCTAGACCCTACATCAGTGAGCACATTTTGAGATGTTCAGACTGAGATTGAGATGTTCAGATCTCTTGTGGAATGAAAACTACAGAAACCACACACCAAACACACTTTTTTGTTTATTGAAGCTTAAACATAAATAACAAGTTATTCACAAACTTCTAATGCCAATTCATTAGATTTCATCATAAATGCCTAAGGAACAAGCTAATGAATATGACAAGCATGCGCAATTATGGAAGATTGCATGGTAAGATATAAACACAACTGGTTTCCTACATTAGTTTGCTTACAAATACACAACAACAAGAATACAGTAAGACAAAGCATACAAAACTAAGCCCATGACATTTGAATAAGTAGATGCAGGGGACTTAAAAACAGGAACTTGGTAACACAGGTTCCAATGACTCCACTGTGTGTGGGTAGTTTTTCCTTGCTATTTGCGTTGTCGTTAAAGTATCTGGCCAGCCAATCAGGTGGTGAGAACACTGCTCAGATGAGCTTCGCTAGGTTGCTAATAAATGAACATAAACGGTCGTTTACATACATCTCTTAACTATCGCCCAAACAAATTAGCAGTCAAATAAGCTGTAACGTCTGTATTATACGTTAACGTAAAACGTTTTCAAAAACCATTAAGTGAAGACTTGGCCTGAGATGTAAATTTATTCCATTCAGTATTCTCTTTTTAAAAGGATCTGTCATAATTGTAACCATTGTAACCAGTGAAAAATAGTATTCATGAAATCAATATCTATTTCCATATTGCGTGCCTCTGATAATACAAGTTTAAGCCTTTGCAGATGGTGCTACAGGAAGAGGCCGTTGGTAGTGCTTTTCTTATGAGGGTTCATCAAAAAAAAGAACAATTTGACATTACAACATGAAATCTGCATAAGGCACGTTGTAAAAAGATGCACTAGACTTGCCTACGCTTTGCCTTATCATTCTGGTCCACAGCCAAATGTGTCCAATCTGAGTTAAACTATGATATATGAATTAAAAAGTAGTTAGTAGACTGTTAAAATTGTAACATGCTACCTAAACGTTTCAGAAACATTGTCGATTTTATAAAAACATAAAATGTCATCCATGGTTGACTAAACTCACTAAAACTCATGTTTCAAAGGTCATACTCAGCTCTCCATTGTGACATTTAAAGGTGTTTTAAAAGTGTCATTTCCGAGTACTTGATGTTTCATTTATTGCTGAATTTGGCTTATTGAAGCCAATGCATGCCTAACTAAACCCATCCTAGGGGTCAAGGTCTTCCTGGTTAGCATGGTCTAATGCACCCCTGCTGGTAAATGCCAAAACTACACCATACTGACAGCTAAAAGCATATTTCTCTAATGACTGCCCTTCAAATATAACCATTTAAACTCACGAAACAAAAATGCATTTATTGTTGGGTGCTTTTAAGAAAGTGCTTTTTAAGAAGCCATGTTTTGGCGACATTGCATACGTTATATTTTCCTACTGCTGCTGATGTCGTAGTTTAGGATGGGATAGTTCTATTGAGTAATGTGTTATTTACAGATCAGTTGATCAACAGAAGACAAAAAATGCTTTCGAGTGCCCATACTGTGTACCCATGAGCAAAGATGCCAATAAGCAGGCTGTGCACTTCCTAGGCGTCACGCGTCATTAGAGCTACTGCCATTGAGATGAATTGAAGAGCTAGAAAGTTTCTGTTAGACCATCCTTTTTCCATTCAACAGCTTCATCCAGATGACATGTTCATACACGTGCCCATACAGTTTTATATTATATTATACGAGAGCCAGTCACAAAATGATCTGTCTATCTCTGGTCAGCACTGCATCAACACCCTCATTCTGCATTGCACAGCATCTCCTGGGGAATCTCTAGAACCATTAAAAATAGTGTATACCAATCACATAACTTCTAAAAAATCAAGTATTTCTTTTACATGATCATTTCAACAGGTTAGAGAGAATTTCTATATTAGGAGTGAACATCAGTGATTCATTTTCCGCAGTGTATTAGTATTCTTTACTTCGACTTTCATCTTTAAAGAGGACCAAACAATAAGAAATTCTTACCTTTACTATCTCATTGAATTGCTTTGTGAGATTTATGGGAATGTGGCTTACCAGGTGCATTGCCATGGCATGGTTTAGATGCGGTTGCCTTAATCAGACATTGTTGTTCTTTCTATTGTTGCATCGCCTTGGATGTGTGCGAGCAGTTGCTAACGGGAATGTCTCTGGTTATTCAGATGCCCAATGTTCAGCCTCTTAATGTTACTGAACACAAGAGATGCATGACTACCTCGATTCACCCAACAGATGTTCAGGACTTTTAAAGGATGTTGCTTTTGTTCAACACAAATGGCAGACTTCCAAGACACTATTTAGACTTCTGTGAATCAGTAAGTAATGCCAAACACCTGCAAGCTTCCACTATCAGGGATTTACAGTTGGATTAATTGGTCATTAACACACCTGTATAGATGTGTGGCTTTTCTGAAACTTTTTGGTTGGTGTTTGAGCTTTCAAGTCTCCGCTGGGTCTGCAAGTGGATTCGTAGACCTAGTATTTGAATTGAAGCGCAGATAAACAGCAAGTTCAGATGTTTGTCTTGGCAAAACAGTTCATGTATAGCACACTACTATGTTTTGTGACAGCGACATAGTTTAATATTTGAACTTTGGGCTCCAGTTTGTAAGAATGGCTGATCACTCAAGGTTTTGTCCCCTTGTGATTGAATCACCTAAGGCTGATGTTCAAACCAAGTGTAAATACAGTCATTGTGTTCTGCTGTGGTGTATAACGACACCTTAACATATTAGTTACATTAGAATTAGCGGTTACTAGCACTGTGAATCCTCTTTCTCTGATGGCCTTCAAATGTATGGTGACAGTTGATTAATGTTTCTTTAAGTGAATTTCCAAGGCCTAGCCCCAAGGGTCAAATTTTTCGCAATGACCCTCTGTTGGGGTGATTGACTTTCTCAGGTTAAAATGATGTTTCTTTAAGAGGGGAAAATAATAGAGCTCCTTCCTAACAACACCTTGACAGCCACTTGACAGACTCACAATGAACTAGATCCACAGAGTGCAGGGCAGAGGGAAAGAAAATAACGTCACACACACTTGTCAGTCACTGAGCTGGTTTGCTTTGATAACTTTGTCTGACTTAATCTATTAAAAGACATGTTTGCAGAGTAAAGAATACCAAAACACAGTGTATTTGCTTATATCTTAGGCAATGTTTAAATGAATTAAACGCACAAACTCTTCATGTATTTTATTTGTAAGCACAATAAATAAAAAATACACATAGTTAATGAAAAATGTTTCTGGAAGACCTGTGGACGTGTATCTGAGTCATCAATTTCAAATCTTTGATTTTTGTCTGTTCGAGTACTTTTTCAGCTACATATAGAAGAATTTGACGTGTCTTTTGTGTGTTGCATTTTCACACAATCCAACAAGTAAAATGTAAATAAAACAACTACAATGTAAATCCTAAGATGTCCAAGAGTTATTTGACTCTCGTGTAGGTTGCCAGATTGACGACACACAACAGGAGTCATCGCTAATGACAAAAGCCAACAAGCCTTATGATTTGATGAGATGATTTATTAATATGACTCTTTTTAGTTCAGGTAGAATCTGCATTCATTTGCTGGCTTCCAGTGCTGTGATGCACTGCATTTCACCACCTGGCAACCTGTCGTGTCAAAATACTGTCGGCTAAATTGACAGTAGGTGAACACGCAGACCAAAACAAAACCAAACATTCTGACACGGAATGCATGTTTCAGTATAAAATAACTGTAAAATAAAATGGTTTTTGTTATTTTGGTAGAAACAAGTATGTGAACTTGTTTTACTACATTCAAAAAATGACATACGGTACCTTTAAAGCAAAATGTTTGGGATACAATTTAAATGTACTTGCTGTAGTTTGCTGTTATATGCATCTGTGCGCCAAGCATTGTGTGGTTCTGAGAGCAGCAGGCACTGATTCCTGCCATAACCCTGGAGAAATGGACTCATTGCTGGCTTTGTGACTGCATGTGTCAAGGAAAGTTATGAGTGACTATAGCTAACAGACACAATGACAGACGGAACAGACTGCAACACATTGGAAGTAAAGCTTGGGACCCCTGGGAGATATTCTGACAGACGTACGGACTTCAAGTTTTAGGACTGAGGTTATTGGCTCGATTGCGTCAATTAACTTCAATAATTTATAGATTAGAATAATGCAGCTCTGAGAAACTTAGAACTTAATGCAAAATTAATTGCACTGCTCATAATTTATACACTGTATTTTTTTTTCAATGATTTAAGACAAAGACTATTCATGTATGTTTTAAAAGAAATATGTTCAGCTTTAAATTTCTGTATCATGTCATCACTATACTGTATCTACAAAATCAGTGAAGATACAATCATATATCGTTTTTTTTTTCTTGGGCATTGAAATATTTGTTTATTTTACAGGATTGTTGTAGAGCTTGACTGGTGGGATAGAGAATTTGGTCATGTCATTAGGTTCAATTATGGGATGTGAATCTGTGATAGGGTGGAGCAGGTGGCTTAGAAAGCCCCACCAGAATCCCTGTGCCCAATTGTGTGCTGAATTGTGTTACTTAAAGGATATTAAGACCAGATGGTAATTTGGAAGGAAAGTTAAGTTTCTAATCTTTCTAAAATTTCTATCCAACACAAGTGCACAAGCTGAGCGGCGGAATGGATTCCACAAGCAAAGAATACCCCTCTGACGAACATGAGATTTCTGCGAAACGGATAGAAAGATGATGCTAAAATTGTTGTCAGAGTTGCCTGACAGAAGAAACTGACATAAAAGGATGACACATTTGCCACTGTCAGTACCATTGGAAGGTATTACTAATATTGTGAAGAATGTCATGACCTGCAAATGACTCACACGGTAAATGAAAACAAGGCTGATGAAAAGTCTTTACTTGCGTGATTGATTAGAGCAGAGTGACAGCGAGCTCATGCTCTTTCGGGGGTGGTCCGTGGCTTTGAATTGCACAATGAACTTTTTACCCTCTTTCCTCTGTGTTAGACATGTTCTTGGTTTTTTTTTTTGGTCAGACATACATGACAGCTCACCACTTGAATATGTCATCATGTATGTGATTTGGGTCGTATACTGTTGCACTCATGTAAGAGTGTAATCATGAATGGAGTTGCAACACCAAAAGTGAAGTTGTGGACACTGTTGTAAAAAGGACATTATGCACCTTTATGCATTATAAGCTATTTGAGCGAAACATGACCCTAACATGACCAATTGGGAGAAAGAAAACCTTTACCTTTTACCTTTTTACTAGCCTACTTAATTGTTATTCATACGTTTAATTAGTGTATTTATTAGCGTTTGTGTGTGTATATATATATATATGTATATATATATGGCTGTAGTTTTGTTTTGAAGAAAAGCACAACTAAAAAAAGGCAAAACAACTTTAACAGAAACTGATCACTTATGATCACAAATCATTTCCGTGGTATGAACAGATCAACGTCTACATTTATTTCCTTGGTGAAAAAAAAAATCATGTACGTTTTTAGTGTAATGAGGGGTAGATGAGTTCGATGAAGATTTCTGATTTTGATTATATATTTATTTGTGTGATTTGGGGAGTTTCATTTAATCAGATCCACTTGCCTCGGAAATCTGAAGCAGCCCTTATTTAAGTAGGCATGTACACTTATGTTCTAAACATAGACTCTGATGGCAGCGTTTTACTTAATTTTTGATGAATCGTAGCAAGGGTGCGTTACTATCTTTACATACCTGCACAATAGCAGTTGTTGTGTTTAGCTTTTTCTGTTTTTGTGCTTTGTTAGAAACTACTTTTGTCAGATTTCCCCAGACAAATGAAGGTAAATGTGATAGAACCTTTTTACCTGTTACCTCATACCGCCCTGTCAGCATGAATATGATTCATAATGGAACTGCACCTGCACTCATTGTGTCTATTCTGAGGTTGAAGAACTGGAGCAACATTACTTTGAAGTTCACTCTGGAGCATAAAGTGAAAACACAACAAGACCTGTTTAGTCATGTGAAAGTCATTCACTCATCCCGCTATTTGGAATAAACTGTATGCCTACTTGTAGTCATTAGGAAGATGTTTGTCCGCGGGCTTCTCTTGGATGTCTTGAAGATGCTGATCAAAGAGCAAACATGTTTCAAACTTGATTTGTAGTTGTTATTCTCATTCAGTTATGTGTTAAAGATAAATTAATAATAAAAGATTTAATTATTAAACACAAATCCTTGCAATGTTTTTTTACATTAAGTTTACATTAAGGAAAAAAAAAAAGAAATCAACAAAAAATGATCAGAAATCATATCCTTTTCTACCCAAGAAGTGATCTTCAAAGTTATGCTGTGTTATAACAGTGGTTAGTATAGTGTTTATATAGGAGCAGTAATTACAGTGTAGTTACTGCCAATTTGAATAATATTAATGTTAAGAATTAATTTCATGTTAAGTATTTTTTTTCCCATTAAATATTAAATCCATGTACGTGTCTACACTGTAAAAAAAAATTAAAAAGTGAAATTTACGGTAAAAAAGTTGTGGTTGCTGGAAATCGACCACAAAAAATCTGGTAACATTTTAGGTTTTATGGTTTTAAGTTAAATTTGCAGTTAAGTACTGTAATTACATTAACTGATGTGTTAATATACCAACCTATTAAAGTACTGAAGTCTTTTTTTGTATTATTGAAATAAACGGATAACCCAGCCCAGTCTCACGGCAATTCGTACATATTGTATGAACATACTGTGTATAGAAGGTGCTCAGTGTCATTTACACAAGCACTGAACACCATCATGATGAAACATTAATTAACCAAGTTAACATGAAACCCTAAGAAACATAGTTATTTCAAAGAAAAAGCATCAAATTATACCAAAACTAGAAGTGCGGTGCAGGGTTTTTCCCTTGAAATTTTACAGGAATTTATCATTAACCATTTAACAGGTTTTTACCGTAGCATTAAATTCACAATGGCACAATAGAAACCTAATTTTGTAAAATAATATTGTTGTAGAATTATTATTATTATTATCATCGATCCCTTTAAATTTTTACTTTGCATAAAGTATTTTTGTCTGTTAAAATGTATATGCGTGGTGATGTATATCATATTGTCACTTACCATTTAAAAAAGTACAATATAAATGTAATTTGGTAAAATTATATTAATGTAAAATTATTATTATTATCATTATTATTAATATACAAATAGAACGAACCCATAAGAGCAAGATTGGTCTGTCTGGTTCTGGTGTATTTCCATACCAACAAATTGGTCTTGTGTTTGCTGAGTTATTGAGGATCTGTTGACAATTTCCTCTTCAACAAATTGTATTTGGACAACAGTATATTTCGCTGATGTCTTTTGCCGTGGTCGAGGCCAAGGTCAGTTTTGTATTCTACTGAAATCATAAAATGACACTCGAGATAAACAGAATGTTTACCCTCCCCGTGTGAGCTGAGGCAGATATGTAAATTTAGCCTTATTGTTTCATCAAATTTGCATTTGCCCTCTTAACCAAACACTATAGGGCTCCAATTCAAACAACTTTAATGATGGCCGCCCCTTTACGAGCGATTTCTGTATCAGGAAAAGGGGAAGAGCAATTTAGATTGGAATGAATGGAGAAAAGCGTCCGAGCTATCGCCCACCAGCTGACAATAATTGGATCAACTTTGCAGAGAATTGGCTGTGTTTTGATGCTCTAGTGGCAGACTGGTGATCGCCTGCCTTTTTTGCCTATTTATCATTCGTCTTTTATCTACTGCTAGCAGACCTTTCCATGGTGCCATTCTGGGCCCCGCTAATCAAACAACTTTTTAATAAGAGGGAACGGCAGCTCCACAGCCTGTGCAGGGATTCGCCACTCTCGCTGGCTGGGAATGTAGGGATGAATATCAATGAAGACACTCTCTCTCACACACACACACACACATAGTTATCTTGAAAGGTTTTTTTGTATTGATTTGCGGTTGATTATGTCTCTCTCTGTGATCAAATTCAAATTTCTACACATCCAGCATGCACATGTGGAAAGATATATTAATGCCATCGGTACATAAGCGTGATACGTTTTAGTGCAAATTATTATTATGTTTCCCTATCGTTTGGGAAATGTTACTAATTGTGGTGATAGTAGACAAATAAAAGTTTTCAAGCAAAAACATACATCAAGTCAAATTTGAATAGTTTTTTTACATAGCACTTTTCACAGCGCACATAAAGATTTGCCAAAAACTATAATGGTGATGTTTATAATTTGAGCTTCATGCTTGAAAGCCACACTTAAAAGATTAGATAAGTACAATAATATAAATTACATTTTGTGACAATACAAGCCGTCAAGCAGTTTTGATATATAGCATTGATTTTATAGTATATAGTATTGAGTATACTGTTTGAGTGCAGTTAATGTTGCAGAAACTACAAATGTACTGTAATATGTTTTATGAAAAATCAAACATATATAACTTCACTTGAGTTTACTGCATGCATGTGAGAAAAGTTCAGTATCACACATACAAGATTATATTTAGAGCCCTAGTAAAAAATAAACGCACTTATTTACTAACACATTGCGCAAAAGTGACTGATATTAAAATTATAATTTTGAATACTAGTTTGGCTTAATGCACATTTCTTAATATTAACCTAAAATGTGTTTCATGAGGATTTGATGAGGATTTTATGATCTTTGAATAAACTCAGTGTTTAAATACAATATATTTAAAATGTACAATCAAATATAGGGGTATATCTCTAGCTGGATTCAGCACCATACATCCTCACAATTAAGTACAAAATTTGCTTTTTACACATGTTTAGTAAACTAAAAGTACAACTGCAGGGTATATGTATTAATTACAGTTGTATATGTAGTATACTTGGCATAAAATTAAACTTGTTTCAAATATATTTTTCAATAGGAATCCGATGTTCTGAAAATATCCCTATACATATATCCTAAAAGTTTGAATGTCCAAAAGTTTGTATATCCAACTTTATATAAAGAGATGTGTGATATTATTGCAACATTATATATTTGAGAATTAGGAGTTAACACTGTTACATTTTCCTTGGGAAAAAAGATTTTCTGTGCAGTAGACCTACCTATATATTGAGTGTACTTTGCAACTATTATGTATGCTATGAACTGCGTATGAAAAAAATGGGATACTTAGCCGTCTAACAATATGTGGGGAATTAATTTTTTAGTATATTTTGACAGTGCCTTCTTTCCAGACTTCTGGATATATTGTCGACGTTTTTCTGCGGCCGCCGCTCATTTGGAATACTGATGCCTCGAGGGTCCCGGCGAGCTGGACAGCTGCTGGGGCCGGCGTTGCTTGCGAGAAGTTAACAAGTTCAAAACAAAAGTAGTGACAAAATGGCACAAAAGGGAGGGGGGTGGGTTTCAAAGTCTGTGTTTAAGGAGCATCCCCCTGTTCTCTATCACTCGCTCTAGACGGACAGAGGGGATAAAAAGAACTGTGATGTGGGCCTTTGCTAGGGAACTGAGGGTCAGTTGTTTGGAATGTGCCTCCCTTTAGATCTGTGATTTCCCCCTCTGTAAGTCGGCCGACTCCGGGCCGCCTTATTTCTCCCAGTTTGTCAAAGATAAATGTATGATTATTCCCAAAGTCTTGTTTGCAGTCCAAATCATGGCTTTTTCCACGTGTCTGTCAAATTGCTATCTAATGGTAGCAGTTCTGGCTGGGGGAGAGGAGATCTGCTTTTCTCTCCGTCTCTCTCTCTCTCTCTCTCTCTCTCTCGCTGGCTGCCGGCGGCCCTGCCATTCACAAAGCCAGGGGATGCCACACACATTCTGTTTGTTCTACATGAGCAAACAGATTGTAAACTGGCTGATAATTTTTGTACTGACAATGTCATTTACGGCTGTCAGCCTTTTGTCTTCTCTGTTTGCTTTATTCAAATATGAACCGAGTGGACCTCCCCTCTGCTGCGCTCTTCTGCATTAAAATCACATCAATTCTCTTCCATTTCTTCTTATCTGAAATTCATTGGAGGCAATCACTTGCTTGAATGCTCTGGGGTTTCCATGGAGACCAAAGGTCCCGCGCGGACTACAGAAGGATTAGAGACTTGTAAGATTTAAGTCTTGAAGTACACAGTTGCTTTGTTGTGTCTCCCTTTGATACCTAGTCGAGAGAATTGTCCTTTTATTCTTTGATTTAGGGAGAAAAATACGTATTGACTATTAGGAGTGTTACTTAAAGGAAAGATTGATTCGAAATGTTTTGGAGCTTGTTTTACGGCAGTAGTCATTCCTGTACTTAGCATTCACGTAAGGCTTAATTGTGCAACGGCGCACTTTAGGAGGTGGGTTTTTTTGCTGTCCTGGGATCGCACATCTTTGCGCAGCAGCTATGACAGTCGCGGTGGTATGCGGTGCAGGGTGCCCCGATGGCACCGCTTTCACCCGGATCGGGGACAATAAATCCCGCTCACCGGTCCCGCTCCGGGGGCTCCCCGCTCCTCTGCTAGGCATCCCCCCTTTGTTCTCCAGAGGTCAGGGCAGGCTGAGAGTTGAGTTATTCACATCCCAACTGTCTGTCTGGAAGCGTCTGCAGATGTTACTGTGCTTTTTTTTCTTTCAGCTTCTTCTCAGCAGTGCCAGGGCATTTGCTGGGCCCGTTTTTAAAGCGCTTGAAGAAAAAGGGGAAAAAGAATGGCCTCTGAACTGCCTCCTTCTCTGTCTTCCTCACCAGCCAAAAGTACTAAGTAAACAGCCTGAAGTAAATGGATTAATTTTTAGTTTCAGCGTGGCATTCTGTGTGCGGCTCGAGGCTCCTCCTTTTTGTCCTCTTCCCCGTAATTATTTCCATCTATTCTGCTGCATTGTTGCAAGTGACAAGCGTTTGTCCTAATGCGTTTCATATACAAAAACACAGCATTCCTGTTGTCATTTAAGAATTTATGGATTTATTTTTGTTTGTGTCGTGTTTGAAGAAAAAACAAACCAAAGATTTTTTGTGTGGACAGTCGGATTTTATAATGTGCACAGCGAAAGAGAGGTCACAGAGAGGATTCAAATATTTCACACAGTAAAATATGAAATTGGCAACAATTAAAAGCATTGTTTTTTGACTTCACAGACCTCACAATAAAGATTCATCCAGTGTCACTGTCTGAACATGGAAAACCTCATCAATGGATCAACACTCTTTAATGCATTTTCAACATTTTCTAAAATTTGGGGAGTAAACAAATGTGACCTCCAACGGCATGCTGTCACCAAGAACATCTAAACAATCAATGACCATTTGCAACTTGCTATTTGCCGTATTGTTTGTATCCTTGACTGGCTGTCAGGGTTGAGATATTACACAAGGGTGATCGCATAGATCAAGGGCGTATCATTCATGGAACATTTCATTAAAAGTTCTTTTGTTCTCCTGAAGAAAAAAAAAACAAAACCTCACTGGTAGCAGACTATTTTGAGGTGTTTGTCAAAAGCAAGTCCAAATGTTTCATTTAAAAATGATGGCAAATATTTTTAACAATATTTAAAGACAATATTGTTTGACCATCATTAGTAATAAATGTTTTATAAATGAAGGGAAAAGGCAGCAAATGGTACAATTTAATTAATTTAATTTAATCAGTGCCTTCATAAATACAGAAATGTAAACTAAAAAGAATAGGTTCATAATTCTATACGGAGCAAGCTTAAAATTTGGTGCATTTGTATCTTTAATAGAATGTATTGGATTTCTACCAACACCTTCTCAAGACCAGGTGGCAAATTCATGTTAATTCATACAGATTCCTACAACCTCACTCTTTTTTGTATGATTTTTCTAAAACCCCATGACTGGTAGGTTTAGGGGAGGGACTGAGTTAAGTGTAGATCATTTGTACAAATTCATATGAATTGGCAACTCATAAAATACATACAATTTAGAAAAAAAAACGAGTGAGCTTGTACGAGTTTGTACGATTTAGCCACCTCTTGCCGTGATATATGGATTGTTTCTACACACTCTTTGTTCATATAACTGTACATAAGCATTATTGAAATACAAAAATAGAAAGAAGATCTGCTCACTATTAATCTCTCTTTATTGACAAATGAAAAAACGTTTTGGTCAAAGACCTTCGTCAGGCAAACCCATTGTTTTGTAAAACTGTTTTGTACTCTTTCCAAACTAGGAACCGACTCAGCAGTGGTTTATTTTGAAATGGTGATTTGACAATTGTCATAAATATTGCTGCGGACGTTTCTAAAGTGGCAGGCTGAGACAATGATATGACTATTAATGAACGAAGCCATCTGTTGCCGCCCAAGTTATGTCCTGTCCAACTTATCTCTCAGTTTCTCAAGAAAGAACGTATTCAGTCTTGAACATGGCATAACTCACAAAGGCTTGTCTCTTAAAAAGCCTGGAAGGTGATCTTGTCCATGCCTGTTGGGACGATATTCTGTGTATGAGTGGAGGATTATTCCCAAATACCAGTCCTGGGTTAACAAAGAGACCTGATGATAGCAAATTAGGCTTTGGGTTTTGTGTACGGAGAAAGAAAAAATAGGATGAAAACTTTCTTCAAAGGTTTAACAAACCTGGTGGTCTTTTAGTGCCGTAATTGTCTTCCATGCCACTAATTTAACAGTGATTAATATGCATTACATAAGACCTTAGGGAGTGTATGTTCCGTTGAGATGCCTCATTCTAATTGCGGTGCTATTTTGTCCAGAACAAATTTAGCTGCCAATGGCGCCAAAGTAAAATCGTTTTATTTAAGTATTTATTTCTAACACGTGCATTTGCTAACATTCAGTTTAAATATTCTCTAAACGTTTAACATGTTCATCTATTTTAGAAAGTATATTTTGAATGTTCTCTAAAATGTTCTTATTAAGGACTAGATCATTTTGAACAAACATTCTATTATTGTAACAGAAATAATGTTTGTTTATAGCTTTAAGATGATAAGTTTCATGTATTAATGGCACACTTCAGACAGTCACTTCAGAAAAGACTTATCAGGAAGGATCATTTTAAATAATATGCTATTGTACAAACTCCCCAACCACTGAAAAAGATTTCTCTCCGCATCTCTTCAGAGAACATGTGAAGCCGACGTTTCTCATGTCTACACCGCATGTGTGACTTTGTATAGGTGCATGTCACCACTCGAGCCTCTGCCAGAACATCTGCAGTTTGTTTAGGTAGTTGAGATGGATCTGCGCAGGCCTCGGTTGCATGGCTTGTTGGTTTTAGGCCTAGGTGGAGCAGCTCTCGGGAGTTTGGCACATGTCCTCCCATTGCTCAGAACATTCCATGTGTGACATCTCTCAGTCATTAGCAGGCACTGGTTCACATTGTCTCTGCGAGGGAGTCCATTTTGATAGGATTAGCCGTAGCTAGGAGCTGTGTTATTGCAGATTTAGGTTGCTAAACTTAGCTTGTATTGTACTCTAAAGGGAGAGCCACGGCCACCCAGGTTTTCAGAGCCACAAGCTCAGGGAAATAGTCACACCCATTGGGAAATGGGAAGCAGAACTACCACAGAAACACAAGAAATTTTCATGTGAAAGTTGTACAAAACAATACTGGGTGGCAGAAACACTGAGATAATAATTTTTCACTAAGTTTGTCTTTTGTCACCCTTCAAAAATTTTCATTATCAAGGATACTTTCATTCTTTTTAGAAGTCGACACCCTCTAGAAGATAACTAATGGGATCCTGTCCTTGTCTCCCATGTCAATTAGCATTCAATACCCTCACATAATCAAGTGATTGTGTTGATAGTGTATGCTTTTTGTGTCTTCATGCTGTGAGGGACGGCTTGAGCAAGGTAGCCAGGGATTCTCCTCGTGGTTCTTTTGTTTGCAAGCCAGCTACTTTATCATGTTGGACTGGTGCAGTCAGCAGGAGGCCACATAAGATCATCTCAGAGAGAGGGAACCCTGCTGTGCGGGATGTCCCCTTCGGACCGGCACCCCTCCGTGTGGGCATTGTGACAAGTCCAAATCCCAGCATGTTTGCTCAGGTCACAATTGCTAATTTGGTTATAATAATGCCAAGTCTCTAACTGAAATGAAAGAAATGGCAATGACAATCAGTGGGCTTTACCATTTGGCAACCCATCAATAGCGTATTTTTCTTTTTGGACCTTCTTTTTTCTCATTGTTGCTGGTCTGGGGACATCTTGTAACCCCAGTGAGCATGCAGAAGGATTGAATAGGGAATCTTCAACAATCTGAAAGCCGACTGATCTCCTATAATACGGCCCTTCGCCATTACCTTTGGTGTTGCTCAGTGGTTTTTGGATCAAGGAATGTTGGATTGCTTTGCTACTTTTCACATGCATTCATAAGTGTTCGTACCCCCTGCGGTTGCTCTAATCTAATCTGCAGAGGACAAATCTGATATTATTCATAACTGATGTGTGCATATGGATTTTGAGAGGTAGCATGAGGCTCCACATTGTGGCCAGCTTTGGACTGAACAGCCCAAACCCAAACAACCAGGTCACACTCATAACTGTGGTATATCCGAACACAAATGACACTGGAATGTCAGACTTTATCCTTACATTCAGTGGAGCTCCTTTACTCAGTTATTTTTGTGTTGTTATGTGGCAGTAATTGTGTCAAAGCTTCTTTATTTGCACATGCACTTTCTCAAAGAGCTTATTTTCATAACTAGACAGAGTAATTGTAAATGAATGCATAGCTATGGAAATTAGCACATGAATTGCCAGAGTAAATATGAATCTCTTTCTCTTCTACCAACAAATCTCAGTGCCTGTTCTCTGTGAAGGTGACTTGACTAAAAAAATTGTAACTTCCAAACATATTAAAATAAAAAATTATGTGCTTTAGAAATACTAATAAACAGCAAATTTGTGTTTAATAGGCATGATAATAAGCTATTGGTTCATAGTAAGAATTGGTTTCTATACTAAATTGTTACCAAATTTTCTTTTCTTTTTTTCTTTTAGAAAATTTTTTATAATAATAATAATTTTTATAGCGTTGACGACAATTTTTTTTTCTTACCATGTTAGTGGGATTTATGGTCAAAAATAATTTCTTTTTTTTTTTTGCTTAAAAGTTTCTTGTAAATTACCAATTCTTGCTTTAAATTTTTTTAAGCTGGTTGGTTTTTTTTCGTTAGCATAGGTTTTGCATTTCTTTTTAGAAATGATTGATTGTTGGCCTCATTGTTCTGAGCTTATGCATATCAGTTTTCAAGTTAACATTGCAAAAATTATCCACAATTTTGTTTTTAGTTTTATTATTCAAATATGAAGTGCATAAGCTCAGAGGCTCAATGAAGACTAAGACCAATCATTTCCAAAAAGAAATGCAAAACCTGTTCTAACTGAAAGAAAACAAGCTGACAAAAATATTTAATCCAAGTTTTGGTGGTAATAATGCAAGTGAAGAGATTTATTTTTAAAAGGCTGTGGATTTCTGACCAGGGTTAACAACAACAAACAAATGTACATAAATGTAGCTATGTATATGTGTATGTTTTTATTTTAACACTCTTTGTTTTGATGATGTTGGGCACTTCTTCTAATGAGAGCTTGAGATTGTGGTCAGTCGAGATCTTTAATTATTAAAAATATCTAATGCAGATCAAAAATAAACACACACACACAAATAAATATAAACAAATGATCAGCAAAAAAAATTTGCATGCTGCTTTAATCTTTTTGGAAGATTTTTTTTTCTTTCTAAAATTCTTAATAAATAATCTGAAAGGGTCTACTTTCAACACACACAATAACCCTAATCACAGAATTGAAGGCCGTCTGCAGATTCGTGTCAGATCAATATTTTGTTCGAGCCTCATTGCCGGTCTGTTTACCTTGGCTAGTGCTGCCTTCATGCCGAGCCTCTGCTCTTTGTTTGAACATGTGACTCTGTAATAATGGCAGGTAGAAGAACTAATAGGCACTGCAATATCTGCAGTTTGACCCCATGTGGCTTTTCCTAATTGATCCATAGATTAGCATCAGACTCATCAGTTAGAGGATGATCTGGCCTGCTCATTGCTCAGTCTTTTCTCTGCCTCGTCAAGCAGTTTGTCAAAGGGCGGCTTGTTCGCGCTTCTTTAAAATCAAATAAATGTTTGAAAAAATAAAGGTATAGAAAGACGATAAGCGTGTCTTTGTGTAACCTGATTAAAATGTGTCTGAATGGAAGCTCAGATTGATCGAAGTTTGTATGATGTGTTTTTCTTTTCCATTCTGGTTTGCATGCAGATTAATTTTATTTTACGTGATTCTGCAAGCCAGCTAGTGTCCATCTGACCTTTACATCCAACCCCTTTGTCAATACCACCATCCCAAAGTCTGACGCTGCCCCCCCTCCACCCTTCAAAAATGGTCAGCACAGACCCCTCCACTCCATGTCCTATATGTACATTTGACCAAGCTATGTAAACTTCCACATGTGGGTGTCATTCTTGCCCATATTTGCAATGGGCTTTATTGGGACACGATTAGTTTCCAGAGCAAATTTGGAGTGAAAGAAAACATCGCCTGCGGCATGTGAGCCAACAAACTGTGCCACTGCATGTCGTTGTATATTTACATGGCTCCAGCTTTGTTTTGATAAACCTTTACCCGCAGGTAAAGCTATTAGAACTATTAGAGGTAAACCTAGCAGAAAATGACCAAGAGCAGGTGATGCCTCATTGGCAAGTTACAGCAATTCTTTTTTTTTTTTTTTTTTGCATGAACTGCAGCATGGAAATTATTTTAAATTGTATATTCTAGTCGCAGACTTTCTTTTGTAAGCGATTGCTTCATGCTGTATGATTATTTGGTTTCATGATCAATGAATGCAAATAGTTTTTACCCGAATTACTAGTCAAAAGTTAATAATAAAATAGTTTAAAGGTCTCACAGACTACATTTATTTGAACAAAGATCAGTTATATTGTGAAGTGTTGTCACAGTTTAAAAATATATATTTTAAAATTAAATTTTTCTGCTGTGGTTAAAGCTGAATTTCCAGCATAATTTGTCCAGTTTTTAGTGTCACATGATCCTTCAGAAATCATTTTAAAATGCTGATTTGTTGCTCTATTTATCTGTTTCAAAAAGATTAAGGCTACTTCATGTTTTTGTGAGAAACAGTGACTAAAATAGATTAAAAAAAGAAATTACATTAAATTGGTAAAAAGTGACAGTAAAAAAAATTATGTTTCATAAAAAATGTCAATTTCAAATGCCGTTCATTTAAGCTTTCTATTAATCAAACAGAAATACATAATAATAAAAACTCTGTCTCCATCATTGATACTAGTAATAGCCATTATTAATAACTAATGAGCAATAAGAATTGATCATTAAAAATAATAATAAATAATTTATGGCAATAAATTCTTCCGTATATAAATGTTGATGATGCAGTCTTAATCTTCTGTAACATCCAGATTGTCTTCTGTCCTCTTCACGTCCAGGTCTTTGGACCACTCCCATCTTTTACCGCTGGGTCGATGCCATGGCAACAAAGGAAGCTCCCAGCCCCTGTGCAATAATGCTGGTCCGATCAAGCCCACATTCCTGTATTGACCACCCGGCGCGAGATTAAACGCAGGTGACATTTCCGAGGTGAAATTTGCAATTTCCACAAATATGAGTTGGCTGAAACGCGGCATGACAGCACATAAAATCAATACAAATAACCTGAATCCCTAATACCTTGATCCCTGTTAGTAGAGGGATGCATTACAACTAAGACACTGGAAGTGGGAGCAACAGCCCAGGAGCTGATCCCTGATTCCTATCGACTGGCTCCAGGCCAAACACTGCCGCAATAACAATTAGGTGTGCAAGTTTGTCGATTTTCTCCGGCTGCATGCTTCAGCTCAGGCAAACTTCTTAGCTCCTTATACTGGACCTGACAAATGAGGATCCTGATAATGTCCATTTCTAATACTGTGCAACTTATTTATTTTTTATCAGAACATTTGCATGTCCATGTTTTTCACAACTCTATTTTACATTCGTTTTATGTGTTTTGCAAATACATAAAAGCCACTGGACAAATTCGCATTGTTCACTAACTATAAACAATGAATTTTGCCTCAAATAACTCCTAGCATGGTGCTTATTCATAGTTAATTATTTAGGAAATGAGTAGGATTTAAATATGTTCAATCAGAACAAAGCATTCATATATGCTTTATAAGCACAATTAATATGCTATTAAAATGCATGCTAATAATAAACAATTGAACAGTGTTCCCTAAAATACATTGTAATGAAAAGTCTAAACTGCCCAGAGGGTTTTTTAAAATGAGTGTCAACATTTCTAAGCTTAATCTGGCTGCATGAAGCTCATTGTGAACTTAAAATGTCAAATCTCACAATTATGAATTTTTTCTTCTTCACAAAAATGCTGTAAAGCTTTAGAATAAAGATGAATGCAATTTGCAATAAAAAAGGAAAACAAAATGACCATAAACACATTTACATTTGGCCTAGACTTACATAATGATCAACCAATGAATGCTATATGATGCTCTTGCCATGTTAGAAAGTGAAAAGAAATCTTTTTTTTTCTGATACAACACAAAAACAACAGCAACAAAAGTAGTCTGATGATATTTAGTGCACTGTCAGGATCCCATGAACACATCAAAATATACAAATGGTTTATTATAATTTAAAAAATGATAGTTAATAAAATAAAATAATGACTTAACCTGTCCATAAAATTAAAATCAGGCTTCAAAAAACATTTCAGCGCTCAGCATCTCATTTTTAGCAATGTACAATATTTTGAAATGCTAAAAGTATGGCACAGTGTCCTGAGAATGTCACCTGGCTCTTCCTCTCAACACTAACAGTGAGAAAATCCGGAAAAATGAATTGCGTGTTCAGCTGTCTTAGATTGGTAACTCGCTCACTGAAAACAGCTCCAAAACGCAGCGAGTGTGTTTGTGTAGGCTCTGGTACGTGACTGAAGGATGCAGTGGAATCGTTGGCTGCTTAAGCTGCTCTGTCAGGAGGAATTAAAGCCTGACGTTCTGGAGCAGGACAGGTGTGGAATGTGAGAATGAAGATACCTTAATCTGGCTCTTTCAGACGGCGGTCAGGAGATGGCGGGTTACGCAGGTGACCCGTAACTTCTGGACAGGTCCAGGCTCCTCGCCCTCCTTCCCTGCTGTTTGCCGTGTTTTTAAAAGCAGGCCCAGAGCCATCATCATTACGCTGAGAGCTTGAGATGGCCCAGCGTAATGTGTGTGCAGAGTTGCTCCATCTGTTTGTAAGGCCCTCAGCAGAAGTGTGGCGGCTGTTGACATTCTCCGTATAATATTGTTTGAATTTTTCATCAAGATCCCGGTCTGCATTACAAGAGCCCTTTTGTTTCCACGTTATTTGTACATTCTTTGTACTTTGTGTACCTAGCTCTTCTTTTGTTTGTTTGTCTGTCCGTGTGTCTTATTTTACACTCCCAGTCCATTTTTCATCGTCCCCTGCTCGGTCCGGGTGGCGTTTGTGGGGTCACGGGCAGCGGTCAGCCGCACTCCCCCACCCCGTCCTGCGTCTCTTTTGGCCGCTACCTTTTGTGCAGGGGACCCTGACGTAGCAGTGAATGCAGGTCACCACAGGTTACTGACAAAGGCCTGTGAAAGGGTGTTCTGTGCTGGGCTGAATGGGCCGATGTGCACCGTTAAATACGGCCTGCCTCCTGTCAGTGTTGCTGCCATTAAAAAGAGCTTGGCTTGATACCCTCTCCTTTTCATGCACGTGAAAGTTAGTTTTCTCTTTGTTTCTCCCGTTGTGTCAGGGCGTTCGGCGTCTTTGTCATACTGTCAATGTCGCAGCAGTAAAATGAGTTCATTTTAGATTCAGAGCCTGTTCTGTTGTGTGTTCACATCCATAAATAAAGCAGTAATTCTTGTCCTTTCTGGTCACTTCTGCTTTTAAATCTGGACCTCAGTTTGAATCCCTGTTCATTGGTAAAGAAGGTAATTCCTAGGTAATACCGTGTTGTTGTGTATTGTTAATATTATTTCAGACATGCATGTTGGAATACCAAACCTATTGAAATAATTGGATTTCAAATATTTAAGTAAATAAATATTATTTAACATCCATGACCCATGTTACTTTAGCACTGAGATAATATTATCATTTTAGATATATTTTTTAGATATTTTTTTAGCCCATCAAGTTAAACTACATTAAAATGAAGAGTGCGTAAATTTGTATTTTTAATAATACAATATTTTACTTAGTTTTAGTTAACTATAACAATTCTGCACAGATATTTAAATCAATTCATGTTAAGCAACAAATCAGTTTTTACAAATAAAATTAATTTTTAGGCTGATCAACTCAAAATCTCTTTAAAGTATAATAATCACAGGTTACTATGTTTTACAGTGCATTTTAAAGTTATTGTAATTATTCAGTGTAATTTCTACTTACTTGGATTCTAAAAGCACGTCTTAGCAAGCTATCACGACAATGACATATTCACTTCAAGCAACGGTATGTTGGCATTATCAGGCACAGCCGTCTGACTTTGTGTGTTAATGAATTTGTAGTGTGCGTGCACTCAATGAGGTTAATGGAAGGGATCTCGGAGGCTCATCTTGCCGGCCCAGCCCACTCTTTCAAGCCTGCTCTCCATGCATGTTTCCGGAAACGATTCTTTAGTCAGCTCGTTGCCTCTCCGCCTCCCCCTATTGTTCTCTGCCCTCTAGGGGCCCTTCTCGCTTTATCTGATGCCAATTCTGCATCGCACTCTTCCTGCCCCCTATCTGAATGTCTCCTATACGGCTCTGTTATCTTATCCGCAGTGTCATCTCTTTATCAGCCCTATCCCGACCCCAGCCGATCAGGCAGACTGCATCAGAACCGCACACATGAGCACAGCTCTGCTTACACATAATCCGCTCACAGTATTCTTCAATTTGTTCTATCGAGACAGACAAATCCCTACTGAAAGGAAAAAAACAAAACTGCAGAATTTCTTTTTTTTTTCTTTTTTCTCCCAATGTTTTTTGCTGAACTGGGTTTGATCAAGTGTATAATATAATATAATATAATACCCTGTAGATGACAAGTAGTATGAATAGAATAGAAATATATAATAAGCTGTAAGCAACCTCATTTTCATAGAAAATGAAAATCAAGGTAAACATGTACTTATCTATATGGTAAAATATATGATAACACTTTATTTTACAGTGTCCTTCTAACATGCACTACTTGTTTTAAAATTACGTAGTGCCTATTTGTGTAAAACAGAAGAGAAATATGCATCAACCTGTAAACAACCTTGCAATATATGTGATTTAATTAGGAAATTAATGTAAAAATGAAGGTAAGGTAACACTTTAGAATAGAATAGAATAGAATAGAATAGAATAGCTCATGTGAACAACCCTGCAAAAAAAATATGGCCCTAACTGTAAAATTAAAAAATAGGAAAATGAAGCAAGAAAATACTACATTTTATATGTAATTACTATGCAATAGAAAAATTTCCATCATGTTATATTATATTGTATTGCATTATATAAGATGTTTAGGTGCATTTTAAATTAGTTACATGTTAATAACAAGTTAATAATAGTGTAATTACACAGGGTTTTTTATGTTTTTAAGATTGAATCCTGCGATCCTTCATTTTCTATTAAATGTTTTTATAGGACAGGATGAGAGGCAGTCAATAACCTGGATAACTATCCACGTGTTTTTCTTTTCTGTCTTCCTCTGTCGTTCATGGAAACTACCTTCTACCTTTGTTTCTGTTTCTTTCTGCGATCCCAGCTGAATGAACGGGTGGCTTTCCTCCTCGCCTGCGCTGATGGACGGGATTGGATCTGCGTGACAGGTGAGTCGGCCCAGCTGCTACCTGCAGCAGACAGCAGCTGTCCGTCTCTGGATTGCTCCAACACACGCACACACTCAAACCAGTCAGTCACGCATCCAGTCACACTCATTCAAACACATAAATGCACACACTCCCACACAGTCATTCACCCCAAACAATCAGCTTCGCTCAGATGCCCCGCTAAAGGAGCAACATGCTCTGACACACAGCTCAAAAGCTAATGAAACGGATGCTATAGTTTGTATGCATTTATATTTTTTTTCAAATTAGGATTCATCAGAAATTAATCTGTTTATCAGTATGTTTATGCTTAGTGAAGGAATAGAAACAAACCAGGCACAAAAGAATCCATTAAATATGTATCAGAAACTACTCTGTGGACTATCAGTTCAAGATCATTTCAGCAAAATTACAATCAGACATTTTAAGCATTTAAAAGGTTTTTGTTTGTGTTTATCCAGTCTCTTCCTCCACGACAGCATCGCACACTCTTTGTCTCAGTATTATAATGGCAGTGAATGTACTCTAATGGCCTCTGTCTGTTCCTCTTACACACCTTGCTCAGGTACACCTGTCACTTCTCTCTCTCCCATCCCCCTCGCTTTCCTCTGCAGTTGAATAAAATACATCAGACGCTGGGCACATTGTTAAAGCCCATGTCAGTGAGACACCTGTGCTCTGCACGGTACGGTTAAGTCACCTGGGCTCAAATTCTAGTACTTCTGTGACAAAAAAAAGTGTAAAAAGGGAAGTGTAAAAAACCTTGCAAAACCTGGCATATAGTCACAAAGTCACGTCAAGGCTTTTGTGGCTTATCATAAAGAGTAATATCGAGCTCATATTACAGGCCAATACTGAGCCAAATTCTGATAGATTCTAATGTGAATTACTGATATATATATATATATATATATATATATAATATTATATACCACATAAATAATTTAAATACCGTTTTTGTTGTTTCAATTCTCCCAGTATTTTGATGCTTGATTTTATGATCAAAACTCTCCAACATATAATGCAATGCAATACAATGATGATAGAAAGATGAACAAATAAACCCTTTCTGAAAAGCCACATTTAATGCACACATTTCTGGATAATCAAATAAACCCAAGTTGCTTCAGTCCAGTAAGTGTTCAACTTAAAATATTATAAACAATATAATAGTGATTCTTTAAAAATCACAGCAAAAAGACCACGACCTGGAGGTGGATGTTTTTACCATTTTGTTTCACATCTAAAAGGCATTCGACTTGATAAAAAGTCTAAACTCTCAATCAGGTGACGGAAGGCATGTGGTACTGTCGTGTTCAGCTGGAGATGCTAGTCTGCTTATGGCACTCCAGCAAACTGTTTTATGTCTGTTTTCACCCATTGTTTCACCCCGCTCGTCAATGTTTGGATGTACCGTGCGTCTTCCCCATTGTCGTGCCACCCGTGTTTTCCTGTGTTCCCTCCGTGTTTCTCTGCCTTCCTGGATCTGGACCTTCGCCTGTACTCGGACTATCGCCCCTATGGACTCTGTTTGACTCATCGCCTGAACATTTGCCACGAACTCTGTTTACTCTCTTGCTGTTGCCTCTGATATGCCCATCTGCCGTTATCGACCTTGTTGCCTTACTCTGTGTGTCCTTTAATAAACATTGTTGCTCATGGATCCGAACGCCTTCCCGTGTCTCAATCGTGATATATTGACGAGCCTACAAGGGTTCAGCAATGATGCGGACGCCAATTCAACCTCGGGGCCAGTGCCGCCAAAATCCCTTGCGGTTCCACCAGTATGGGCACCAGCACCGTGTAAAACCCCCCCAATTTCTCCTCCTCTCCACCTCTCCTCTCCTTTAAACCACAAACATTGAGGTCAGGTTAGCCATATTCTGTTTCTCCTGTTCCATCATTGTCGGTAGTGCAGCCTGGGTAGCTGCTTTCAATTAATCCTGCTTCAGAACTGCAAATAACAGGTTCCAGCCCCCTTTCACAGTATAGCAAGCTATATAAGGCTCTATTGGTCCCAGTTTCTCAGCCTAAGAGACTGTTTCAAGCCCAGTCGGTTCAAGTTATACAGCCAGGGGTGCTGTTTTCTGCCCAGTCGGTTCAGGTTTTACAGCCTGAGGAGCTGACTGCCACAAGCTGAGTGATGTTCAGTTGACCACGCCACGGCTCGAGGAGTCGTGTGTTACCCAGTCTGCTCCAATTACGCAGCCTGACATGCTGCGGAAGGCCCTCACGATTTCAAACCAGTCAGTAACGGGTGCCAGGCCCGTACCACGATAGGAGGGGTCGTGGTTTCCCGGCCAGTTGAATTATCTCAGACCTGTGCCCGCGACCCTGAATGGCCAGATCCGCCAGACTCTGTCTGTTATCCCGACTTTGAATGGCCGGATCTGCCAGACGCTGTCTGTGATCCTGATCCTGAATGGCCGGATCTGCCAGACGCTGTCTGTGATCCGGAACCCGAGTGACTGGATCCGCCAGACGCTGTCTGTGATCCGGAGCTAGAGTGGCCTGATCCGCCAGACTCGGTCAGTGATCCAGATCCTAAGCTACTGGCCTCACCCAAGCTCCATGAAGACTGGAGCTCCCATGGCCCGAGCCGCCAGAATCCGTGTGTGACTAAGAGACTCCATCGGGTCCGCCAGTGGCTGCATGACCCTTTGAGAGGTCGGCTCTAGCCGTAGAATCTCCAGAGTCCCCATTGGTGGCTGCAGTGCCCATGGAGGTCCCTGAGTTACGGTCCAGTAGGCATAGAGGGGTGCCATCACAGTCTATTCAGTCACAGAGGGCGAAGTCAGTGTCGGTCTGGTTTCGAAGGGCGTACTCACAATCTGGTCGGTCTAGAAGGGCGTTGTCTCTGACTGGTTGGTTTTCAAGGGCGCAAAGTCAGCCTGGTGACCCAAGAGGGCTCTGTCACTGTCAGGCCGAACCAATGGGACCCTGCTGCCATCCGCTCCGCCCAGGAAGATGGCCTTGCTGTCCGTTTCGCCCACCATTCAAGTGGATTTCTCCGCCATCGGCTCCCTCCAGCTCCTAAATCTGGAGCGTCTGGAAGACGCTCCTTAGAGAGGGGGCTATGTCATGTTCAGCTGGAGATGCCAGTCTGCTGATGGCACTCCAGCTCCAGCAAACTGTTTTATGTCTGTTTTCACCCATTGGACTAATTATCAATGAACTCATGTCTCCGCCTACCTTGTCTGCTGTCTTTGTTGTTTGTTCATGTCTCTGCCCATCTTGTCAAGGTGATTCATTGTTTCTCCGCCTTATGTCACTAGTATAAATACACCGGATATCCTTTTGGTAGTCACGCGTCAATGTTTGGATGTACAGTGCGTCTTCCCCATTGTCGTGCCACCTGTGTTTTCCTGTGTTCCCTCCATGTTTCTATGCCTTCCTGGATCTGGACCTTCGCCTGCACTCTGAGTATCGCTCTTGCCTCGCCCCTATGGACTCTGTTTGACTCATCGCCTGACCAATTGCCACAAACTCTGTTTACTCTCTTGCTGTTGCCTCTGATATGCCCGTCTGGCGTGATCGACCTTGCTGCTTGTTTTACTCTGTCCTTTAATAAACATTGTTGCTCATGGATCCGAACACCTTCCCGTGTTTCAATCGTGACAGGTACATTGTGTATAACAGTTTTTTTCAGCACGTTGTGTTGATCATTTAAAGTCCTTAACAAATAAGATATCAGATATATTAGGCACTAGTTTTTATTGAGCTGTTAATGAGCTGTTTCTGTTTGCGCCAAGCCTTAAAGTAAACATGATGGTTGTATTATATGCATCAAAAAAGAAGAATGTTTTAGGATATTATTACAAATGTAGAAAGGATCACTGTCAGCCATAAAAAAAATAATAATAATAATTTGGTGGAATGACATGTTGCAAAGACAAACATTTTGTAATTTGTCTACCTGCTGGGATAATTCAAATTAATTTGACATTTTTGTTGTCCAATGCTGATATATTTTAATATTGCACTCCTAACCAGTTATGGCTGCATGGTAAGTGCACTGGTTCAACTCCTTAAGAGCTTCTCTGGATAGTGGGCTTGTGGTGACCCATGCAGTGAGTACCTGGCCTCTGCGTTACTATCTGAAGAGCAGTGCAATTAAGCTTTTACCACCCCTGATTAAAACACACACAGATACACATGCACATGCTTGAACCGTCCCTGAACTCTTGTTGCCTAAAAATACTTTAGTGAAAAAAAATGTTTTGCTCTCTCTTTAGTTATGGGATTTAGCAGAAAACCAGTTTGACAGATAAAATTCTTAAATTCCCTCCTTTCTTAGGTTGTGTACTAGTGGCATCTTTTAACGTGGGAATGAATACGCTAGACAGCTTTAGCACAGGCTGCTGAGTGACCTCATTATAGGTGTGGAGCCAGACAAAAAAAAAAAAAGCTTCTTAGGACACTTGCTCTTTTCACATGTTGCATTGTGTCTGCCACATCAAAAGCTCAATTGAGCAAAGCACTGTTCATCTGCAGCTTATCGCTGCTGGCTCACTTTGATTAGCTCACTTTCAGCCCACAATGGACGCATATCTTGCTGGAGTGAGACAATGCCTACAAAGCTGATGCTTCAAATCCTTCAAAGCAGTGGTTTGATGTGTGCATTAACCTCAAAACAGTACAGTACAGATTGATCCATAGTTAAATAATTGCACCTAGCATTATTTTATTTACTTCTTTTTTTCTTTACAGTGATTGGCAAAAAAATAAAACTAAAAAAATATTCAGCAGCTCGGACAATAAATTTGAATTTTACATGACTGAAATTATATTGTTTCGACATTTAGGAGAAGCATGATAAAGAAGCAAATAAAGTATTTAAAAAAAATACCATCCAGAAATACAAACTTGTGTTCTTTCTTGGCAGAACTGCTAAAATGACAAAATGTGTGCAATATATTATACATTTGAATGATTACTATCCGTCATATTTAAAAGACCCACAGCAATGGCGGTTTTAGGCATGGGCGAACGGGGCCCGGGATGGCATATTTTGTCATGACACATGGGTGGCGCCACAAGGATTGATCACCATCTCTCTGTCCTCGGTGACTCATCTGTGTTGCAGCTGCTGCTTTGCGCAAATGTAAAAAATGCAGCCTAGAGAATCCTTACATCAGCCTTGGTTGTAAAATTCTATTGGCTCTCGCCTGTCTCTTGACCGATCGCGTTGTGCAATGTAAGAGTCAATGCCTTAACAGAGCGGGATAATTTCAGCGATTAAAACCTTCGTATGGCTTCAGAAGGACTTGAAATACAACAACTTGTTAGTAATATTTTTTTTCTACTGCTTATGGTCAGTTTTTTCAAATAAATACATGTGACTGCGCTTATTTTGTCTGTGTGTGTTTTATATTGTTCAGATGTTGGTAGGTTTAGGGTAAAGGTAGGGCTAGAATAAAAAAACAATTGTGCTACAATAAAAGTATAAATTTAATATCAAATGAATTTGGTTATCCGTGAGTGGATCACGGCTGATGCCTGTCACTGAATTACATTGTAAACTTTTACGTGGTAGTATCATGGAATTTTCGGTGATTACGTGACACCAACACGGAATTATGCATTAAGAGTTTGTGGTTATTTCACGCAATTCTGTGAGATCAGGTTGATCAAATTTCAGATCTCTCTGCTCTTGTGATTATCTTGTCGTTCTCAACACCTACCGCTTATCATGACTTTAGGAATAGTGTGTGGGTGTTTTTTTATATGAATAATTAATCATGCAACACCAATAAATTTTGGCAGTAGAATAAAAAATCAGGTATAAAACATGAAACATAATTAATATCTAGAATCTAGTCATTTCAATAATTGAGAATCAATTTAGAATACTATAAATCCGTTGTTGTCATTATTTCTTCATATGACTCATTTATACTGATCTTTAAATAATGGCATACACTTTCCGCCTTCACAGCATCAAACATCAATTAATTATTGCTACATAATTTTCATATCTAACAATTTCATATGGATAATAAGTTTTGGGATCATAATTTTTTGGCAGCGGCTATTTACACCAAGTGCACATAGCATTTTCTGATAGTTAGTTATACCACTTATTGCAAGTGACATTTATCTGCACCTCAGTATTGTAGTTTAAATAGATGCCGTGGTTGACACCTAAATAAAAAAAAAAAAAATTAAAATTACCCCAACCCTAACCAATATTTTAATTTCAACTTTCTTTAATTTTTATGAAAGTAGTTGCACATTACTGTACGCAAGTACATTTTTCAAGTATGAACTGCACTCTACCAGAGTTTACTACATTCCTAACCATAAGAACGTACTTTTAATCATGTCATAATCACGTGGTCTGAGATGCAAATGAGCGATTCAACAAACTGATTCTTTTAAATGAACGTGGTTCGCAAATTACACCAAACGATTCACTCTCGAATTGGAAAGATCCGATTGCACTGGGTTCTCGATTCGACAGCTCACTGATTCAAACGATTCATTCAGAGCAAGCCTCCAGTGAACTGAACAACAGGCGTGCGACCGATGATGCGTAAAGTTACGAATGTCGAATTTTAGGATTAATTACTTTAATTGAAAATTAAATTTGGGTAACAATGCTGTAAAGAGTGATTTAAGCCCACTGAGATGAATGCAGACACATCAACATCAGTGTCTTTAAGGCAAAACGTTCATATTCCCTGCTGCTGTAACGTTAGCAGTTTTATTAAAATGCCACACATTTAGCCCTATAAAATAAGTAGGTCTAAATATTGTAATCTAAAGCCAATTGTTTAGCTAACAAGCTTGCTGCTGCTAAGTTATAGTCATTTTTAGATAATTTCCAAATATTTTTGATATATTACATCTGAGGGGAAGAAGAAAGGATGTGATATTCAGGTAACTACAGTAATTATCAAAGTGGCAATGACTTCTACTGGTCTTGGATCAGCGTTCAACACCTCAAGTTGAAAATTGAATTACTCGCATGAAGTAAATGCTAAGTCTAAATCAGCATCGGCGTGCTCCTTCAACTTCAATTACATTGTTTACATCAAATATGCTATGTAGTTTCTAAAATGATTTTACATAAATTTTAAATAAACAAATGGAGTGTAATATGGGGATTAAAATGTGTTTATTTAATTACGGCTGCATTAAAAATGAGTTCAGCCAAGAATGGGAAAATAAATTACATTTCATATTCGCATATTCTCAATCAGCTCGAGACTACAACGAGTTGACTGTTAGATGAACAAACCAGACAAATCTCTTGCAAAACAATGTGATTTGAATTTAAAAACATTGACACTATCACTGGTGACCTCATGAGGTGCAAAAATCTTACTACATTAAGCTTAAAAAGATCTTTGTTTATTTGTATTCATGGTTATGCCTACTTATGATGCTCAATAAAGAATTCATAGCTCCTTATGTCAAACTGTGCTAAAAGAGCAGACTTTAATAGGCCAATGAAGAGCCTTAATTGTTCAGAGAAAAGGCATGCCGAGAGCGTCAGAGTTTAGTCGGTGACTCCGGTTGGCTGTCCTGATGGTGTGGGCGGGTCTTCGTGTCTCCGGGCATGACAGCCTGTGTTTGCAGTTGTCCCTAACAGCACCGACCGACTCCAGCCCAAACACCTGTGTTTGCTTTTGCGCTCACTCCCCCAATCTTCTCTGTGCAGGTCACATGATCAGCAGATAGCCCCGGCACCATGGGAATACAAAAGCAGGGGCTTTTAGCGCTGTTAATCATTAATGTCAGGCTTCCTTGTACCCCTCTCTCTTGACGTTGCAGATGTGAATGTTATCTTGCTCATGCATCCAGGTCAGACGTGACTGTGGGTAGATGCAGGTGAACGTGGCTGATGGAAAGGGTCGAACCAGCAGTTGCCAAACAAAGTGGCACGATGGCGAAGATGACTGCTGATTGGTTCAGATCTGAAAAGAAAAGCACATTTAACATGACTAGAGAGTGAAATATTTGTAATGTACATATAATGGCAGAATATGTAAACGTATGACAAGAATACTCATTTTAGGTGTCTAATTCTGTATTCCAGAAAATGCATTCAAATATACACTGTAATTAAACATTTGGCAGCAACTGTTGGGGTCTTGTTTGACATGGTAGTTAAAGTCATTTGTGCAGTAACACTTTATTTGAGATTCTCTTAACTAGTTGTTTATTAACATGCATATCAATTGAATATTAGCCATAAGCACATATTAATCTATATGACCTTATTCTACATCCCTAATCCTACCCAATACCTAAACATAACTACCTACTAACTATTAGTAAGCAGCAATATAGGAATTTATTGAGGGAAAAGTCATAGTTAATAGTTTATAAGTCCCTATTCTGAAGTGTTATGTTCTAAAGTGGAACACATCCATCTTTAAGGAATTAAGTTGGCTAGGTTTCTGTCTCAACTTGTTATTGGTTATTCCAAAGACCCCAACTACCCCCATGAAATTCCCTAATGCACATACACTCCTAAAATGAAACGTTTCAAAAGGAGGTTTTAGCAGAAATGCCACAGAACACCATTTTGGGTTCCCCAAAGAATTGAACAGTTCTTAAAAGAGCTATCATATAGTGTGAAGAATATTTAAATAATCTAAAGAACCTTTTTCTTGTAGTTAGAGTGGTGTTGTGTGTTTATTCCTAACAAAGGCATATACTGATCAAAAATTTTTAAGGTTTAAAAACTAAGCAGTCAGCATAGATCAAACACCCTGGCGATATAAACAGAGGTCTGAGGTTTAAATTTGTTTGTGAGCTGCCTGTGTGTTCTAGTTCTAGTATAATTATTTGCTTTAAAGCTAGCATACCTTATTCATTATTTTGAAACGCGTGCAATTTACAGAAATGCCAAAGCTTTAGCTAATATTCTCTGCCAGATTTACACCACACACTGTTTGTTTGTTCACCCTGGACACGAATGATAAGAGTTCACCGCAAAAATCACTAGTTAACCAGGCCATGTGCCCCCTCTTTTCTGAAGAAACTCCCACCCACACACAGACATGCATTATCACACTGCTCCTGTCAGAGAAATAAAAAGCGGATTATAAGAGGCATAGTTCCTGAGCCCGGGCCAATGGTGAAATAAATAGTTCATTTGTTGAGTCAGAGCAGGCCCTAACCGTAGTGTGCTTTAAACAAAGGTGCCTGTTTACCAGCAGCAGGTAGAAGATGGATAGCTGGTTAAACATTTCTGGCATACCTGGTCGGTGCCATGGGCCGGTCAATGAGACCGACTGAGGGGACATTGTGTGGCTAAGTCTTATCTCGGGTGTACTCTTTGAGACCAGACCTGTGAGTGAGAGCGAAAGGAACGTTTGAAGAGATACAGATTATAATGTTTGGCCTTTTTTGTGTAGAGCCAAGCTGTTATCACTCAGCATTTCTCAAAAGAGTTGAAGGAAATTGTTGGAAATATATTAAGAAGTGACTTTAGTTGAGAAAGATGTGAAAATATTTAAATGTTCTTTAAGATCATGACAGATGGTCATTTTTTACCTTTTTTATAAATAAATCAATGTGAATTTGAGCAAACTTTCTAGATATGCATTTCCATGTTTTGAAAAAGATTTTTCTGCCATTTCTGTTTAAGATGCCATTTATTTATAATGTTTTAAGAATATTCATTTACTTTTAATGTAAAAACTGTCTTATGCATAAATCCATCAAATAAGTCAGTTCTGGAAAATTGACAGAATTTGAGAATACCAGACATACCTGTCCCTTGATTTTATTTCATATTTTCTTGCATTTCTCAAAGCCTAATACCTAAATAAACATATCTGCTCAAGCGTTTCACAGCTCCTGGTCTCTCATTTAACGCATGACCACAATACTGTATCCACTTTTACGTTTATTTTAGCAAGTCTCACTTGGATATATGCAAAAGCCCTTCAGCAGGGTGTGTTTTTATTCGTGTGTGTTCCCATAGCCGTATCCTTGGCATGTTCCGGTACTTGCTAATCACCCAGATTTTGTGTGTTTCATCTTATATGACTCAGTCGTTCTCAGCCGTTTCTGTGCAGTAGAGATCTGTGTCGTGTTTCAACACAGCGATTCTCAGCACCCATAAATTACACAGTGGTGGCAACTTAAAGAAGTGCTGAAAAGCTATGAACAGAGCTTTACTTTACTATCAGTGAAGCATAAGACTGCACCATCCCACACACGACCTATTTACACACACTCACACAAATGTGCATGCGTACACGCTTACACTCACATGCTTACAAATAAAAAACGAAATACAAATGAATATTTCTGCCTCATGTTTAAGTCGTATAAGTTGTTATTATTCATTTTGGGTTTCATTAAAATCCCACATCCTTGTGATCAAACTGTCTGTTAGCTTTTTTTATGAGATCCTATTGCTTAAACCATATTATGCACTAATGCATTAATATTAGTATATGAGTCATAACAGGAATTAATGACTCTTCTCATCAACTTATTCAGTTATATAGCTCCCTAATGCATCCATAATTCCATATTATCTTTCTGATGTGTCCACACTGCTAAAGTAGAGGATAAAATGCGGTAAGAAGACACACACACAAAATTTTACTGCAAAATGACTAAAACTTTTGTATGTGATGTACAGAGAAAAAGCTCAAACCAATATAGTCAAAGAAGTATCATAAGAGTGAACAGAAAGAACAGAATTCATTCGGCAATATAAAACACATACGTGGTCAGTTAAACTAAAAATTATGTTTAAATATAGTAATAAGTCAAAAATATGATCCATTATGACTAAAACAAATATTTGGTTGCTTTTTAAGGGTTTTAAATAGAAATAGGAAATAATGGTAACATGGTTAATTGCAGTAAAAGTTGCATCTGTTAACATTAATAAACTCAATGAACTACCCAGTCTCACTGTATTTATTTGTGGCAGGGGCACGTTTATTTCATTATTTTCATAAGCCCAGCACGTTTTTAAACTAAGATGCATCCAATTGAAATGCATTAGTTTAAAAAACGTATGAAAATAACGAAATAAACATGTCCCTGGCATGAATAAATAGATTAAATTATGTGAGTAAATCACAAACTACTATCAGACTGGGTTGCAATGAAAAAGCAAAGAACAATTGTATTTAACATGAAAAAATAAATGCTATTAACTAGTTAATGCATGAACTAAATGTTAACAAATAAGACATCATGATAAAGTGATACATTGTTTACTACTTTTATTACTTTTTATTCTTTTATTACAAGAAAGAAGCACATGAGCCCTGGAACAGGCTTTCTGTTTTTAACCATTGTCATGGCTCTTTTTTTTTACTGATCATAGGAGTCGTGTGAATTGTTTTCTTTTGCCACCACTCATTTGTGAAACACATCAGAGAGCCGCTGTATCATTAGCACAAACCACATCTCAGAACCCTCATACTTGACAAGATAAGGCATTGCCCTCCAAGCACAATCTTGACCCCCTTTTTGCTCAGCCGTCCCCCTTAAATGAGAACACATGCAAAGGTGACACCCGGCCACGGAGATATACACGCAATATGTGGCGTTAGCACTTTTGTTTGCGAAATTGTGAAAAGCCGTGCAAAAGTATCTAAATGACCATACAGTACAACATACAATGAGAATTAAAGACATGGGGCAGCTGGACTCTTATCTGAACGAAACCCAGCAACAAAGGAGCCCTAAGACTAAGAGGCTTGATGCATGGGAAAGCTATGGGCCAGCTATTGTGACTGCCCTTCTGCTGAGCAAATAGTCCAAACTGTTCATTCCCCGTCTTCCATTCTCTCGCTGGCACATTGTTTGTGTCCTTGCATTTCATTCGGCAAGGAAGATTGCTCTCAGGCCCAGTGAGCAAACAGTCCAGAAAAGAGCCGGCTATCTTCTGCTGTTCCCAGGAGAACTAGCATTTTGATTTGGGCTCCAAGCTGTCAGAGGATTGGAGAGTTGATGTCAGGGTGCCTGAATTAATTGCTTTAAGCCGAGGAGGGGGCTGACTGCGTTTATCGCCAACTGTTCAGTAAGATGTTTCCTAGCAATTATGCCCTCGACTTCGGCCGTGAGCTCCTCAATTGTCTGCGGTTATATTTTAGAGTCACTCCGCAGGACACGGTTAAGGATCAGGGCTAAATAAACTTATGCATATCTCTGTGAATGGTTAATGGTCTGGTCCTACGTGGGAGAAAAGTCATTAAGACCGTTTAGAAATTCAGATTCTGTTGGATAGCCTATTACACTGGGAGAAACCTCAAATCACATGCAACTTAAACGGTGCCTTTCCTTGTTTTTTCCAAGTGGCACACTCTTCCAAGCCAAACAACAATTCCTAAATGTCACTAAGGACATATGTATGACACACGACCTGTTACTTTAAATTCCATTTAAAAGCTGAAATTAATAGTAAACCCTATTGGGTTCTTGTGCGTTACCATCAAAGGGCACCTTAAATGCTAAATAATTCATCTTCCCTATTTTTTTTTTTTATACAGCTTTCACGGAGAGAGCATTTGCATCGTAAAGCCAATATGAGTCTTAACCTGTCGCATAAAAGGCACATGGATTTGTTTAGATTATGAACTGCCTCTCATATATGTCTCACTGCTCATATCCATCATCTGATTTGCTTCAAAGGTGGCATCATGGCAAGGCATCCACCAACAATGCTTTGTTTGCATGTAAAAATGGCTCTGTGGATGATTTGCATCGGTATAGGTTTTCATTGGTTGAAGAACGGTCTATGGGAAGAGCAACCTCAACGATGAGATGAGCCTTTTAAACTTCCTAACACACAGTTATGGTAACGGTTGTTGCTAGTAATGTAGCCTATACCAAACATACATAGCCTATAGCCCTTTCCTATTTGCTTTTTTTAAACACTAACGGCAACCACAGATTCCAGAAGTTTAAAAAATCCACTACTTTTATTTTAGGATTTTATTTTTAATGATAACTAAACCCTCGAAGACAAGCCTGTTGTGAGATCTGATGTTTTTAATCATTTGGATAAGGTAAAGGCATTTTTCAACAATAGCTAGCAGTGGAATTCTGTCGAAAATTCACCAATCAGAGAGCAGCAATGAGACAATCATGCCTAAAGAATTGCAGGTTGTCGCAGTGCTTCATGGGATTGTTTTGTCTTGTACCATTATCTTTTTTTCAGATTTTAAAATACTCAAACTTTTGAATGCTGTGCTTCATTTAATTGCTGATTGGTTTGGGGGCTTAAAACATTTTAAAAGATTTTCTAAGATCGTTATAGGATCCTCCAGTCAAAGGTTTACCTCATTCCTACCTTTCTGAAGAACCTTCTTTCGCTACAAAGAAGCTTTTTGTGGAACAGAA
The DNA here is from genome assembly GCA_032359435.1 of Enteromius unitaeniatus. Classification (NCBI taxonomy): domain Eukaryota; kingdom Metazoa; phylum Chordata; class Actinopteri; order Cypriniformes; family Cyprinidae; genus Enteromius; species Enteromius unitaeniatus. Next base: position 18,497,215 of record JAUMHI010000061.1, read on the forward strand.
AGATTCATCACATGTTCTTTATAGAACCGTTTAGACAAAAAGGTTTCTTTCCAGCATCGTGAGGCACCTTTATTTTTAAGAGTGTAATGCACTCGATTACATGTGTTTAAATGCTTCTTTTCAAGGTTTTTTAATGAATACTTCGAAACTATTGATATTCATGTGAATCAACAATTCACACTTGCCTTTGCGTTAGAGTTAAGCATACACTTCAGATGGTTATTATAGCTTTTAATGTGGCTAAGGGGCCTCGTTAACATTCTCACTAATTGACGCCATTGTCAATTGGAAAACAAAGACATGCTTGCAGATAATAAATCAGCCACAACAATGAGAAAAGCTCTTGATCTGACAGGAAATTGAATTAAACTGCCTACTATGTGGCTGTCAGCGCGAGGAGAGGGGTTAAACATTGTGTGTCAGGGGACCACTACTGTGTAGCATCTGAGAGTAATCTGTTCTAACGTAGCAGAGGCTCCTCCGGGCTTTTTAACAGGCAACACCCAGGCATTAATCTCTTTGTGATAAATGCATTTATACTGGATTAAACTGAAGATTGCCTTTATGTTGAGAAAGGGTTGGTGAATTATTTCTGTCTGAGTTGGGGGATTTATTTTAAGAGCTCTTGCTGAGGACTCTCTGGGGACAGTGTTGGTAGAGATCCTGGATATGTATTTACTAGTAGGTTAAATTTGCCAGTGGCAAGAGATCTGACTTGATCAAATGAAAGAACATCAACTGGTATTTGCTCTCCCATCACGTTTGCCTTTAAGTTGTTTACCAAACAAATCATTTGAACGTGAAATGAATATATTCATTAAGTTTCAAATTCCAACAGTTGTAATAAACATAAAGATGCATCGCTCCAAAACACTCTGATTGTTTGTATGTATGTGTGTGTTTATTTGAATGCTTGAGGAAAAAGATTTTCATGAATGTTGCATGAGTATGCCCATCACCATCGAAACTACAAGCTCCTCAATGCTTAAAAAAATCACCTTTGTGACATACTCCTCTCACGTACAATAAATTGGACAAGCTCTATCTTGGAATAACCTATCGCCTTTACCATTTCGGCACTGGGAACACATGCAGGACACAATCTGATTCGCTTTTGTTATGCAGGGAATCACGCTGGGGCATCTGGGCTTGTTTGCCTTTGGTGAGAAATGGAGATTGGTTTGGAGGTCTGAATGAATTGCTGGCGTCTGTGTTTATTGCTTTCATTAAGATTTAATGAGTCAAGTGTCCTTCCCAGTGACTTAGATTTTACCCACAGCATTCGACCACCGGAAATGTTGGGCAAGTCTGTGAACTATTGGCATCCGTACCGTGTAGACGTGTGTGTTAATGAAAGTGCACAGGAAATGGCATAGCTGACATCAACGTTGTCATTTCTTATTTAATACCCTACGTTTTTCAGCCGTAAAATCAAATCTGGCATTCGGCCAGGCAATTTCATCCCTAAAAGATTCTGACGTTTAAGCAGTAAATCGGGCGAATGGATTGGTTGACTGGACATGTGGTTTGGCCTGTACGTCTCAGCAAGAATTTCACACAAAGCTGCTGGATGAGTGTGAACACAGGCCTGAACCATCACACTCTTGAACTATTTCCGCTGCGTTCGCCATGATCACAACACCCTGACAGCATGTAGGCCATTTAACAACAGATCCTAGACAATCATACAGCCTTTTTAAGCTAAAGAATAATAGACAATGTTCCCATTCAGTGTGTCTGAAGGGTTGGGCATATCCATGACATTAATGTGAGAGCGAAAAAATAAAAACAGTGATGATTCATTTCAAAACAATGCCATTATTTACTATAGTAAACTGCTCAAGAAATGCTCATGAGTGTTTTATTTGAAAACTAGTCAACTCACATCATATTGAAACAAACATAACCCTGAGTGGCTCCAACAACATATTTGCTTCATATTAAGAGTTCATATAGCATGCGCTGTATGTATCACATGAAATGCAAACATTATTATAGATCAGAAAACATGCATTTCTCCAGCCAAAGAAATACAGAAGTGTCTGATGCATTAGATTAGAGCTATACATTCATTTAATATTTTGCTGTGTGGGATGTCTCCTAACAAAGGTACATTTGATCAGAAACGTTGGTGTATCTGTTTGTGTTTATTGTATTACTCAGATAATATTTAATATTGTACTACATAATTGTATTTAACTAAGAAGAAGTGGTGAAGGTAAGCACGCTCCACATTTTTTAAAGAAAAACACTGAAAGGAAAACCTGTTCAAGGTCATCTTTAGGAAATAAAGCATGTGCTCTGCAGTGTTTTCTGTCTGACTGATATACACGTAGAACAATTCTTGAATATGGAAGTACTAGGAACAATATTTCAAATAAAAATAGATGTTTTAGCTTGTGTTGCAATTGAATAAAATCGTCATTATAAATGATTTAATGTTGCGGAGCATTAATATGCTACTTCTGGAAAAACTGAGCTGCTATTAGTATTAATAGAGATCGTTTAAAGGTTTTCATTAATATTTTAGCATCATCGATTTGGGGGGATAGCTTTGCATGTAATCGCATTGCGCAGCGTTTAAAAAGTCTCAAAGACTATTACAAAGTCTAACCTAATCCTGTTCGGCATATTGCAGTGAAACTGCCTTTCTAACTTTAGGGCGTAGATTAGGCGTCTGTGCTGAGCATTAATATAGTGTGGGACAGCAGCAGGATTAGGAGTATTTGGTCTTAAATCGGGGTAGTGCGAACGGTCCCTCCCCAGCAATGGGTTAAAGCGGCATTACAGCTTGTAAGATGGGTGTCCCGCAGATCTCCCTGGAGACCAGCTCCACTTGGGTGTTCCCAAACTGAACACAGAGCAAAATACGTGCTAAAGCCATTTAGCTGACCCGATGTAGTTCAGATGCCACCATGCACGGTCCTGCAAGTCCATCCCAAAATTAGCCAATTTCATGATGAATAAATGAATAAAAAAAACACATTTTTCATTATCATGCATGGAAGTGGGTGGGCTACATTAAGCATTATTGGCCCGTATTAGGTTTGGATGTGACGTAGCTTGTGGAAGTTTAGGCGATGCCCGTAACTCTCCTTGAGAAACTTTATACTCCTAATGAGAATTTTGAGGATCAGTTGTTTACATTCCGGCTTTCATTTGCAGTATGATATGCAAATTGGACGAAAAGCAATTAAACAGGGTTACCTAAGTGAGAAGGGAAAACACGCCAGTCTCGTAGCCACAACAACAATAATAGTTTGATTTTGTTTTAATTCGTTTCAACTTACAGCCTTAAAAAACAGATATTCTCAATATATTTCTTACTTTAATATTACCTACTTTAGGTATTATGCTTCCTAAAAGCATCTTGGATTTTCTTGTTCCAGGCCTTCTGTCTTAGTCACAAGCATATGTTAAATATGGGTAGCAATAATAATAATTATTAATATCATTAATAATTATTATTAGCCTATTATCGTGGTTGCCCTATATCCCTGATGTTGATTTTTAATTATGCTGTTTATTTACTTTTAACACTGTAGTCTAGAATCAGAAAAGAAATCTGACTAGCAATTCATTTTATTATTATTATTATTATTATTATTACTACTACTACCATTTAACGTTTTGATGGTAAACCTGATCTTTCTGTAAATTATCTTGGTAAGACTTATTTTGTCTGATAGCAACCATTAGGTCTACCTAGGTTGCTGTTGTTATTCGTGTCTCTGAAACGATGTTAACAGAACAGAAATGATTCTTGATCGTCGAAAATAATTTAATGCGCAGAACGTTTCGCATTCGTTAAATAGAGAGACTTGCACAAGCGTAAAGTCCTTTATCTGCATTGAGCATTTGGTTGCAAAGTCTAGATAACAAGTTTGTTCGATTTAAAAAAAAACACACATCACTACTAGGCTATCTACCTGAGAAGAACTCCATTTGATGGGCTGCGGTTATTGGCACGGCGAGAGCAATGCATGTCTTCTCCAGTATCATTGGCATCAATCAGCTGGAACAGCCATCTGACAGTCGGCTGAAAGAGCCCCTTAACATCAGCACTTGAGTTGTTTCTGTTCAAGCGTCGAGCCATATTGCCGTGAAATCGCATTGTCGCGCGCAGAAACCTCCTATATGAAATCCTTATTAAGCCAAACACGCAGCATGCATCGAAGCCTCAGCGGTGAGCTGCATCTAATGCTGGAAATGTTCGTACCTGGAGCCTGCAGAACGGTGTCGGAGCCTCTCCCGCTGCCTTCTGCACGGGGCTGGAAGCCTCGCGGCATTTATTTGAGCTCAAACTCTGTCACTGTTGACTTTAGCAACAAAGCAAAGATTTCACTGCCCCGCTAGTTTAAAAAATGATTATTTTACCAAGATATCGATCAGTGCGCTATAAAAATTCAGCCTAGCATTATGTCTAAAACGAGGGGCAGCGAAATTTAATTTCTGTGTAAATTTACCCAGAAGTGACGTGCTCGTATTCAAAGTTTACACTCGTGTGATTTGATTGCTCATGTACACATCCTATATGTATTAATACCGCCTTTTTCATTGTTTACCGGTTTTTGTTTATTCGCAGATCATGGGGGGTTGAAATACAATGGAATGGACCGAGAGCTAAAATCACAGAGGTAACAAAACCAGGCCTTCTTTGCCATTATTCAAGTTGAAGGAGATTTCTCTTAGTGTACACATTCATGCGATGCTCCTGGGGGGATGGTTTGTTGGCCACGGATGACTTCTTGATCTGCAAGTTTACTATGAAAAGGTGAAAGCCTGTAACACAGCTTCCTTGTGTGTGTCCGGTGCCTGTCAGTTATGCCCCAAACATCTCTGCGTCTGCCTTTAGTTGCGACTTATTTTGCCTGTCATTTGCTTCTTCTTTTTTTTTTTTTTTTACACATATTAGGGGTCTCGGGTAGTATTTATATGTTGGGGGGAAACAAATCCAAAGACTTCGTGAAGATGGCACAAGGTGTTGCGGTTCAGAAATGGGAGCTTTTTTATTCATTTATTTTTCCGGTTATGTTTCGTTGTATTTAGTATTTATTTCAAAACTGGCCAACTGTTTTAATTAACGGAGTCTGTGTTTTATTTACTCATTTCACATCAAAAGGGTCTCACATCCAACAAGAGATGACAAAAGAAGATTGCTGCATTCAGAAATGAGCTCTTTGTTCATTTTTGTTATGATTCATTTAAAAAAAAATCTTATGTCATTATATATATTATGTTAATGTATAGATAAATATTTATGTATAGCAGTTTTTATTATAGCAAATAATTCGTGTAGTCTTTCGTGACACAACGCTACATATCATTGTCGTTATCATTTTAGATTTAGATGGAAAGAATTAAAATGAGATTTGTTTTAATTCAGTAGCCTTCATCTTTCAAGGCATTCGAATATAGGCTTTACTGATTATTTTAGAAATGAATACTAAAAGCTCATTAGATATGTTTTTGTTTTGTTTTTATGGTTGATGTTAATTCAGATCATGATTGATCAAATCATTCAGTCGAAAGGATTCAGCAGTGGCAGATTAAATATAAATATGTAGCGAGTGGTTCGTATGTGCAAATACCTTGATAATTCGTTAGAATAATAATAATAATTGCTCTTCTTATTATTATTGCAGCATGTTGTTGTTGATAACACAAATGAGTGAAAATCAGAATTGCGAAAAAATTCCAAATAACACTTTAATATAGATTCTGTTCTTGTCATCAACTACAAGAATACACATTTACAAGCCATAAATAAGTTTACACAGGTGATTGAAGAACTTCAATCCGTCCGCAGTCCTTCGGTGTGGTTTTGGTCCGTTTTCAAAAGCCGCCTCGAAGAGTTCGTCACATTGTCAACAGATCTTTTACAAAATAATTACTAACGAACATCTAAATTAACGGGAACGTCAAAAATCAGAATACATATACACAAGGATTTTACAAATGTACAAATTGTCGCAAGGTCCGTGAGAGTTTAGGAAGAGTTCAGGATGGGCCTGGAGTACACACCTTGATAGTACGATGTGTCCGGCGAATCCAGGCCCGCTTTGCTCGCCATGGAGCCCATGGATAACGCGCCGGCCATCGGAGAGCCGTAACCGTAATGCATCACCTGCTCGTATGTCTTTAGGTCCATTTTGTGATGCTGTTGCTCCGAGGACATGAGGTTGTTGATGGAGAAGGGGTGATTGAAGGAATAGTGATGCTCTGGCTTCAGGTGTCCTTCGTGCGCCAGAACCGAGTGGTGTTGGGCCAGAAGATGCTGCGCCTGAGAGCTCGGGGAGGCGGCGTGGTCCGGGCTCAGATCCTGAGCCGACTTCATGTCAGACAGGGATCTTTTGTGCTCGTTGCTGGACGAGTTGGAATGAGGAGATTCGTTCCCGTTGCAGCTCTCGGAGCTGCTGTTCGAGCCGCCTTCCGAGCTTTTCCGACCCGGCTCCTTGCTCAGTTTCTTATCGCACTTGAAGCGCTTTTGCCTCCTGAGATAGCAGCCGTTTTCGAACATGTTTCCGGAATCCGGGTGAAGAGTCCAAAACGAGCCTTTGCCCGGCTTATCCGGGGAGCGCGGCACTTTCAGGAAGCAGTCGTTGAAGGACAGCGAGTGGCGGATAGAGTTCTGCCAGCGCTGCTGGTTCTGTCGGTAAAAAGGGAAAAGGTCCATTATCCACTGGTAGATCTCGCTGAGGGTGAGCATCTTACTGGGCGACTGCTGGATGGCCATGGTGATTAGAGAAATGTACGAGTAGGGCGGCTTGGCGTGCGTGTAGCTCCTCCGGTAGGTCTTCGGGTCTCTTGACCTGTTTATGTTGGACTGGCCGTACATGGGGCTCATAGCGTTCATATTGCTGTACGAGGTTAAGGCGTTCATGGAGGGCGCTTGCGCTGCCATGGGGCTCATGGTCGGGCTCAGGGCTGCGCTCATGCCGGTCATACCAGCGCCCATGCCGGCCATCGCTCCCGTGCCGGGAGACATGCCCGTCATGGAGGGACTCATGCCCGTGTTGACATAGGACATGTTCATGGTGTTAGCTGCTGTCATATTTGCAGTGGAACTCATTCCGGACATGGTCATGTAGGTGTTCATGGAGTTCATTCCCAGTCCGGTGTTCATGTTGCTCACGGAGGTGTAACACTGCGAATAAAAACCAAGACATCGCGTGTAAGTGCAAAGCAACTCCAAGCAGTACATCATTAGAAAAACCGAAAGGAGATACTTTTTTGGTTTGTTAATAAATAGTTTGCCATAGGGACGTTTTATTAAATAACCTAGTTCGTTTTGTCTGGGTTGAGAAAAAAAAAATGGCATGAAATAAAAGGCATTTTTGTCGGTTTCCAGCATATTTCAGGGACCTCCAGCAGCAGTGCTAGTCATTGTTACGGCAAGTCGGAAATTTAAAACCATGAACAGTAGACTATTTGGTTAAAAGTCAAATGTCCGGTTATTTTCGCTTCCGAACGCCCGATATTGTTTGGAGAAGAAAACCCATGCGTTCGTCGGTATCCCTAATTGGAAATGAAAAGTTTGCATTGCATGTCAAGCACAACTTTGTTAGGATAGTGCAGGGCGTCGAGATGATGGGGGAGGATTTGGAGGCGCCTCAAGTCAATATTTGATCTCAAAGTTAATATTATCTCAGGGCTAATATTGAGTTGTATAAAACCGGATCGGATTTCGACGAGGAGAAAAAAAAAATACATATATATTTATTTAGGTGAGTTACCCACCTCGGGCTCTCCGTAGTAAGTGCTCCAGTCTGCTGCGTGTTCGTGTCCCTCCATTTTTACAGCACCGAGCATCCTGGAAAAAAGTTTCGTCTACTTTTCAAATCGCTTCCCCACACGAGAAACGCCGGTATTGTGTGTCCTTTGGCAGCCAAAGGTGGTTGTTGGGGACCACGGGATACACTCGTGTCGTCGTCGTGCTCTCCTCCTGTCAAGGGCTGGCGCATGTATGTGTGTGTGTGTGTGTGTGTGTGTATCTGAGATGACTGCAGTTGAAATGACGCCTGCTGCTGGCTCTTAACGATGTGATATAGCTCTGTGCGCCCAGGCGAGCCTCCAATCCCTACTGCTTCACTCGGCCCCTATTTGAATAATCTGCTCACACCTAGGCGTGAGACTTCTCCATTTGCCCCCCTATTGTACACCTGCGCAGCTTGAAAAGAGCAGCCCCATTTGAAAAGATTCATTATATCCTAATCTTATTGTATTCCAGCGGGAGAAAGGGGGGAATAGAAGTTTGGACTGCTGGGAGAGGAGTGGTTTGAAATCACATCCAGATAAAATTGGGGAGAACGGATTTAAGAATACCAACACCTCTAGCTTCAAGTATGGTTTTTTAATTCAGATTGATCATATAAGATTTCATATAAGCAGCATTTATTATTCAATCAATGCGGGATTTTATGCATAGGCTATAAGCAAATGCATCTCATTTATTTCTTAATTTATTTTTAACAGCCTTTAAAAAATATTTAACACATTTTCTTGTAAACGCGAGATGATAAACCGCTCGACTAATCATTTGATTTTTTAAAAAAGAAGTATTTTTAAGACAGTGGTTCAATTATATATAACTAAATCTAAGAGAAGCAGGGGGACGGTGACGTAAGCCCGATCGAAACGTGCTCATAACGCGTTGTTTGTTCTAAAATGTTTTCGCCTATTTTGAATTAATTTGTTTACCTGCGCTCTAGTTTATGTAACTAATAGCGGTACGCAGTTTGCTGATGTAATAGCAGGTCATCGGTGTTGATTCTGTAGAGCTCAGTGGCAAGATTTGATTGCCTTCATTAAACAAAGTAGCCTAACATTTATACACTTTGTTTGACTATCCACGATATTTAGCTGGTGGTGGTTTGGTGCACTGAGGACAACGCAAAAAAAAACATAATTTGTGAAGCCTACAACAATATAATTGCTAACATTTTCATAGTCTTTTGGCCTTTGATTGCTTTGCATCTCTTGACTTGATGCAAAAAAAAAAATAAATAAATAAAATAGTGCGCCCTCTCTTGGTGTACAAATAGATTTTCCCACATAAATAGGTTAGTATGCTTTAAGAAATAACCTGCGTTTAGATTTTATTATTATTATTATTATTAAAGTGTTTGAATGTTTAACCGATCATTAGATTTTTTATGTGGCTATTTCTATAGGCTTCTATACAGGCTACTGTTCTTTTAAGCATTATATAATGAATAATTGAATATTTACAAAGGATCATAATGGTTACAGTTCGGTATCAGAATCCGCAGGCTGAAGATTGTCATTCTTCATCATTTTAATAAAATCATTTTCTACAAATAGTTTAGGGGGGCATCAACTCTTTCGATTTGACACGTGCCTTCCCAGCGTTGTAATGTTGTAGAATCAGATTTAGTGTGTATTTGCGTATAGCAAGGGTACAATTTGCAAATATAATCACGGAGTTTATTTGGACCTGTGTGTATTGTGTAAACGGTGTAAATTTGACGTGTTCACAGACGCCGCTAAACGCGTGCAGCATCGCCGAACAAATAACCTTCAGCTAACTCCGAGCCTTGATTTCTTATTGTGGTGGTGTGCCACTGAACATCTGAAAGATGGTAGTTATGAAGACAAATCTTCTTTTACAACAGCCAACGAAACATTGTAACAGCAAGTCAATTAAAAATGGGCCTTCACTAGAAATCAAGGCATTATTTATGACCATTATAGAGTTTATCTTGATAAGGGATTGAAAATAAAGATCCTTCAGTTTAAATAAGAATTGTTCATTATTAAAACGTGCAAAGATGGACCTGTGTTTAACAATGTCACATTACCTAGATTTGAAATTATTTGCAATATTTTTGCTCTGAGTTCAATTTAAATAATAGTTAAATAGCACTATAATTTGCCAGCTGTCTCTTAATCTACATCAAAGAGACTGATGTGTGTGTGTGTGTGTGTGTGTGTAGCCTACCACACATTATAAATGTTCAGTTAGGTCCTGTAAATTAATAGCACCATTATTGAAATCCCCACAACACTGAAGTCACTGTTTATCAGTCTCTAACAGAAAGCACTAACCAGCCCACAATTTAAGACAAATAAGATACACAGCATTCTCCAACGACTGCACCATACTGAGTATTCGACAACAGCGCAGATCACTACAACATTGTCCAGTTGTCCAAATCGAAATCATGCAATTAATATAAACAGGATTTGTGTGTGAAAGAGTTTTAATAGGTAACTAGGATTACCTAATTTTGAAAATAAATAAATATTAATATTTCTGTATATATTTATGAAACTGTAGATGCCTTCTAAATTACATGGCACCATGTCCTCCTGGATTATTTTGTTTGAAGTTAATTATTAATGGACAAGGTACAGACTGTGAGCGCATTCTGTGTAGAAGGTCACTAGTTTGTATTTGGTGGAAATGCAAAAGGACCATGTCTTTGAGTAAACACCACGTTGGAGCATAGGTCCATACTTTGTGCCTGTTCACCTCTGATCCTGGGTTGGCATATGTCACATGCCTCTCAAAATATCAAGGTCTAACTGAAAACGCTTCGATATTTTACCGAGGTGCACTGTCTTTGTCTAAAGCTTCAGGATTTTCTCTGCTTCTGTGCTCGTCCCAGAGCTCGATCATTCATCATGCGATTCAGCGCACTCTCTGTGTTGCAATACTGTCACTGTGGGTGGCGCCTTGGTGATCCTCCTCAATCTCATACATTAGGGCCTGTATTCTCAGTAAATATTGCCATGGAATCTTTAAACACTGACCTCCATTCTCCTTTTTGTCACTAGGAATTCATGTTTGAGATCATAGAGAGGTCAGGATATTTGAATCTACTAGATCCAGATAGATAGATAGAAATAATGATGTCGAATAATGGTTACAGTTCTGCGTCAGTTCATTTTAGAGTCAAATAGCCATTTCCTTTTTTATTAACCAAATATGGTTAATATTGTAATTACCATTATTATAATAATAAAATTACATTTCTTAAAATGGTTCAGCAAGGCATTTACTCTTTTTCAGTTGTGACAAGTGTAATGTTGCAGATTCAGATTTAGTTTGTATTTGTGTGTAAAATGGGTTTTATCTGCGAATAGAATTATTATATATATATATATATATATAGGATATTTTAAATCTAATAAAACCACATAGATAGTAAAAGGGAGGCAGCAGGATTTCATGCTGTTATTTGCAGGAATGTGTTACTTGGAGCTCCTATTTCAAAGCTTTTAAAGCACAAAAGAGGCCTTAAACCAAACTATGTTTGCTGTAATTTCTTCTTTTTTTGGCATTTGCACTTTTACCCCATCATTTATCTGATGGAACACAAAAGGGCCAGCAGGTTAAGCTTACGATTCATCTGTGTGAAACCGATAACTGGATCTCTTTCTTTTCAAATAAAAGATGCAAAAATGTTTGCCGCACAGTGTCTGTGGCGACAGTAAACATTCCGGAGCGAGACAGGAGTTTGTTCTGTCTATTATCTGGCACAGCTGTGACAACTCCTGTTGGCTGCAGGTTTGTGGCCAACCAAAGCATGTTTACCTGGAAATGAATCTCAAAAGTAGTGCGACGGGGAATGCACACAACGGCGATTGGATGCAGAGGGGGAGCAAAAAAACCCTGCAGCCCCGCCATTGAAATGCCATTCAAAGCCAAAGGGGTGGTATACGGAAGATATTGCACAGGGGCATGGGCGCAAACAGTGGCGTAAATGGGCCAAAGGACTTCCTCAAATACGCACATTTTGATATTGAGAAGCATTCGCAGAGGACTGCCCCATAGCGCGCTTCTGTTTGGTCTGTATCCAAGGCCCACTCCAATACGCTTTTGTTGTCATGCTAAAAAGAGCACGGCACAATCATGCATACCTCAAACAAGGTGCCAATCCACATCCAGGCAAGCCCAGCGTACTGAAGGATCTGAATGCATGAAATCAAACATCTCTTCATTTCGCCTAAATGGCCAAACCGGGCAGAAGTTAAACGGGGTGACGGAGGGAACAAAACAAAGCCCTTCGAAAGGCTTGAGACGGTAAATCTCTTAATTGATCAGATTAATGCATTATAATGCTTTGGCATGTCTGACAAACTATTACCCCTCTGAGGACAAAAAGGTTCGGATTAGATCCGTTATTTTAATCCTTCCATTTTAATGTATGCCGCGGCAAAAATGTAATATCGCATAACCCTCCATTGCTATTCATCAGTGAGGGAACTGCAAAGTCAACACACATTTTAATTACAAGCCAAAAGCAATTAAACGTGAGGACAAGCGTCAGTATGCTAATTAAATGGCGGGCTCCCGTGGGAAGAGAAGCTCTTAAATATCACCGCTATCAGTCCAGATTGAGCACTACGAGCTGCCATCGTTCACACTCACCTGACACATTTTCACCTCCGAGCTGCAGTAAAGCAAACACAGGCTTGACTCAAATCAATTCATTAGGGAAAGTTATTAAAGAGGTGACAGCGTGTGTAACGTCAAGTTAGTAAGAGATTAGAGTTTCCTGAGCTTTCTTCCATTAAGTAAGGTTAGCAATGGTAATAGAGGAAACGGAGTCCAGCCGAGCTACTTTTGGGACTTTTAAGACGTATGTTTCTAGAAATCCACACACTTGATCGGTAGATACTGCCACTTTTACATCGGTGTCAATCATTATCAGCGTTTGTGCTGGTTGAACTGACTGATGAAGGCCTTCAGCCCCTTAAGAAAACAGTCACGTTTCAGTTTTACATCAGTCAGAAGACATTTGACTGTTCCCATTTTCCATTATTCCCATGTCTGTCGGAGGCCAGTCTTATCTGTATTCCGGGCTGATAGGTGATAGTGAGTTTGGGATTAAAGTAGCTTGAATGAAGGCTGACCCTAGACAACCATCACTGAGAGCTTTGCTGTGTGTTTCAGCCTCACGTATTCAAGTACGAACTCTGTGCGTATTAAATACAGTAATTGTTGCAGAATCTAAGCATCTAAATTGGTTTTTATTTTAAATGTTTGTTTTTTTTATTTAGGCCTGCAAATAATGTCTTTTGGAAAAACCTGTTGCACAATTTATTGATTGATATTTCATAATTTTTCTAACAAGTAAACAGCCTTTTAGTATCATTTTACAAACATCAGCTCGTGGTTCACATGTCTTTTTTCCAGCCCGATCTCACAGCAATTCATATTTTACGAGGTGGCTAATTCGTACAACCTCACTTGCATACATTCATACAAAACTGTACGAGTGAGGTCGTACGAATTTGTGCGAATTAGCCACCTCGTCAAATATGTACGAATTGGTTGTGAGATTGTGTTGCTTTTTTCTGTAAAGTCTTTACTGATAAACCTAGGAATCTATTAGATATAAATCTAATTTATATCATAAGTAAATCACAATTGTATTGGATTGCATTGTATGTTTTGATCATAAAGCTAAGCGTTTAAATATAATTTTACTAAGATATGTATGTAATGGGGTTACAACATATTTACAATTCTTAGCATATATTTATCAGCATCTATACCAGACTACATATTTTGATCAGTTTGGCCCTCTGAATAAAACTGAATCTGAGTTTCATATTCCCACTATATCATATGGTTATTAAAAGCCTGATGTATCAAATTTTACATTCTGTCAAAGAATAAGGATAAAAAGAGCTTCTATATAAAAATGGACATCCCTGAGTGTTATTTCATATACTTTCTACAAATGTAATCTTATTGGACGCTTCAATGTAGGATGCTGATAAACATTGATATCTGCTCGATCGCCTGTCCCAGTGTGAGTGTTCATCAGACTCGTGAGGGAATGCTATTAGAATTCTTCTCTGCAATTCCTTCCTGCCTCACCTGAAGATCCATCCATATGCAGATGGCTAATTTGTAATGTTTACTGAAAAACAGCATGGGGGAACCGGGGAAGCTCAATCTTTTTGTCATCCCAGCCGTTCGTTCAAAGGTCCCCCAGACACCGCCGCCCCAACATCAGTGCCCAATCTGTGTTTGCTTACCCATGAACAGTGGCAGAATTCAAGGAGGGGAGCCCATAAATTCAAGCTCTGTTTTACAGGCCTGGCTAGCTAACAAGCTAGCCCGCTAACAAGGAGACTCCAATAGCGAGCCTCTCAACAGATTAGCACCTCATCAGCCTCCCGTGGCTAAGGACAAATATAGCCTTCCCTCCCATAAAATACAATGGGACTGCCGGCGATAAACAACACCCCAGCGGGGGTCCGATTCCCCCTCACTAAACTTCCTGACCTTCCCCTTCTCTCTGCCTCACAGCTGCCTGAGCCACCGAGTCCTGCTCCAGCCCTGTGGCCCAATTGAAGAGTTGTGTGTATTTCAGGTGAGCAAATATTGCCACTTGCTTGAGAGTTCAATGGTTGCCCCTTTCAGAGGTTGCGTATTGCAGTCACTCACTTGAAGGAAGTAGGTGTGAAGCTCTGGGAATTCCTCACAGCACAGCTGGAGTCATCCAATCAGTCCAGTCTTGGATTGACCCTTAGTTTCCAGCCTCTTTGTGGATTCTGTCGGTCTCATTAAACTCTGGCGTATAGAATAGGAAGGGGAAAGTGTCATTTCTTTGAAACCTGGTCTTTGGATGAACCGATTCTGTAGTAATGGTGGGATTTGAGAATTACACTGATCAAGTGTTCAAGGTGCTGTTTTTGAGATGCCTTTGCACTTAAGCACCTACAAACGTGCCAACATCCATTAGGCTGAACTGAATTGGTGCTGAACTGAAATATTCTCAACGGAAGTAGGAATAGAAATCATGTGCAGCTCCATAAAGGTAGTTTTTAGCGATGTATGCAGAAAATAAATTATATTATGTGCCTTATGCACAGTATTCATAACAGTTTCGGAAAGTACTCCCGGTTGGGGTGTGAAATGAAAGAATGCTTTAATGCTCTTTAGTTAACTGTTGCAAAGTTATTTCTTTACATTAAACAAATGCAATCATTTTTGCTAATGTCAGTTTCAAAAACCTTCACACTCACTGCTCCTAACCTAACCTTCATGTGAATCCATTGAAGTTAATAAATCTAACTAGACAGCCCTGGGAACACTTTTTTTAGAATGAACTATTTAGAAACTAAACTAAAATATTTACATTTTAGCAGTAATAAATGCAATTGGAAAACTTTTATATGTTTTATATCATTAAATGAACGTAGAAATATATTTGAGCTTACGCTTTACATTAGCCGTATGGTGCTTGCAAAACCTTGATATTGCTTTTTGCTGCTGGTTTTATTTTACATGTCACTTGGGTAAATGTTTTTTTGTTTGTTTGTTTTGCAGATTTATAATATTACTTAAAGACAGAGAGAGAGAATAGATTAATAACTGTGCATTTCATAAACTACACTTTTAGCCTGTGGACATTATAGGAAAATAAACGTTTATACTCACTTTTTAATTTAAATGTGTCCATCAACAGTTTCAAACAGTGCACATCAATCACAGCATTTTTTTTTCTGAAATTATGTTATAATTGAGTAAAGACCGGCTGATGATAGACTGCAATATTGCCGGAAAACATGTTTTAAGCAATGATTCTTGGGCACTTTTCAGTTGAGAATGGGTAACAGATTTCTGTCTGGATAATTTAGATCAGTCTTGGACCTTGTGTTTCACCTGGTTGACAGTTTATTGCATTTCCTAAAGTTGCCCGGCAACGTCAAAAACATGCCCAGTGTATCATTAGCCCAAGCTATGTAGAAATATTAGTGTCAGTGAGACTACCCTTTAAAGGACAATTGTCGACTTTATATACCTCTTTATAGTAGTACCACATTACTTACATAAATACATGTAAGATATGTTGCACTTATTGACAAATGTCTGAGACCAGGGTTAGACAATGAAATGTTTCTTCACTAAATAAATCTAAAATAGTTGATGTGAAAACAATTTTTATTTTTTTTTAAGTTTAAATAAGAATTTTTGATAACACTTTATTTTCGGGCCTCTTAACTAGCATGCATATTACTGGAATATTAGCCATTTATTAATTAAGCACCCATTAATGCCTTTTTCTGCATTGTTCTACATCCCTAATTCTAGGTTTAATAGGAAACAATAAATTCAGTAGTTAATAGTGAATAATTGTTCCCTATATATATATATATATATATATATATAGTTGTTGTTTGTTTGTTTGTTTGAGGGCTTCTTCTGACTATTAACTATGTCTTCTCCCTCAATAAACTCCAAATAAACAGAATCGGTCCGTACCTAACATTTCACTCCAGTAACTATAGGCTTTCAGGAGTGTTAGGATCATGCCAAACAGAACGAGAATGTGTGTGCACATGCATCCACAGACATCCACAGCCCCATAAATGTGGACTTGTTATCTAAAGCAGCAGCATGTCACGTGAGAAAAGCCAACACAGAACGTCAGCGCTCAAACTCATGTGGGACAATGCATTCCGACAAGACGTAACGTCAAAGGCACACAGCTGGAGAGGGCTATACCTCAAAGCTCCAGAGAGGCTACTCTAGTGGGGGTGTCCATGAAAAAGACCCTCCTCTGCTGCAATCAGCTCTCTCACACCTCAAATGAATCTGCTCCCTGATCCTGTTTACTCTTTGTGTGTTTGCTTGTTTGTTGGTTTGTTTGTTTGCTATAATGCCTGTCGATGCCTTGCATTGTGAAGACAGACAGCAGCTAGACGACGCTCCACATGGACCACCCTTGGAGCTGGCTGAAGAATGCTGATGCTAGCCCGAATGATCCTTAGATGGTGGTTTAATATGCATTTATGTTTGATCTGCAGAAAAGTTGTGAAATGGAAAGTAGGTGATGTTGATCAGGCAGATAATATTCAGCTTAGAGCCCCTAAGCTCCCATACTTCCCTGACAAATGCATTTTATTGATTGCTTGAGGACAGATTTAGTCCTTATAAAATTCTGATGTCATAAAAGTGTGTTTTTTCAACAGAATACTATTTACAATATACCGTGAATGTATTCAGTGCATAGTCCAATATATCAAGAAAATGGACTCCTGAAAGGAAATTCATGAATTAAGAACTAATAAAACTATTTGGCAATAAGTAGCATTATATAGCATTCATATGACCAAAAATATTCCTGTTAGAAGATCAGAGATGATTTTAACAAGGGGTGAGTTGTTATACTTCATCAATTTAGCCAATCAGAAACTAGTTACAGGGGTGAAAGAACTGTCATACATGACCAGCCCTTCTTGACATGATATAGAACATACTAGAATGTTACTAGAAATCTGTTTAACACACTCTAAAAAGAGGTTAAAAAAATAATGCATGGTTGCAAGTTAAATACGTATTTAAATTAGGTATAACTTTTAAGTTGCAAATATTATTTTGATGAACTCTGTATTCATAAAATGAATGATGTAGCAACTTTTTGTTAACTATTAAAATTTGGCACGGGTGTTCTAGTTCCCAGCATGCATTGCATAGAATGGTTAAGGCGAATAAATGTTGAAATGAAGCATTATTTTATGTGCTTTTTTAGTAAAGGCAAAAATTTGTTTGACATTTAAAAGAGGTTTTGTTCTGATTATCATTGTGCTGAGTAGGCTAGTGGTTGTGCTTAAGTTGTGTTTGGCTTGTGTTTGGCTCATAATAATTATATATATATATATATATATAATTATTATTTATTTATTTTTTAAGGTGCTGTATGTAGGATTGGCATGTATTTATATTGCAGTCAAAGTCTAAATATTAGACAGGGTTTTTTTCAGCCAGGACCTCCTCAGACTCAGAATAACAACACCAAAAGAAACAAGCGCACATGATGAAGAATTAAATTTAATATGCTGTGTTTTCTGCCAACTGGCAACCCGGAGTGACGAAATACAATTGGGTAAATTGACAGGTTTCGCAAACCAAAGGCCAACGTTCCGGCCCGGAACGCTCAAATTTCAACAAGTATGGTAACTTATCATGTTTTTTAAATATTTGCATATTACGGTATTTTTATGCTTTAGTAGACCCAAAACCGTATATACTGTACAGCACTTTTTAATAATACATTCAAAATGATGATGACATACAAGTTCTGTCATGAAATACTTAGGTTTATGTTGCATATGCATTTTCACAATATTATTATCGTAATATTCATAATGTTTTAGAAAAGAAAAAGTTTCCTAAAACATTTTAAATTTCAATTTAAATGGGAGTGTTTTGCAGTAAAAATCGAGGGGTTGAATATTTTGTGATGGTGTTAGTCCAGTCCAGTTTGTAGCACTCTTTGAACTTTTCAACTACAGTTTGTAACAAAAATGGGAATATTATATAAACATTTAAGATGCAGAGCACAAAACAAACTTAGAAATGTCCAGATTTTTCAGCAAAATCTAATAAGTTGAAGTTGATCATTTTTATGATTCGTCTTGCATTCTGACACTCTGACTATTTGGATAGTTCTTTTTACAGTTTTAATACACAACTATGTACTGGATATATTAAATAACTACATGGACTACTATGCAGTTATGTTTTCTGTTTGGATCAGGGTTGGTTGCTTGCAATTTTGCACAACTACCTGTTATTATTAAACTGTGTACTTGTGTAACTGCATAAACTTAAACTTAAAGTGTTACCATTTTAAATGATAAAGATTCGCATCACGCCTTTAGTGATGCAAATCTTTATCATTTAAAATGTACGTTTGTGGGTCACATTTTGTATGCAGTGCTTTTAAACTTAATGCATTTATGGTTTTTGTTTTGTTATTTTCCATCTGACATGTAACTAAATATAAAAAAAAATGTTAAACGCAATGTGAATGTCTTTGTGCAAATATAGCATGATGCAACCTGAGATCAAGCCAATAGCAAAGCTTATCCTACTCCAGTGTTAAAATACGCTGCTCTTCTTTTCTGTTACAGTATCATATATATATATGTGTGTGTGTGTGTATAAAGAATATTTCAGAAATTTGAAGAAAAGGGATATTGTTTATTTTTTATTGGAAATGAGCATCTGCAATAATTCTATGAAATAACAACAAAACTATTTACAGAAGTTACATTGAAAAGACTGAGAGAAAAGACATGGACCGGCAATATATAATATATACCACAAAGATGCACTGTCCACATGAGGCTTGCGGAGAATTCGAGCGCCCTCTAGTGGCACAACAACGAAATCAAGTCAGTCCGACCCTTCCAAAAAGAATATGGTGGTTGCCGAAAAAGAAGCTTCATTTGTATCGAACTGAGATTCTTTTAACTACATCACTCTATTTTTTGTAATTATTATATTATGCCTATATGGAGCAAATTAGAAATGCTTTTTAAAGTGTTCGTGGACAAGATATTTGCAAATGTTATTTATAAAATCATTCTATAATGCATATGTATTTTCTATCAGTAGTTCTCAACAGTTTCGTAGTTATGCATTCACGCAATTCACCCCATTAACCAAGATTAATAAGCATGCACATGTGTTATCGTGTTTCCCCATAACTGACTGAGCGTTTGATCCCTCAGTGGAGTCTATAACAAATGTGTCTATGAAGAGCATAACTGCAGAGGAGAACTAATAAGACCTCAGGGCTTCCCTTCTGGAGCAGCATCTGGACTTCATTACCCGTATTTACACAATATGTGCATTTAAGCCCGTTTTGATCTCTGCGTTTTCCCCCAATCTTTTCCAGCATTTAATGGACTGCCAAGCCTTACATCTAGAATGAGGCTGAATGTACCGCAGTAAATCTTGTCTCCTTTCAGTGGCGCTTGGTTTGTGCTTCTGCTTGGAGGACAGACAGCTCGAGACAGCGCCAAGCCCTGTGGCTGCAGCCGGCGTGCGCGCTCAAGACGACACCACATGTGTGTTTCTATGCAATAAAAACGAATTGTGCTTTCGTTCATGATGGCTGTGAGCTGGTCGGGATAAAACGACGAATAAGCCGTCGCTAGACCTTTTCTCTGGAGCACGAGCTCCGGTTATCATTTCCAGTATATTTTAGCAATAGCATTTCCTCTATTTAGATTCAGAACAGGTGATCTGTGAATGAATCGCTTTTTGCGTGACAAAAATGGATGAAATAGTTCAGTTTATTACTCGAGCGGTTCTCGCACTACATGTTGAAGTACAAAAAGAGCAATGGACGAGGTGATTTCTACAAACCAATTGTATAGGTAGAAAAATCTACCTGATCTCATGATTGTGCGTGTAAATGGTACGCCAAATAAAAACAATCAAACAAAAAAATGTTACTTAAAACAAAAATGGACTTACGAGAAAACTGCGTATTATATGCACGTACCTCGAATTTGACGTTTTTATTTGGCGTACAATTTATACGCATTTTCGTGAGAAAACACGATATTTTTTTTTTTTTACCCCAGTGGCAGATCTATTTATTTAGCTAAATTAACACAGCTTAATATCTTTTTGTTTTTAAGTAGGCCGAAATGTGTTTTAATTTTTGTTTTTTTAAATATGTGTAAAGAATATCACATTTTACATTAAAGAAATGCTTCCGGATACAATAAGCAGCTATTGCTCTTTCTGCTTTTCTTACAATGTCATCTTCACCCTCATGTCTTCCTTATAGCCTTTCTGTTTTCCTCTACAAAAGAAAAGGTTTTACTGAATGTTTGTGACCAGTTTAGTGACCACTAACTTTAACCAAATAGAGAAAAACTCACTCGGACATTTCTTACAATACGTTGTTTTACATTCCACAGAAGAAAACTGCAACATCTACGCATCAGTGCAAGTATTTTACTGTTAGCTTTGTTAAGTATTTAAATAAATAAAAATTCATGCTCTTTCTAGTTTTGTTTTAGCTCATATTATTCGGAGAAAGATTGTCTTGTTTCCAATCTCAAACCTGTAGGTGCCTTATCTAAACCAGTTTATGATAAAACCAAATCTATCCTCAGTTTGCAAGGTCTGGCCATGAAATAAAATGTCAGTAAATTTATCTGCCCAGTTTTCCTGTCTCCTGAAGATGAACACTTATCAGTCAGCCATGTGGCACGGCCGCACATCTTTAAGCCATTTGTGGAAAAGGCAGATAAAGAAGCTCATTCAGAGGTCCCTTCATCTCAGGGGAAGTGGATGAGACTCGCTCTTAAGAGACCTGCTGTCTCCAGTACCAGTACAGATTTATTTGCTTTTATTTTGAGTGTTTAATATTTGTAGTTTTCTCAGTGTAACTTTTTCCACTTTAATTCCTCATATTCCTTTACATGATTTTAAGGATTTGACTGCGACACCAATCATCCAAGTTTCCTAATCTTGGAGAAGCATGAAGATATACAGCCTATTTCAATATAAAAGTAAACTTAGCCGGTTCTCTTCCGTTTCATAAATGTGAGCGTTGTGAGGAAGGCCACAGCGCCTGATCCCAGCGGTTACATAATTGCATCCAGCTGCTGTTGATTGGAGCTGATTTGTGGTGCCACTGTTATACTGTGGCTCACTGCTCTGAACACACTGACACACACCAGTTGTACAGACTCACAACATCAGGCTCCTCGACAAACCATGATGCTTAACCCAACCAGCAAAAGCCGTCATATGAAACCCCACTTAAAAAAAAACTAGGATCGCTCGAAAGAAAGTATATATATTTAAATGTTCGTTTCATTATCAAAACAGATAATGCAATGCACAGTGATGAACTTCTGAGGCACAAGCTGAAGCTTGTCTAGCTTGTAAAAGGCCTTTCGCTTGCAATATAAATGATGACTGATGCACTTTCACCTACTGTTTTCACCCACTAGGGAAGTATGCATATTCAGATGCAGCCATAATTGTGATCAGTGCGCATATGTGAATTGTGTGCTGATGCACTTTGCTATGCAAAAACGTGCAAAGTTGAACGAATAACTGAATGCAAGTATGTTAATTCACAGAGCGCTCACATCTGCATTCACACATGGAAATGCATTTGTAATGTTAACATTTTTGTTTTGTCATTTCAAAAATGAAAACAATCACCCTAAACACGTGGAGTGTATAGCTTTATTGAACCAGTATGTACTAAAATATACAGAACACTGACACTTGCCAATCCAGCGGCAACATAGAGATCAAGATGTGATGATTAAGAATCCTATTCTCCCATATTTCATTTTTAGTACAGTTTTCATGAACAATGAAAGGAACTACTTTAAAAATTTTCTTTTCCCCTCATAATTGTTCATTTTTCACTGGGTGTTGTGTGTGTGTGTGTGTGTGTGCAGAGGGATGTGCCAATTTCTCCAGCTTCATTTTAATACTGTAGCTTTTTACAACAACAAAAAAGTCCACTACCAAAGATATTTTTCAGATTTTCCAGTTCTGGGATTTATAGAAAGATTCATTCTTCTGTACAGTCTATACCGTATTACAAAAGTAAAGGAACAAAAAGAATATAAAACTGTTCTTCTTTTTCTACTAAAAGTTGTTAGCAGTTATTTTCAATACATTACTTTTATGTATTAAAAGTGTTTTGCTAATAAGTCAAAGCTTTCTCAGAGTAGGCTTTTGACCAACACATCTTTCTGCACCGCTTAGCTGGTATTAGATTTTAAGACTGCAGCACAAGGAATAAATAAAAAAAAATGGCTCTGAGGATAAAACAGCGTAAGAACAAGTCACGATAGACACAGATGTCCGCTGAAGTTAATATCTCCCATTCCACCAGGCAGATTCAATTCAGAGTTCAAACACACAAACATAGCTGTCCTTTCATCCGTCGACACAAGCGCAATCTTCTGGATTCTTCAAGAATGGTGTGCTGTTACATCACATGATTCATTTAATTGTACCAGCTTCAGCGGTTGTATTGTTTAGTGCAAAAAATACAACCCTTTAGAAATCATTCTGCTGTGTAACCTACATTTTCAGACAAAATGAATAAAAAATAAATTAAAAATCATAAAAGAATAGGAATTTCGAAAACTTCCAGTTCCAGTTTGATGCTTTCAAAACGAAAGGCTGTGAACACTACTACAAACGACCGCATCGTTCTCCCCAATGTGTTTTGTTGTACTTCATTCTCATGTTACTAAACTTTAGATTATTGTAACGTGAGTTTCTAAAACATTCGGAACGCACACTTCGATAAGAAACAAACATAACAGCACCGTTTGGAAAGTAAGAGTCACTAAGACTTCAGAACGCACTCCCAGCGAATATTTCCACATTCTGAAACAGCCCTCATCTTCATTAGCAGCATGGATCTGCAGTTTCCATGAGTCCTGTTGACATCCAGAGAGCGGTCGACCTCCGAGTCTCAAAGTCTGCTTCAGATTGCTGATGTGTTTCGATCTCCACAGCAACAGACCATAAGCAGGTTGCTGCATTCATCGGACCTCGTTTTTCATTTCGGCTCGCATGGCCACTAGGGGTCCTCGTCCATATCATCGAGGTTTGGGGCCATGATGAAGTGCTTCGGATACACCAGGCTGTGCTCGTAAGCGTACTTTTCCCAGCGTGCATCGTCGCTCTCGTGAGTGATGTAGCGTTCCCCTCGGCGCGTCTCAAACTCTCGCAGATCCAGCCAAGTCTGGTAGTCCTGGAACAGCGCAGACATGGACAAGCTGAGGTAAAAAGCTCTAAAACGTTCAGAGAAACCGCTTTACGGGTTTCATGTTCCTCACCTGTAGCCAGGGATGACTGAGTGTCTTGTCCACGCTGTAACGTTTCCTCATCTTGACTTGGAGAAGGTTGTTGATCAGATCTGTAGCTGTAGAGTTAGATTGTGGACAGACTGGTTAATACGTGATCGAGATCGCCAAAAAAGATCGATCTGTACCCTTGCATAAAAAAAAGGTTTATTCAAGTGTGCTGCTTGCAGGGTTGCCAACTCATTTTCAGGGGAAGTTGCTGAAGAAAGGTCGATTTATTGCTAAAAGTTGCTCAATGATGTAGTAATACAAAGACGTAATTGTGCAATCAAGTCGCAAAAATTGTCACATCAAATCTCAGCAAAAATATATTTCATGTATTAGATTGGTTCGACAAAATAACATGCGTAATGTTAAAACATCACTATTCTTAAATACATTACTAGACACAACAATTAAGCTTTAAGCGGTGTATTACTAGTTAGACTCTAAGAAAAGTCTTTAAAAAGTCTTCATGTTGGTCATAACTGTGATAGATAAGGATATTTAGAAATACAAAATTAAAACAAGTATCTGTTATGTAGGTTTCTTCACACAACAGTAAATGAAACTAGTGTACTGATGAATTCGAGTATAATTGCTCCAACAGAAATAAACCCAACTATAAAACTAAACATGTAATGATGTGAAATGCAGAGACAGAGAAATGACATTTATAGTCTCGTAGAGGAGTGTGACAGACTGAAATTGGGAGAGGCTGATATAATCTTTCAGGTCCTGGGCGGAAAGAACTATTCTAAACAGACGTGGGGGTGGACAGTCTGCTCGCTGTCTGACAGACATCTAGACATCTCCTGCTTTCTTCTAAAGCACAAGACAGACAGTACACACTACGCTTCAGATGAATACACCTTATCCGTTATGCACCACTGCCTATTTCTTCCAAAAATGTACAAAACCAATGGTTTATTCTCTGCAACGCCAATTACACTGTAACAAAAACATGGTGGTGTGAAGAAAACAGGTTAGGTCTTTAGAAAGCAGCTTGAAATCAGTAAAGCGTGACTGCTTACCTTCTGCAGAGATCTCTTTCCAGGGTGTCGGTGGGTACATGAACGCTGCGTTCTGGATTTGGTCGTTAATGTCCTCGTCCTCGTTAAAGGGGAAGGTGCCACTCAAACTGACATAGATAATGACTCCCACTGACCACATGTCCAGGGAACGGTTGTAGCCTTTACTGCGTAGCACCTCTGGAGCCAGATACGCTGGCGTGCCCACCACTGAGCGCCGGAAAGATTTTTCCCCGATGATCCGAGCAAACCCAAAGTCACACAATTTTACCTGAAACAAGAGAGTGATCTCATTGAGCAAGTCTAGTTTGCTCATGATTTGTCACGGGAACTCTTAACATTTGTGTCAAACATGACTATGTATTTACTTGGAGCTCCTGATCCTGAATTTATCAATACATTTGCAGTTCTCTGAAGTCAGATTATGGTTGCAAATAATAAAAAGTTCTCTTGTGTTATATTATTATTATATTTTAAATGTTTTAGGGATGCACAATATTATTGGACTAATATCGGAATCAGCCAATATGGGCTTTAAATGTAAAAAATCGGCATCGGCCCGATGTGAAAAATTCTGCCGATAATAATGCTGTTGACTTTTAATTAAATTAAAAGTACAACAGCATTGTAAATTCAATTATTTTATATAAACTGATGCATTCATTTAGTTATTTTAATCTAATAATAAGCTCTAAAAGATTTTTAAAACTCTTTTGCTTACATCTACAAAACTTTCATTCTAGTTTATTTAATTTGAACAAGTTCTTGTTAAAAACAACCACATTTGTAAAAATAATTTCTGCTTAGGAGAGACTTAGTGTTGTTTCTAAATAAAAGGAAATATATCAGTATCGGCAAATCAGATATTGGCAAAAAATCCAATATCGTGCATCTCTAAAATATTTTTATTTAAAAAATACAGTATTTCTTGTCATTTTGCCTTTTTATTAGCATTTCATCTCAACTCAAACTCCTAGTTTGGGAAACCTGGTGCGTCTCATAGGTGAGTTTATTACGGATAATGTGTTTTATTCACTGTTGTTTACCTGAGGAAACGGCTCCGCGGATGCCAAGAGTACATTTTCTGGCTTCAGGTCACAGTGAACAATGTTCTTGAAATGGAGATGTCGCAGAGCTACAAGGATCTATGACAGTAAAGCAATCGATTAATAGCATGCAGGTATAAGCTCTTATAAGCTCTAACTGGCCATTAATGTAAAATATTTTTATAAATGTAATAAAAAACAACAACTTTATTTATTGCTGACAGATAGGCTTCAAAAGTGCCAATAAAAACTCATTCAGTTACATGTCGAAAAACAAACGTGGAGGCAATCACAATCACTACACATTGCCATTTACTTTCATTGAAACAGAAGCATCTAGCCACATCACAGCAGCTCTGTGGCTTCAGATCCATGACTAATAAATGAGCTGTCGTGGCCCCCAGGGGCCTAACTGCTCAACCCACAGACTCGCCGCTCTAATTTAGCTCTAGATGAGATCCAGACTCATCGAACCAAAATGCACTTCAGAATACAAGAGATAAAGATGAAAAATCAGATTTGAAAAGACAGGACAGGAGAAAACAAAGATATTTGCAAACCTGTGTTACAAGAAACTTGGTGATGCGTTCTGGAAGCTTGCTCTTCTCACTGGACAAGATCATCTCCAGCATGTCACCGTGGAGTTTCTCCATGACAACAAAGACTCTCTCTGGAGTCTCAAACATACACTCCAGGTTTACGATGCCAGGATGGTGCAGATTCTGTAAGAAAACGTCAGCAGTCGTATTTTAAACATATTTAAGAGGGCCACTTGTCTTCAGGATTCAGGATTAAGGAAGTCATTGTTCTAGAGGTCTCTATATCAACGGTTTCTCAATAATTACATTACAAAGACTGATTACCTGTAAAATGGCAACCTCATTTCTCAACTGGCTCTCCTGTTTGGTGGGGAATCTCATCTTGTCTATTACTTTGATGGCCACATCTCTGCCTGTTTTTCTATGCTTCCCTTGAAAAACAGATATGCATATACAGTTAGTGACATCCAGAGATTTTATTAAGGTAGTATAGTTATTTATCACTGGCATAATCACAAAGCCATTGAATGATTTATTTTAGAGTGTACCTCCATAAACGATGCCAAACTGTCCAGAACCCAACACTTCATCAGCAAAGATCTGATAGATTGAGCTGATGTCCTAAAGAATGAGCAAAAAAGAAGCATTAAAATCAAATATGATGCAGCAGTACATTCAATCCAAATACAATTCTAAGTCTACAGTTAAATTAGTAACCCCAATTGTTTTTATTTTCTCTCTCAGTTCTTGACTCTTGTGGTGTGGCTTGGCCGTGGACATGACCGAACATGCAGAAGTGTGAATAAAGAGAGTGTATAGTTGTGAAATATTGTCAGTAAACACTGTCAGACACTCACCACATTTTCCTGGATTTGACTGTTAGATACAGAAATGCTGATGGACAGTTCCTCTGCAATACACACGAACACACAAAACAATTCACACACACACACGTTTAGATTGGCTCTGGCATTTCATCTGGGTAATGTTCAAATCTAGATGTTGGAAAATGTGAAACAAACTATATATTTTGAATTGGTGTCACATCCAAAACATGCAACAAATTGAGAATCATCATGAGGATGGTCATTTAAAAATGTGATTCCCGCAGTCCTATTCCTGTGCAAATAATTCAGACATATCATTTATGTAATATATAATCAATTGTTAATTACATTTTGTTCTCTTTATTTTTTGGGTTGGATTTTCCTACAGACGAACCCTTAATTAATTATGTCACTCATCTCTGGGCTGAATACTGAATCAAAAGTGCGTTTGTTTCATAACTAAACAGCTTTCATTAATCCAGACCTGTCAAACCTCTTTAATCTTCTGTCTCTCAACACAATTAAATAGAGGTGCATCAGGATATTAAATACTTAAGCTCAGCCATTTACTTTCCAGAATAGAGCTGCAAATCTGCCTGAAAGTCACTATTCAGCGCCGTCTCGGTTTGAATCATTGCTTCATCAATGACTGCTTGTTTGGACATTTTAAACTTCCAACTTCACTCAATGTTTCAATGATTTATCACACACATGCTGATCCTTACATACAAACATCATCAGGATCATGCTATATGTAATGGTGCATCATTTTTATTTAGTCCTCTGATGCAATGCTGAATGCATTCATTTAAAATAGTGACTTTACAGTCTGCAATTGATGCATCCTTGCTGAACATGAATAAATATAAAACTGCTTCATAAAATGCAAATAAACACTTCATGATATTTACAAAATATCTTAATGGGACATGACCCTTACTCACTAGCCTAATGATTTTTGGCATAAAAGAAAAATCGATAATTGTGACAATTACAATGCATTTTTGGCTATTGCTACAAATATACCCCAGCAACTTAAGACAGGCTTGTGGTCCAGGGTCACATATTTTAGGTTTACCTGCAAATACAACTATCTTACCCGGTGTTAACAGGATGCTAGAGTGTTTAATTAATCACTTGTGTGAATGATCGTGCTAGTGTTGCTTCCTCAAGAAACTTTAATCTCGTAAGTTCAAACATTACAGTGGTTTTAAGTCCTTCAAGCTCAAGACAAAAGAGTGAAAGAGATTTCAGTGTGGTACTAGCACACAGCGATCGGTTTTTCTTTAAAACGCTTACATTAATTGTATATTTATCAGTTTACTAAATGTAAACTTGGACATTTTAAAACACTGTCTTTTGTGTTCAACAGAAGAAAGAAACTCAGACAGGTCTGGGACACCTTGAGGATAATTGATGTAATAAAAATGCTAATTAAAAGTAAATGAAAAAGTAAAAAAGGACAGAAATCTCATTTCGGGTGATCTTTTTAAGCCTTAAAGAGACGGTTTTCCTAAAAAATTAATTATGCATCAACTTCATGTTTCATGAAGTGCCAGGTGCTCAAAGTCTACAATTTTGGTCTTTTTATATGGCTTGAAACCAGTGATGGGCCACCGGACACGGTCAGAGAGGACAAAGAGGGATTGATCCCGAGGGGGGAGTCATCGTGGCCGTACCTGGAGAAGTTCATGACGCTGACTGAGACAACGCTCTGTTTTTTGCCATATTGGTACTGTTTAGAGTAGTTTATAATTCTACTAATGTGGTTTGTCGTGTGGTTTAAGTTGCACTGAGTTACACATATGCATGCATTCAGATAATAATACATAAACACTCTCGACACCTTTTGTTATTTGTTATTATGTTTGTTTCTGTTGCCAAATTGGTTTGGAACAATTGTTAAATTAATTATTGCACAATTATGCATGCCTATCTGTTTGAATGACATTTTTTATCACTAAGGTAGCACTGAATTAAAGTTGGTTCAATTAAAAAAAATTGCTTAGCTGTAGTAAACTCCTTTTACCATGTTGCTGTAGCTTAGCTTGCTACATTTCTCAGGGTAGTAGCTTTGAATTAAGCTTAACTACACTAATGTAGAGTAAATGATAGCTTAGCTCGCTAAGTAGCTTGCCCAACACTGCTTGAAACATTCACTAGAAACAAACATTTGTCAAAATTGTAAATAAAACTACGTTAGAAAATACTAGTTCGCTACTTCAACATTTCATGTTTAATTCAGTGTGTTACTTGCTGTATCTTTGTAGTTATCTGTTAAATTGACTAGCAGTTCCCGAGCGAAACACTATTTTTACGCTAGTCATACAGACTGCTGCTTTTTTTGTCTTTTTTATATGTACATTCTGTTAAATATCTACTTTTCAGTTTAGAGTTCTGACTTTACTACTCACTGTGATCTTTACTCTGTCCCGCAGCAGCGCCCACGCTGGGCTGTGGTGTTACTGGAACGGGCATCAGGGCCTGCCGAATGGCCCTCTCCCAGCCCTGGGCCACCTCCAGCCCCACGCCACCAGCAGCCAGCGCAGGGTTGTGGATATGAAGGTGAGGACCACCAGTGTTCTCCCCTACGTAGTACACCATGGTGGCGGTGATGACCTCGAAGCAGTGCGGATTGCCTCCCAGCGCTAAACTACAGAAGTCGTGTGCAACCTCCACCTGCAAGATCTCTGACAGGGGAATCTCCTGTGGGTCAGACAATGAGTCAGAAATTAAGACGCTGACTCAGTGGCAGCTAGATAAGATCATTTAACCAATTAAACAACCTCGCATTTGCTCTTTGGGTCTGGAAATTAGTCATTAAATTAATCCATGTCACGTTGAATTAAAACATCCAGTTTTGAAAAGGCAGAGAGTTTATGAACTCTGTCAAAGTGACGAGAAGTTAAGGGCAGTCGCTTTCCAAGTCCATGTGGTTCCTCCAGGTTCAAAAAGATACTCTCAAATGTTCCTTATCACGCATATCAAAAAGCAGTGTCTGTGAATGAAGCACAAGCTTGCAGACCAGGGTTAAGCTTCGATCTTCATTGGCGACGCAGAGCCTAATGTGCCAAGTCTTATTATGACGGTCTCTTAAGAGTCCACCTTCTGCCCAGCCCCCGAACTTGCTCTCAGATGAGACAAGAAAAACAGAAGCAGCGGCCAATCAGCACAAATGCTGCGCCTGCGGTCTACTCTGAATAAGGGATGAAGTGCTTGTGGTTTGGTGGGTGAATCATGTGACCCAACCCTATGAAGAGCTCCATGATTACAGGGCAGCGCTCGTGTGCATACGTGTATGAGTGTGTAGGCAAGTCTCACTCTAGCCACCGATACATTATGTAGGAGGTGGTCACACTCAAGGGGGTGGGCTGTGGTTATCCTGAGAAAGGCCTGGAACCCCCTTACCCAAAAACCAAAAGTACAGGGTTTCTAATCTTCAAAAGAGAACACTATGATTTCCAAATGTGCAAATCTGACCCGTTCTTTTAAGTTATAAATGAAAAATCAAATGCACGATCGTGTCTTACACTATACTTTGAGTATAAAGCACTGGTTGCTTTGGGAATCATATACTTTACTTTTTGTTTAGTCTTATTAAAACTGATTATGTTTTCTAATTATGCAGTGCTTTAGTAATATTGAATCTAACAAAGCCAAATAAGTTTGAAATTCAAAATTTCAGTAGTAGTATTTGGTTTAGAATTTAAGATCCAAGCTAAGCGCCAAGCTGATAATAAAGTGGTGTGTAAAACCCTCTTAAAGTCTCACCCAGGGTGGTGAGGTTTCCTGACTTTAGTTTTACAGCTGGGAACACTGGAGCTGCTACAGAAACACACACTGTCTTAACAAACCAATGGGCATTAGAAATATTTTGATTTTCTACTGATTTTATTATGACAATATGACCTTCATATGTGTGAACGTTACTGAAGATATAACCGTGGCTCATTTTCTAGCAAGAGTCAAAATACATACACTACCATTCAAAAGTTTGAGGTGGCTATGTTTTTTTCTCTCTAGTGCCCACCAAGGCTGTGTATATTTAATCAGAAATACAGAAAAAAAAATATTTTATATATTTTTACAACTTAAAAGAACTGTTTTCTGTTTGAAAATATTTAAAAAATCTAATTTATTCCTTAGATGTAAAGCTGAATTTTCAATATCATTACTCCAGTCCTCAGTTAAGTGTCTAATGTACAAGCACTTAAATTAATCATTTAATACAATGTACTTATTACTTATTCCTCCGGTTTCACAGACAAGGCTTTAGCCTAGTCCTAGACTTGACCGTAAGTCTAAACTGTTTTAACTGAACAAAACTTGCACTGGCTGATCTTAAAACATGCCTTTGTTTAGCCTTTAGATTTACACAAGTAATGTTTCTTTTAAGGCAAGTGTATAAAAATGACTTAAATGTCCTAATTGAACTATGGCTTAATCCCTTAATCACATTATACATAAATACAAATAATTATTTCATAGAGTGTTGATGTCAGAAAGCCTAAAACAAGTAAATAAATCAAACAGCACCTACATCACACTCTCATCCAAAAGCAAACTTCAGCATTTTGCTAGACACTACTGGAACTTCAAACAGAACTGTCTTCTGCGCTCAGATAAAAATAAAAAATGAGCTTTTTAGCAGCAAACACTCAAGATTAGTTTGTTGCACACAGGAATGAAAAAAAAACTATCCCATGTGTACAATGAAATATACTACGATGTCTCTAATGTTGTGAGCAGAGGTGGTGGATAGCAGATAAAAAATGAAAAACTAACTGTCCATGCTAAAAATATTATAATGGCCATGGTTGAAGCATACAACGGAACAATGATCCACAAACAAACATCTAAATCAGAACAAAATTGGGTAACTAAAAACAAAACCAAGCTTCTGCCTTGGCCATCCCAGTTCCCTGAGCTGACCCCTATAGACAACGAGTGGGGCGAACTAAAGAGGAGGAACATCATCATAGAGCTGGGAATCTGAAGGGTCTGGAGTGATCCTTCAAAAAGTATTGAATCAAAGGGTATGATAAATTGTGACCAACGTGTACTAAAGAAAATTTATTTCATACTGACATTCCCCCCCATTTTAAATTCTGATCCTTCACTTAAAAGTTAGGTTTTTGTACAATTTTTAAATAAAGGTCAAAATGATTAATGATGCGCATTTATTTTCACAGCCTTTTTTGATCATGTTTATCAAGGGTATGAATAATTTTGGGCAACAGTATATATATTTTATTTTAAATGTGAACACGTAGACTCAAAATCTGAAAAAGATCTGCCACCAAATCTGTTGTATAAACACATACATAGAAATATAGTGAGGCTATTGAAGTCCCAGAATAAAAGGATTATATTTTGCAATACAGTAAGACAGTTGCTTTAACCGTATAACTACACAGTGTGTTTGATACACTTCCTGCCTCTTACTGAAATGGCTTTGAGCTCAAGCTGAAGCAGAGGAGGAGGGGTATTCTGTGGTACTTGCCAGACACCTCAGTGGTGAATGTGAGAGGGGAAAATACTACTGCCTTTAGCTGTGTGAAATGAGCAATTCATTATAATGTTCTGACATTACAAAGATCAAAGGTGGACTGCAGCATAATCAGTTTCATTAGAAGTATATGAGCAATATTATGATTTCTGGGGTTATTCTAAAGGTCAATAACATTAAAATATACACATGAAGGTCAATTCTTTTCATCAACTTAAACGTGAACCCCAATGATTGTTTTAGTAAATAGAAGTAAAATACTTATAATACCTACTTTGTAATATTTGGCTCCTGAGTCATTCTGAAACAGAGTCAGACTCTTGCTGTCCAGTCTCCAGTAGTGTCTCTTTCTCTGAGGACAAAACAGGTAAGACTCATTTCAAAACTCAGGAAAGTTGTGAGAAAACACATATTGATATAAAGGGCATTTAATGCAAATTCATTATAATAACATCAAGATTTATGAGAAATCTTAGTGTATGATTTAGGCTACTTCTTATATGAAACTACATTTAGCCTTCCAGACATAGAAGACCATGTAAAGATTAAAACATAATAAGCAAAATAATTTTTGCTTTAAATACACAAAAATGTTACATCAGATTATACAATTTAAGAAATTATTGCCGTTATTTATCTGTCTTAATAGTAACAGCATTAAAACAACAGCACTAGACTCAACTACATATTTATTTTGCAACAAAAAAATGCCACAAAGAGAGCTCTGAGAACCTTACTGACGACTCATTTTAGTCCCTGAATCTGTATTTTTAAACCAGTTTGTGACACAAACTGTCCAAACAATCCAATTCACGAAACTATTTCACACAAAAACTGTCACACAAGATTTTTAATAGAAAAGGTATTGTATACTATCATCAAAGAAACAGTTACAGTTAGTAACTCATCACTGCAATACAGCTATGCCCTCAGCAGATGCTTAGTATACATCAAAATTAATAAAAGAAAGGAAGTCACCAAACATGTGAATATAAAACAATGAAATCTCACAAGATTGTCTCGACTGGTGTAATGCACCATCCATCCTTCTTTGACCACAGTGGAGCTCCTCCTCTTGGTGTGTTTGACGGATTGGACCACACGCATCAGGGGGATATTGGTGCTGGTAGAGGGGCTTAAAGAACATATGAGAAACGGCAGTGATCGATAGTGCTGATGTGAATCATTTATAATGAAATTTAAACTCTGAACTTCTAAAATTAAAGGTTTAACTCACCCAAAAACGAAAATTCTGTCATCTTTTACTCATCCTCAAGTTACTCCAAACATTTATGATTTTCTAGCCAAACCAAACTAAAGTTGTTACGTCCTCACTGACTTCCACAGTATGAAGGAATACTAGTCAAACCAGAAACTTTTTGGTTACCCATATTCTTCTAAATACCTTCTTTTGTCTTCAACCGAAAAAAGAAAGATATAGGTTTGTAAAAACTTGAGAGTGAATAAATAATGATAAAATTTTCATTTTTGGGTGAATTTGTGCAACAATACACAAACGCTGACAAAATTTGGGGTTAAACTAACCCTTTAATTAGTCTAATGCAGTATACATAAAATAAATAAAAATAACAGAGCATATATAATAGAAACAGAAGACAGAACTAGTGTTAAGATGGTCAATATTCCATTTTTATAATAAATAGAAAGAAAATAAGTAGACAATAGAAAAGGAAAATAAAGGTTTTTTATAAATAAAGAAATTAGAATATAAATAGAATACAGAGTGCTAGTGTCAAGTTTTTAATAAATAAAAAAATAGAATGGAAATAGAATAGTTAGAATTTTAGAGGGTCAACCATTTTAATAAATAAAAAATAAAGAATAGAATAGAGCATAAAGAATAGAAACAAAACAGTTTTTAATAAATTAAAAGAAAACAAGTAGATAAAATAGAAATAGAATGAATACTTGTGTTAGAAGATCTAGTTTTTTAATAAATAAAAAAACAAGCTTGCAGAATATAAATAGCTTCTAGAGGGCAGGCTTGAAGGGAAAGGGGTGCAGGGCCAGTGGTTGTTTTATAATTATACAGAGCGTTTACCTGATGGTCTTCACAGGTTCTTCATCTTTCTCACGGTCCATGAAGGGGGAGTCCATAAAAAAGATCTTGTCTTCTGGAGTGGTAGGTTCCTCTGAATCATCCAGACCACGACTGCTATCACTGTTCACATCACTGCTGTCCACTTCCATCGTGGTATCAGAGTCAGGACCTGGGCTAGCGGGCTCTGAAAGACACATACAGTAAACTAATGTAATGATGTTTCTATTAGTTCGTTTTTCATTTTAGTTTGATGTGGCTGAAAACCATGGTCATACCTCCATTGAAGACTCCAAGACAGTCTTTTGGTACCTTCGAAGCACATCGCTTGTGGCAATTGAATTTACAGTCTGGTGAAGAAAACGCCTCATGATCACTTTTTTTCTACATTCATCCAGAATTATTTTCTATATTGAAAAGACGTCAACATAAAGAAGATGATGACGCTCACCTTTGCACTGCATGCCCTGGCGGAAAAGCCCTTTGAGAAGCCGTTTGCAGTACTGACAGATGGTGGGACGGGTGTAGTTGTGAATGACAAAGGTGTGAGGGACCTTCACCCGCCCCAGCACCATCTTCTCCATCCAGATTGGGCGACCACTCCATGATGGTATCCGCTTACCTGGCTCTTGATGGGGGCGCTGCTACAGCGTAAAACAAAAGTAACGAAAATGGTAACTATTTTAAGGTCTCTTAGTAATTCGCATATTGCTAGAATATTAGCCATTTATTAGTAGTAATAAAATGGTTAAAATATGGTAATAAATGGTAAAACATTAATGGTTTATCCTATATCACCAATACCTAAACTTAACAGCTTTACTAAATATTAAAAAGAAGCAAATTAGGAATTTATTGAGGGAAACGTTGCAGTTAATAGTGAATAAGTGTTCCCTGTTCTAAACTGCTACTCAAAGAACTGACTACTGTAATTCACATATTCTGTACAGTATGCTTTGATACTTTGAGTGGTATGACAAACTATTGGCCGTTTCATGACATGCTTTTCTTCCGCAACTTGGTTTCTCAAGAGCACTGGTTATGCTGAACTTAGGCTTTTCAGACCCAATGAAATGTTCTTCCCCTGTCAGATATAAAGAGCTGAGTTTGTGATAGAAATACAGCTGCATGGTTTGGC
Source organism: Enteromius unitaeniatus (assembly GCA_032359435.1). Lineage (NCBI taxonomy): Eukaryota > Metazoa > Chordata > Actinopteri > Cypriniformes > Cyprinidae > Enteromius > Enteromius unitaeniatus. The sequence goes on from JAUMHI010000061.1 coordinate 18,532,986, forward strand.
AGAGATAGCAAATAATAAGCATATGCAAGCAAAAATATACATACAAGTGGGATATAACTAAAAGGCCACAATGTACTTGCCATGTTTAGGTTTGGGCTGATATGAGGTAATCACTCTAAAACAATGCATATCTTTCAGTCGCCTATTTTAAATATAAACTATTACTAAAAGTTAATAACAAGTGAAGCATAAAGAGTACTTGTATATGCAATTTACAAAACGTGTATGATAAGCGAGTATCTCATGAATCCATTTTCCAAACCATGAATCATTACGGTACACTTACGTTTTTATATTTGGACTATTTCGACTGATTCATCACACATTAAGAGAGAGAGGTAGCTGCAGCTACAATGTTCTTCCATAAAACGCATGCAGATCTGTTTATTAACCAGTAGAGCACCAAAACCTACGAACCCCCAAGACATCCTACAGTAGGTGTGTATAACTTTCTTCTTTTTAAGACAAACACAAGTTTTATAAAAATGTATCCTGGCTCTTCCTAGGTAATGCTGGTAGATACTGGCATTTCCATTATTTTGAAGCTCCATAACTCATATATATCTGTCGCAAAACTAACCTATACACCTCCGGGAGTGAACACATGTAGGATAGAGCAATACTGAACGCCGGTAACGAATTACACGTCAAATGTAAAATAAAAAATAAAAAAAGACCATCATATAAAACCGTTTCTTACCTCTTCCAGGCTCACGGCAGCAAGCTCTGCTGGAGCAGGACGAGGAACAGACAGCGACGGGCCGGGTAGAGACACATTAGAAAGACGTCTCTTCCTTACTCCGCTACAGTTGTTAGGGATCTTAAAGGCGCATCGTTTGTGATAGTTCAGGCCACATCCTAAAAATCCACAAAGAAAGCTTTAGAATTCAGGATTAGAGTCAGAAAACAGCCTTGATTTTGGTTTAAAGCAAGGTCAGAATATTATTAGGGATAAGGTCGAGAAGATAAAAATCAAGCATAAGGTTTAAGGACTCTAGATAAGATCACACACAGACAAACACAAGGCTAATTTCCTCAAAGTTTTACTTCTAAACTCCAGCAGAGGGCTCCCCTTCTCTTTTCAGACTCACAGATATATGTGCACTTCAGCATGTTCAGATACCAACTTTGAAATCAAATGGATCTCATGAGGACTGGGTGGGGATTTTAGATTTAAATTAAAAAAAACCAAAAACAAACATAAAGTGCTTTAGCATGGCTCTACATATGAACAGCTTGTATCCATCAAGTGTGGCTTCTTACAACTGGAGCTCATCTTCATGCAGCTTTTGAATGTCTCATCCAGCGCTTGGCAGAAACACTGGGCTCCATTCAAACAGCCCCTGATTTCAACTTCAAAGTTGAAGCGATGGCAGCACTGACACTGAGTCCATCGCCTCCAGTCAGACTCCATCACACATCTTTAAAGATGTCTCCGACTCACCAAGAACTAGAACAATACCTTGATTCAGATTCATTTACAAAGTGCTCTTTTTCTCTGTTGTTGTTTTAGTCAGTCAATACTTCCGTTATGTAATTTTCCTTTATTTTACTTGAGTCTATTTTACTGAAAAGGCAAATACACTACCAGTCAAAAGATTTGCATTATTTTGTTCTGCTCACCAAGACTGGATTTATTTGATTAGTATACAAATTATGATGTTTTATTCCTGTGATCAAAGTTGAATTTTCAGCATAATTACTGTGTCACATAAACATTTTATTCTGGGAAAAAAAGTTTATTTTCTTGGAAAACATGACACAATATCATTAAAAAGTTTGAAGTAAGCAAGAAAAAAAGGGTTTTATTTAAAAATGATGCATTAAATTGATCAAAGTGAAGACATTTATAACATTACAAAAGATTTAAAATTTCATATAAATTGCTGGTATTTCAAAAATCAAAAAATCATGATTTCCACAAACATAATAAGGACCATAATGTTACTTAAAAAGTCTTTTATTTTCACTAATACTGCAAAAAACAAGCGAAAACAGCAATATTGTGAAATCTTACTTTAATTTTATTAGAATTTAATTCTACGATTGGAGAAATCATTCTGATATGATTAATGCATGATTTGTGCTTAATTCCTTTTGATGCCTGACTGGTAAACATTCATTTAGACTTTAACTGTTTATACCTATTATATTGATATTTGTTACCTGTTATGTAATTCATGTATCTGGATATATACTAGAACGTATTACATGCTTTATTACAACATTACATGCTTATTTTGCCAGAGTAAGTGAATTAACAAAATAAGTCATAACAGCATGTTATCAATATTAAAAATAATACAAACTTTTTTAATGCCCAAAAGGGACATGCACATATACACTCCGCAATCCCAATAGTGAGACATTATTGTTGAGATTGTGACGATTCTCAGATTTGAGAGATTTCACCTGATTGTTGTTTTTCTTAAAAATAACACCATCACTCTACTAAAATCTTCATATGCTATAATAATGGCCACTGGGGAAAAACATATTCTTATACAACTGCTACCTTCACATTTGAGGCCCTGTCGGACGAGTCCCCACAGCATCTCTCCGCAGTAGTCACAAAAGGTGGGAGCTTTGTAGGAGTGGACGTAAAGCGCATGGGGTCGGATCTGGAAGTCTTCCACTGTAGCTTGAGCTGCAATCAAAACGCAACTTAAAAGGACAACTCAGGCGAAGAATGGATGATGCAACAAAACACTGAGCAAAATAATACAAATGAGAACAGAATGAAAGAAAAGAAAAGATAAATATAAAACATTAGTCAGCATTAGAAGCATATAATTATTAGCCTTGCAGTCATCACAATGTTCAACATTACTTATTAGGTATTAGGTGATTAGGTTTCTTAACAACTGGTCCAACCTTGTTTTAGTCAGAGGTCTACAGACCTATGAGAGATGAGCAGTTTGATCTCCTGAACACAAAAGAATAGACGTAACTACGCAAGGCTGTTCTTTAGTCTGATCCAGGTTCAGTGATTAACCCACGTGACTCAGACTGGAACCAGTCCATTTGGATGATTCACGAGGATGAATCAGACTGAAGGAACTGAACATCACTTCGTGTGTGTGATGAGAAAGTCAACATGTAAGCCTGTGAAACAACACTCCACTTCAGCGGTTTCTGCAGTTCCTGTTTTATAGTTTGTGATTTCACCTTAATACACGACTGGCAGACTTGAGTAACGCACGCTTCAGTATTAATGTTCTGAGTTTCAGTCCAGGGGTGCCAAAAGAGCCTTTTTACTGCTGTGCCACAGAAGAATAGGACTGATAAATCCTTTTCTGACAATGATGTTTACCGTACAACTGATTACTGATAGCATTTTAGCTATTCATTTTTGTTTGTTCACTGTTTAAGGAACTAATGAATCCAGAATCACTCTTGATCTAAACTGACAATCGGATTAACAAAAACGTCTGAATTTGTTCAGATTTTCTTTTCAGTTTAGATTAAAATGTTCAGTCCTCATGATTTCTTTTCATGTGTTTTTAGTAATATCTCACCTAAATAAAGGTATTTATCAAAAAAAAAAAAAAAGATTTGTGTTTTATTATTTGCCAGCAACAAACCAGCTTGACTCTGCACTGAAAAGCTATATATATATATATATATATACACACACACACACACACACACACACACACAGGAGTGCAATCCAGTACTGTAGGAGGACTACATTATATATATATATATATATATATACACACACCCACACACACAAGTGGGAAATTTTTTGGCGGAGGTTTGTGCTCCAGTAAGAAGAAAGACTAGAACCGTCTGGCACTTGGTTTAGTCTGATACACACATAGATCATTAATATTTTCCTTTAAGTCAGAGAGTAAGAAAGCATCTGCTAAGTACATAAATACACTACTAAAATGAAAGTATATGGTCAGAAAACAATGGTAAACAATGTGCAATCTCTCATTTCTGAAACAAAAAAAAAAAGAAAAGGAAGAAAAACAATGTCCTAGATTTCTGTAACAGGTGGATGTTTCTTCTTAAAAGAATGAGCTAAACTGTTCCATTTTCATCCATTTTTAAAAACTATGTCTGCACACCCAGTTTTCACTGAAGTTAATAGAGTTCATGTCTTTTCCCCTCATAAAAGCAAAACATTCAGTAAGGGCAGCGTGACACCCAACAAATTCACAAGCTATGTGTCATCAATCAGCAACAAATTAACTTTGCAGTGAACACTCAAGGAATTTGACAGAATGGGAAAGAAGTGATCTAACATCAGATCAAAAGTGCAGAAGAGTACTTTAAAGTCACAGTATTGGTTATGGCATGCTATTTTTTTCCTTTTTTTTTTTATAGTGGCTTGTATATTTAAGAACCTGAATTTAAAATAGTCTATGCTTGGAATATACAGTTTCAGGATTTTACATTTATTGTATTTCAAAACTTGGTCAGATAAAAACAACAACAAAAAAAAAAACAATCTGGGATTCATTTGACTGTCAAGCATTTAAAGTCAGTGAAAAAAGTTTAACGCACCTTTATGCTGTGAACACACAGTGGTAAAACCCACAAAGCTGTGTTTACAAAAACGTTTATTAGCAGGAAATAGTGAACTGCATGCTTAAACGTTGACTGTTTGTTCTCATGCAGTCGATAGAACATGAGACATGCTCCCACACAACTACAAACCTTCAAATCGACTAGGTTTCCTGGAAGACTAGTCGTCTAAGACGTCCTATAAGGACTGACCCTGAACAGATAATACTTTTCTTAGGAGACATTTACATCCGATTTGTTCCTGTGCTGAATTTTTATGGTTGGTCAACTCAAACTTTCTGTGACTTTGAAAAGAAAATCAAATGTTTTACCAAGTATATCTTCAAAAGAAATATATGAAGTAAATTTTCATAGAAATTTGATTGGAGAATTTTAACTAAATGTCTAAACCTGAAATCTGATCATAATTCAATTTAAAACAGTATTATGGAACAATTAACAAAAATTAAGAATTTAAAAGAGCGTAATATCATTTTTTTTTTAAATATAATATTTGCAGTTTGTAATGTAGCTGTGCCTCAATGTAAACAGTCTGCAAAGTTATTAATCCAAAAAGTGCATGGTTAAGAAAGCTATTGTCTCCCAAAACAAAAAGTCGACTTCAAATCTTCTGCGTGTAACCGATGTACGTCACTAGGTAACATATTTGCATAATCCCAGCCTCCCACAAACCCTTCCGCTAGTCAGAGTTTACATCATGTCAAGAAGACCAAGGATTCTGAATCAGTTGTTAAACTTCCACAACACCAAAGCAATACAATGAGAACCTTTTGTTGTGTGTTCGCCATTTTACCAATTAGTTTTTCTAATCTTGGAGAGTTCCACGCAGGATTTGCTAAACACGTCTCCATGAAAGATAACTCCAAATCTTCTTTATTTGGACCAACAAGCGTCGCCGAACCGCAGTCTGTAAGTGTGATGAATACGTTGTGTTTATATTCTGTAGTGATATGTAATGTATGGCCTAGTGCAGCTTTAGTTTTCCAGGCAAAGAATTTCAGTCTTACTAAAGTAGCATTAGCTCTGATAAAGCACTTTGAATTCACTATTTAATAAGAAGATCGCATAATGTAGATTTTTTTTCTGATGACTTCGTGCAGTAATAACGAATGTAGTCATATTTTCAGTTTACATACTGTATTTTTTCATCTGTTTGTCACATTGCTAGTTACATAATACTTAATAAAACAGGGTACTCTAAATACTAATTGTAGTCATCAATAGCACCAAAAATACACCAAGTTATTATACTACCTGTCGTATTTCTTGACAGCACAGGTTTCAGTCTCACTGGGCATTCTGACAGTTCCCACACGTGCACCTCAAATAAGTAAATAATAATCATGAATGCAATAAAGTGCCGTCACATTACTTACTACCACTGAGAAACGTCCTGATCCAAGTCGTGTTTGCGATGTGTCTGTATCATCCTCGAATTCTGGCTCAAATTGATAAGGTAATATCGATGCCATTTTTTTTGTGTGTAATTCTTTGGAAACAAAAATTAAGGATGGAAAGTAGGGCTGCACGATTTGGGAAAAATGTGCGATTGCGATTATTAAGGTCAAAATTGCGATTGCGATACGATATATAAGTGGTTTGTCTCAACTTGCTTGTTTTGAAGGAAAATGCACACACAGAATACTAATAATGCTGAAATCTGTATTTCTCAACTGAGATACAGTATACAGGGCAATCTAACAACAACTAATTCAAACTGTACAAAATTAAACTTTACATTACTGAATTCAATTACATTAAATTAACATTCAAATAAAATAATAAAATAAAAAGTCAAAAATACCATTTTTATATTTGTACATGTTGTCCCAAAACATTTTAGCAGGATGTATCATATACTTAGTATATTTGTTTTGGTATCTCTTGTCCAGTGTGTCAATCATTTTCTCAAAAAAAATTTTCTTTGATAAAAGTGCGTTCACACCTGAGGCGAATAGAATATATCTCCCATATACCCATGTTAACGGATGAGAGCTTTCACACAGGGGCACAGCAGAAGCATTTAGCAGGGGCAGAGAAATGACAATTCAACATGGCGCACAGTGTTCGGAGAAGAATACTGGAAAATACAATAGAAAGATGCTTGTCTACAGCCTGCTGTACAGGCTACCAGAATGAAAGTATAATCGGCGCGCTGCTCCTGCTCTGAATACGCGCCGCCAGCTCTTATATTCTCTGAACACTGTGTGCTTTAATTTATGTTATTGCCAGCATACTTTGTTCTGCGAATGCCTTATTATAGTTTATACAATAAACCTGAACAAAGTTCTCAATATTTGTATATGAAAAAATAGCAGAGCCTGTCAGCAAAAACGATGTCTGACCCTTCTCACATGTTGTATAAGAAATATTATATTTTGCAAAGGAAGGCTTGCGTGCAGATGCTAGATTGAATAGGTTACACTTTGAGAATCCAAGACAAAATTAGGAAAGATTTCCAACAAAAAAGTGTATTTGAATTGAAAAATTTATCTTAAAGCTATCAAATGCCTCTAGTTTTATTCACTTAACAGACCTTTGAAGTTTGGGCAAAAACTTGTGTAAATTGTGTGTTTTTGTGCATTTTATTTTTGCATATGGTGAGCGTGAAACACGAAAAACATCAATTACACGATTTTATAGTAAATTAGACAATATCATGTTAATTAAGTAGTAAACTTATTCAACACTATGAAAAACCCTATGAAGAGTAGTGAGTAGCATTCGAATCCAAAAGCCAAGTTTTTTAGTATTTTTTTGTTTTTAAGTATTGATTTTTGGTGAAATGTGTGGAATTGACCCCAACACAACTGTAGTCACCTAATTTTGTATACCTTTTCAAATGTGAATTTATTCACATTTGAATAAAAAAAAGTGAATTTATTTCATTTTTGCAGGCATAAACTATAGGCTGTTTCTCACCACTTTAGTTCCAGAACTAAAAGTACAGTATTAAGTACTGGGAAGATTTTGTGTCAACCAAAGGGTCAGTGGATAATAAGAAGTGATGTAAGCCTGTTAACAGTGAAGTCATTTGCACGTGGCATTCAACAAAGGAAACAAAAAAGAAGAACAAAAAAGACAATGTGATCGGAGATGTCTTTTTATTGTGTCTCACGGATTTCACAACAATGGTCCCAGAATGTCGATGTATACGTCAAGTGACTGAAAGAACAAAAAGAAGGACTAAAGAATCTCCAACGTCAACTGGCAGTGCTACATGTCATTAAGGCTGATAGCAGCAGAAAATAGACGAAATCTTCAGGTAAACAAAAAGTTATTGATACAATGTCTACACAGTATATATTTACACAGTGTTTTAAATCATGGTGGGTGAGGACGCTTTCGTACGCATTCAGCCAATCAGCTTACCCTTCCGTCACTGATAGCTCCTGGTACTTTAAAGTAGGAGCTAATTTTGTTCCTCCAAATGGACTAAAATCGCTCCTAGTTCCCGTGGTTCCAACACTCCAGAAAGTGGGTAGTTTAGTTTGGGTACTTAGAAATGGTTCCTGCAGTGAGAAAAGCCCTTAGAGTCGTTTCATATAACTTAACTGGGTTGCATAACATGTGATGAACAAATACTCATCACGAGTCAAGACGTGTCAAAGCACAGTTACAAATGCATTCTCCAACAGCTTTAATAGGATCCACCACTTAAGAAAATTCCAAATAGATTTTTTTTACGCTGCACTGTTTAAGAAGAATGAAGATGTCGCAGAAGTGTTAATGGATCCAAATGCTTAAGGTGCAATCTGCTTCTTTGAACAATGACGGTTCTTCAATTAACTAACTGTCTCCATTAAAAGGCTGAACTTTTTTAAAATGTGGTTTGTTCTGACCACAAGCTTGGAAAAAAAAGAAAAATGATTCTCTGATGTTAGCAAACAAACTAAAGGAACAAAGAATCTCAAACTTGATCAAATCAAACCGGGTAGGGAGAAAGAAAAAAAAAAAAAGTGCATTCCTTTTTGAACATCAAAGAGACAAAGTAGAACATTAGAGCTTGCAGTGAATCACATGGCAGGCAGCAGTCCAGAGTGCTGGAACACAGACTCATAATGAGCCATTCATAAAGACACTACATACATTATAACACATGAAGAACCCGGCATCCCAAAACTTTAGTCTTCAGGCAAAAAATCCAAACACAGTTAATAAAGTCTAAACTCACACTCTTTTAGAAAGACTCCTTCAAACATTCAGTTTCATGAGTTACTCAAAGTGTGATCTGTTCCACTGCTGAACTTGAAAGCCAACCAAAATACACAGATAACAGTTTGAAACTGCACTTGAACACAGAGCACAAGGACAGGACAACAACGTCCACTGCAGCAGATCCCGACAACCCACTGCCTCAGACAAACGCTCCAAGTGATCGACGTCCTGCTGTTCCCTGAACCAAAGCTGCTCTCCGCAACCCTTGCTTCTTCTCAGCAGAAGCACTACCATCACCTACCGCAACAAAAACAAGCTTTTTCCTTTGAGCTGAACGCCAACAAAAAGATACAGAGGGTTTTATTAGCACAGCCAATGCATACAAGGAAGAGAAAGACAAGCCAATATTGAGGGTCAGTGTATGAAAGCGTATTCGTTTTGTTTTGTCTAAACCAGAAGTTATCAACTAACAGACAGCGGTCCAGATTTGGATCCAAGACTGGCTCCATCCAAAGCTTAAATCAGTTCAAATCTAAAAAACGAAATCTTCCCATACCTATTAATCGGGTACAGAACTGGCATAAAAGTAGAAAAGATTAAGCAAATCTGCCACTTCTTCAGTCGATAGCATCAAAGTGTAAAGAGAGCTTTAGAGCAATTTCTTCCTTTGCCAATTATTAAGACTTAACATTTCTTAAATATACTTATAACCACCACCAAAGCACAATTTAACTTAAAATGAGTACGTTTGAAAAAGTATATGTTTGGCTGTTTTGGAGACCCCCTTTCTTGAAGCAGGCGTGTATTGAACATTGGACAATATTACAGATCCCAAATGGAACACTATATATATGTGTTATAATAAATATATTAATAGAGCTATTGCAATTATTATTAGAATTTTTGTTGTCTTGGTTTTATTATTTTTATTTATTTCAATGTGACAATGTTATTGAGCAGCTGACTACTAACACTTTCAGTGCAGATTTGGACTTTAAACCCTGGCTAACGAGCAGATAAACCGTGTCTGAACACATGCAAGCGGTGCGTGTATTAGAAACATAACAGTGAGCGATGTTTATTTACTAATCATTTGCCATTTTGTGAATTTAGTCATCACACAGTAACCAGCAACAGCCACCCTTCCTCTTCTCATGGAGTGCTAATTCAGTGCATCCCTTATAATATTTTTCATTATTTAACTCATTGTAATTATTACTATTATATAGAGCTATACTTCTGATTTTAAGAGTAAATTACTTATAATTGCTACATATTTAATATCTTACCCTGAAATTACATCAAATGTATATACAGTTATTCATATATATATATATATATAGGGGTATTTTCATTTCTGGATGAAATATCCCTTTAACCAGTTTCACACAATGTGTTCAGAGAGCTTAGGTTCAAGAACCTCAGGAAAACTTTCATGATTAAGGGAGAGCGCTTGGGGCTTTAGACAGAACAAACCAGAATACTGGCTTGGAATCAGTCGTGCATATTGTGTTGATTTCCAGAGCCGGACACTTGAATGTGTGTTTTTGTCACTGAGTGAGGAGGATGTGAAGAGCAGGTTGTGCTGTACAGCTCCCATGTGAACACACCACCGACAGGAAGATCAGTCTTCATAGAGAATGCCTACACAGGATGTACAAACCATTCTGCACGGGAACAAAGATGAGCTCAAACCCTACGTGTTGGGGCTCTACTGCACAGTGACAGCAGTCCGGTACACAACATATTTATTATATAAATGTATCTGACAAACTCACTTGTTCTTGTCAAGTAAACAGAACCCTTAAGCCATAAATCTTTCAACACATGGCTCTGTACATTGAGCAAACTGATCATGATCACGATTCTCAAGGGAAGTGACCTGCCTGTGTTAACAGACATTTGAAGGGAAACCACCTGAAGATCACAATGACTAGATTAACATGGGCCCCTCCATCTGGTACACATGTGCCATCTAATTACAGAGTTAAACTGATCTGTTCCATCTTGTCGAGATGCTAGCAATATACAGCCATCAAGCTATGAGGGATTGCATCATTTAAAGTACATAAACTACAGTCAAGATGATCTGAAGCTACTTTATTGTAGCTGGATCTTCATTTAAATGATGTTTTCAATCACATACCCTTTACAAGGTAACAAAAATGTCACAGTTCATCTGCTTCTGATAAAACATCTTAGTTCATATCTACCCAATACCGTCCATACACAACATTTTGAGTTGGTAAGATTTGTAACATATTTTTTAAAAGAAATCTCTTATGCTCACCGAGACTGCATTTATTTAATCAAAAATAATTATATAATTATTTATTATATTTATAATAATAATAAAATAATATAATAATAAACAATATTGTGAAATATTATATATTTATATATATATTCAAAAGTAGTTTATTTCTGTGATTAAAAGCTGAATTTTCAGCATCATTGAAAAACAAAACAAAACACATTTTCTGTATTCAAAACCTTGTCTTAATAATTATTACCAAAAAAGTATGTAAAATTGTAAAATCAAACTAATGCATTCTTTTTTAATATAAGCATTAATTACTTTCAAAAAAAACTCACTGAGCTCATTGGTTGAATGACTGTGTATGATATAAATGGGTTTGTTTCTGAGACCAGTAATGGTGATGGTATTGTTTTAAAGCGTTACTTTTTCACCATACAATACGTTGTGAATATATATATCAATAAAGCCACAGCTAGCGCAACTCACCGGACAGGACGACCTCAATCAAATCTCCCTCATGGATATCCTCTGCCGATGTTAGCCGCTGGAGGATGTTGTCCGAGTTCAGATCATGGCGGAAGAGCAAGATCTTATCGTACAAGCCAAAAAATCCACATTCTGGGAACTGGGGAGGAGAGAATGAGATTTGTTAATAATAATGAAATCAAACATAAAAAGAGTTTTTTTTCTTGCTCAGTAAATTCACATAAATACAAAGGAATTTTTTATTTAGCACTCATTAATATCCATATTCATGAACCACCTGAGATTTCTTACATATAATACAGTAATTCTACAAAAGAAAAATTAATGTGTAGTCGACAAAATGCATTTTACAGTAAAGAGCCATCTGTCCCTCCATAGACAGCAATACAACAGAAATTATCTCAGGTTCAGAAATGTGGTAATAATACTGTTAAAAAAAAGTCCATGTGACATCAGATCAACTCTAGTTTTGCTATATTTCTGGATTTCGGATCACTTCAGTTGTATTGCTGTCTATGGAGGGTCAGATATTATGGAGGGCGAAAATATCTTAATTTGTGTTTCCGAAGATGAACAAACAGTTTTGGGTGAACTAACCCTTTAAGTTCACTTTTTAAGACAGAGGGTTTAAATGATAAAAGTACACAATAGTACTCACTGACGCACATAAACATTCAGAATCAAGTAGTCCAGAGATCCATATAATAATGGGTGATGAATGCTAATTCTTGTGCTCGAGCCAAAGAAAGCATGACAAGAGAAAGACACAGAGAAACATCCAGTCCCTGTTTTTCAGCAATGGCTCGCCTCTGAGGAGATTACTAAAGCTGGGAGGCATGCAGAGCCGAGAGGAGTCTGGAATATTAGCCCTGCAAAGGGAAGGTCTGAAAAACATCTGTTGAAATCAAGCCCACAGTGATGAGTCACACTACTGTTCTCCAGTTCCTCCAGCACAGTTCTTCTTCTCCACGTGGAAGAAACGCCAAACACCAGAAGAAAATTACTTGCAAGATAGAGGTTTTATTACTCTGGCTTATGTGTCCCCCCCCCCGCATTTTTAACATGCCTACATATATCCATTAAAGGAAAAAAATACCTGCACACAAAGCAAGCAGTGTCTCTATAATCAAATACAGTGTAAAAAAAAGGGAGAACTTTAATACAGGGTTTTTACTTCTTCTTTGGCATTATGGTTGCGAATCACTGTGAAGTTTATTTTAAGGTAAATTCGAAACCTCTTTTTTTCATAGTGTACAACTCCACTATAAACAGGAACTCAGGCAATTGACTTTGTTCGTTGGAACTAGTTAAGTTAGTAAACTAAGTTAAGAGGAAAGCATAAACACTCCAAAATGAAACAGTTCCCCATTTAGAGGTGAGAAGTCCTGTCAGGATATGATCACAGCCAATTCTGAGGTATTTCCTCTTATCAAGAATCACCAAACACCCTCCCATTCAGACTGGAGGCAGAATATTTCACCCTGACATGTCTCTGGTGTACTCTGGAATCTCTGGGATCTACATCAGGTTTTTTCTCTCAGACTAAAGGGTCATTGGGAGTATATAGAGAAAGAAGCACTGAATATGTAAAATTGAGTCAATTCATATTTATCTGTATAACATTACACAATACGCATTGCTTCAAATCTGTGTTACAGGAAATTACAATGTTGATTTTAATAATACAAGAACAGCAGATTAGAGCTGGACAATAATTGACTTTTTGCAACAACAAAAGCGGATGAGAGTTGCTACATAGCACTGAACGGTCAACTGATAACATATGACACACTCATAGTCTATATGCAATAATATAGACATCCTGCAATGAATAAATAAATCTGCAACAAAATGTAAAAAATGCTATTTAGTATTTATTACAGTAAGAAACTATCTCTTTCCTGTGTTGTTTTTTCTTTTACCAAACAGTTCTTCTAAAATATTTCCTCACAAGCTAGCAAACTCCAAAGTCTTTTACAACAGGCCAAGTGGAAATATTGGATAACAGAAATGAGGGATGAAAGATGACGAGAGGAAGAGAAGGGGCATATGAATGGATGGGCGAGGATCAAAGCTGCCCCTTTGCTGAAGGGTCTGTATGCGGTATGTCTCACTGCCAATGAAAAAAATCTATCTGACACAGCTGTTTCCCGGCTGGGTCCTGACACACAATGCATCCAAAACAATACTGCCCATAATGCCAGGGCCAATCAAACTCACGGCCAATGTTTCTGGCATTGCCCCAATGTCACCTGTGTGCAGAAATCCCTGTCTAGCTCTGGACCAGACCAGGATCTCACAATCAACACAATGACATCAAAAAATAAAGAAATAAAATGCACTGAAATGCATTGAAGGAAAGGAAAAAAAATGTTTTAAGTGGAGGTCTGTTGATCAAAAAATTTGAGTCAATTTCAAATAATAATTATTTAAGATGATCTTAAAATTGATGTATCTGCACATTACATAATTGAATGTTTCAATTTTTTATTTAAATTAACAGACCCAATTTATAGCTCAAGAAAATTCAGTTTAAAGGGTCTGGATGTTCATAAATAGTTTGTTCTATTGCCCTTTTTATTCTATCAGTTTTCATTTTATTAATATGTATATAATTGCTCTTTTGTTTATTTTGACTGCAAAAAAAAAGTATCTGCTAAATGACTAAATGTAAATGTTAAATACCTGTGATCTCGATATGGACCAAATTAATTGTGTTTATATTCTTTTAGCTAAAACAAAGGAGGAATAAGGTGTAATAAGACTGAATTTTGAGCCAATCATTCAAGGTTTCAAGCATTCAAGTTTGAGCAGCCCATCTGATTTTGTAAAATAGTTTTTGGCACACTGTCTCAAACGCACAATTACTTCCTGAAAGTCCTTATTTCATGTATATGTTTTGCAACATTGCATCTCTCTTCATGTATAAAAGACACTAGTCCGATCACCAAATGAACCAAGAAAGAGATAACAATGCTGTGAATATTGTTTTGGCTCTGTTTTCATACAGAAGGTCACCTGTTATCTGAATCAATCACTAAAACAAACAACCCTATAGGTTGCATCGCATAATAGCTACATATTATATCTGGCAAACTCCTTTTCACTTCTTAAATGATATTAAAATAACTAATCTGCAAAATGCAGCTGAAATCCATAAAATGGCTTGGTCATGTTAAAACCAGCGTAATTCCATGCAGCAAGGCTTGCTTTATCCCTTAATGTACAAGAAACATAAAAAGCCTTCGTCTTTCTGTTGAATTATATAAGCTCATTTGACACAGCTGGACATTGGATCTAATCTGCATCCCATTTCATTCATAGCAGATAAAAGAGCATCCCTTAGCAGTTTGAATGATCCCACTCTGGCTGGAGTTGACATCAAATGCTAGAAACTAGCAACGACGAGGTTCAATTCCCTTTGCATATGTATGACGACAATCTGAAAATTGTATCAGAATTTTTCATTCATCCCAACTTCAAATCCATAAAATGAGATCTAGATGTTCTAGACTGAGTGTTAGTGAACCGGTCTTATTTAAACCTCTCATATCTAGAGTTCCTGTGAGTAGGGCTGCACGATTTGGGAAAAATGTCACATTGCGATTATTAAGGTCAAAATTGCGATTGCGATACGATATATAAGTGGTTTGACTCAACTTGCTTGTTTTGAAGGAAAATGCACACACAGATTACTAATAATGCTGAAATCTATAGTATACAGTGCAATCTAGCACCGACAAATTCAAACTAAACTGTACAAAATTAAACAACAGTAACATTTTTACCTTACTGAATTAAATGACATTAAATTAACATTAAAATAAAATTAAAAAGTCAAAGGTACAGATAAATAAAACAAATACCCATTTTTATATTTGTTACATGTTGTCCCAATCTGGTACAACACAGAAGGTCCTACATACAAGGGCAGTATACACATCCCAGACAGGGGACATTGCAGCAGAAGAGATAGGAGATATTCTTGATGAATTCAATATAAAGGACAGAGTAGTTGCTGTGACAGTGGACAATGCAGCACTAAAAAAGATGAGTATTAAAAAAATTTGCTGCTTTGCTAACACTCTCAATATTGCTGCTCAGAAGCTTTACTCAGTCTCACAGTGGCCAGGAAGGATCAGAGCAATGGTTGTGTGGCTGAGAAGATCCAGCCTGGCTAAACCCATCCTTCGTGGAGCCAATCCACCAATCGTGGAGCGATTCCTGGAGCAGTTCCCTGCCATCCAGGCCACCTCCATGGACCATCGTCTTAAGAATTTAATAGACAAGGACAGGTAAAAACCCTGTTCTTATTTAAAATGCTTATTCCATTTTTAGTGTGAACGATTTTGCTCATGAATCTATAGTCCAGCTAATGAATCTGATTATATTTTACAGACTGCAGAGAGTTTCTGATGAGGATTTTAGAAAAGCAGAAGAGTTTCTGCTACCTCTCAAAAAGGTGTGCAGTGTAATCCTGTTGAATTTGCACTTGTTTTCATTAGGATTACTCCATGATTAACTCATAGTGTTTTTGTCTTGAAGGATGGCAATATCAGACAGTTTTGGGGGGACGGCACAGCCTTGGATCCCAGATTCAAGTCAAAAGTGACAAATGAAGTGTGGACCTAATGAAATGGCTGGAGCTGGAGCTGGAGGAGCTAATGAAAATGACCTTAGAACAGGCTTTACTACAGCACTACAGAGAAGATTCAGACAGAGATAGATAAGTACAGACTGCTTCCATCTACACTGTCCTCAGTAAGTCCAGTAACCTGGTGGTGGGACATGAAGGACACTCTGCCAATGCTTTCAGATTTGGCATCAAGGTACCTTTGCATGCAAGCATCATCCACACCCTCGGAGCGTACATTTTCCACTGCTGGGGACATTATCAGCCAGGAGCAATTCCTGAAAAAGCAGACATGCTAATTTTTCTGAAGAAGAACTGTTGAGTGATTTCAGGTGATCTTAAAAGGTTAGTTCATTTTTATTGGGTTGAATTTTTGGGTGAACTAAACCTTTAAGCGACAGTGAGCTTAAAATTGATGGTCTTAAAACTGATTGAACTTTATTGTTATCTTAACTGTTTCCACTGCTATATTGTGTTAACTACACTTTGTTCATTTTGTGCTTTTGTTCCTTTGTTTATTGGTCTTAGAGACAAGCCTGCTGTGAAACGTGTCACAAACATCCTGAAAAAATAAAACCAAAGTTTCTCAGAGATTATGTGTATTATGTAATCTTTTAAAAATATTTTTCTTAAATAAAAGTATCGAAAAAAGTATTGTTCGGAACCGGTATCAAATTCAGGGTATCGGTACCGGACATTTTGGAATGATACCCAGCCCTACAAACCAGCATTTCTTTCTTTCTTGTGCTGAACACAACAAATCATATTTTAAAGAATGTTGGTAACCAGAAAGTAGCTGGTCCACAATGACTTTGACAGTATTAAAAAAATCCCATGGAAGTCACTGGAGACCAGCAACTCCATCTTCTGCAGACAGACAATAGCTTTGTCTGATGAACAGACCAAGCCAAAATTAACTGATTTCTGCTTCAAAACTAGCCATTTCTTCACCTTTCTTTGCTATGATTTTAAAAGAGCAAACCTGCTTCTATAGGTTACTTTTAACTTATGTCATACCCCTAACGTTTTACAGGCTGCTCCTGACATGCATCCTTCCTCAGAGAGGACTCACGGAGAGCTTTCCTCGCTGCTCTGTGCCCAAGTCTGGGCCTGGATCCTACAGCTTCCCCCTGCTGGCATGGCCCACACAACTTTCCACCCTACATTTCCCATTCTCTTTCTTCAGCAGCTGGTGGCCAGGCTAGTGGCTGTTGAGAGGCCACAGCGAGCCACACCACCAGAAAGAAGCTGTAAATGTTGCCCACAATTCAGACGACTAACACTTAAAAAGAGAAGAAACAGACGAGCTCTGGTTTCTGACTCACATGAAGAGAAAGAAACTCCTTACAGATTCTGAGAGTGTGCTTTTTCTTAAAGATGATTTATGAAAGTAGACCCACTCATAAATACTGTGCAAGTCATGGGATTAGTCTCAAGCCATTTGTTGGTTAATTGCACTGATGAGTGTAAACAGTGGCACTTTCAAAACAAGATGTTTGTTTGAGCAGACTGACATGTCAGCTTCTGGGCTTCTAACCAATGGCAAGAGTTTGGGGCAGGACTTAATTCCTTTTAAGGCAAGACTATGTGGCCATTTTGGTAATGTTCCCAAGCTGGCATACAGTGTTGCAGTATTCCATATTCCAAATCATCTATAACATTTGCCAAAAATGTTAACATTTTGTTTCTTTAACTTAACTTTAACATGCTACTGCACCAGTCAATTGGTTATTACAGTAACTTACAGCATTTCAGTATTACAATACTGCTAGCTAGTGAAAGAAGCATTACATAAGGTACTACTAGACAGGATCTGGCTTGTATGGTCAGGCTGTTTCATGACCCAATTCCAACTTCCATACATTTCACCCAAAAACATCAAATTCTGTTGTTCCAAACCCTAACGGCTTTCTGTCTTCCACTGCACCAAAACAGAAAATGTTCACTTTTTTCAACACAATTATAGGGTTCAATAGGAACTTCAAAAACTGTGCAAAGAAACTAAAAAGTGGTTAGACTCTAATGTTCCAACTTTCTAAAGCAACAAAAACTGGTCTGGGATACATTTTCCATACAACAACATAACTTGCTGCTTGACTACCCTAATAGGAGAAATTAACCAGCTAGAAATGGCTGATTCTTCCAAATCCATCATTGTATCAAACTATAATTTTGACCTCATGGAAGTCAAACTATGCTTCTAACCACAGGTCCAAGGTCGTAGTGCCAACCACGCGAGTTTGCCTTGTGCTCTGCAAATGCTCAATAGTACTGTGGTTTCAAGGAACACTGAAATCACTGAAATATGCTGGTAACTTGCGACTATAGTTTGCTAATAATGCTTTTGGTTTACGTAAAAATCCAGCTGATCCAGTTCTTGATTTCAGAGATATTTAACTGGAAAGAAAATCATTGGATATAGAGATATATCTAAATCTGTTTCTTCCACAAGGCAATTCAGAATTCAGTCTTGGAATATATCACATGAGACATTTTGGAATCCTTTGTAAAGAAAGGATTCTTCTCTGCATTTCTTCTCTGTTCAGGCTTGTTTCCTGATCTACCTTTCTAATAAACCTGGCATTATATACCACAAATACTGTGACAAACTGCTGTTGTTCTACTGTGAGTCGCTGTGGGGAAATGTAAAAGGTGTTCTTAGGTAATTATGTTTGTCAGTCTAAATAACCACCAACATCCAAAACCAAGGCATAAAATAATAATGTGTCATGTGGCGCAGCGATTTCTCCAGTTCATTGGGTAATCAAAGTCCTTCAAACTGTCAATGACTTGGTAATACACCTTTCAGAGAGGACCAGATAATGTTTGTGTGTATAACGGCCTTTTACATTTCCTTGCGGTGTGACTATCAGCTGAGCAGATCGCTTACTTGCTTGATAAACAGGAAATGCAAACAGCTTAATAACAGTTTTACTATTTACTAACTATTTTCAGCAATAAAGTTAGCATGGTGCACCAACACTCTGAGAAAATTGAGGCCTCCACATGGTTTTCATTGTATGAACGTGCCACTATCAACATAATAGGAGGAAATCTCAATTTGTGTGCACTAACAGTAGCTCCATTGTTGTGTCTCCATGGCATGTGGGTATTTTCTGTTAGGAGTTATTGTTGTCATTGGTTCTGAACTCCAAAGAGAATATTGGAAGACAAAATCTTGAAAGCTGTATTTGTTTTTGGGCAGTAAGAGGCCAAACTTGACAAGATGCCACAGCATCTGTGTGTGATTTCAAACTACATCATGGTGTCAATTTGATATGCAAGCTAATGCCAATGACACAAGCCACAGACAAGATGACTGCATATGCAAACTATGACAACAACTTAAAAAAACTTTTAAAACTTTTTTCAGTTTCTGAAGTTGGCAAAGACATGAAAGAAATGTTATGAATCCAATGTTCATGTAATATCCTGACTATTAAAATTTAGTAATGTGAATGATTTTTGAGGGCAGAATAGTTATCCTACACTGTTCAGGAAATCTCATTGTGGTCCCACAAAAATAACAATTGCAATACAAAATAAGTCAGCAACTTTAGTAAACTTTATAATATTTGACATGTAATGTCATCACATGTTCAATCGATTATCTCTTCAGCATCACAGAAGATAATGGCCTGAAAATACGCATAAAAAAGGCCTTATAAAGCACTTTTAGCTTATTTAGCTAAAAGCAGGGATTCGAAAAAGGGGGTTCAGTAAGGAACTGTAGGGGGTTTGAGTGTTGATGAAAAGCTGCTGTTAATTAATTGAATTATTATTAACTAAATAAAATAAATATAATACTACTACTAATATTATCAAACTGCAAAAGGCAGTGATTTAGCATTCCTTTCATTTACACACAAGTGTTTTCAGTGGCTTGGTTTGCCATAAATGCTGCTCCACACAAACCCCATCTCTGTAACGTTCATTTGGGAATGTAATCGTAATGCTGTAAATTAAAGCAATAGTTCCGCCAAAAATGTCATAATTTACTCAGCCTAAAGTAGAACACAGATTTAAGAGTCTAGTTTTCACCAGTAAGAAAAAAAGTGTTATTTGTTTTGCAGAACGTTATATATGACATGAGAATAAGTTAGGATAAACATTTGAAGGAAAATATTATATTTTCTTTTTTTTCCTCAAACCTTGTCTGTGTTGTAAACACTCCCAGAGGGCATTACTTCACACTTGTACACACAACTGTACATTACTGTAGTTACCAGAATATCAAATCCTTTCTTTTTCCCCTCAGATGTTATATATAAAAACTATTTGGACATTATCTAAAAATGACTATAAATTAGCACCAGCAAGCTTGTTAGCTAACAATCAGCATTAATGTTAGATAACAATATTTAGACCTACTTATTTTCAGTATATGGTTTTGAATAAACATTCATATCCGTCTACTCGGCTAGTTGATAAACAATATAAACACACACAAGGAACTAAATGCGTAGCATTTTAATAAAACTGCTAACTTTACAGCAGCAGGGAATAGGAACGTTTTTTTGACTTCGAGACACTGCATTCATTTCTGTGGACTTAAATAGATCACTGTGTAATAAACTGACAATTTTTACCTTAATATGATTTTCAGTTAAAGTTAGAAACTTACTTAAAGCATCATCAGTCACGCAAAAAAAAACGTGCAATTCTGACTTTTTTTTCTCCGAATTCTGACTTTATAATTCGCAATTCCGAGAAAAAAAGTCAGAATTGTGAGATAAAAAGTGGCAATAACCTTTTTTTATTTTTTATACAGTGGCGGAAACAGGCTTCCATATGTGTCAAAGATTCACCGTTTAATAACACACAAACATATAGTTATATTTTCCTCTATGTACATTCACGTCACACACTGGCAACACACACGGCTTCCACTTAACATTCATTTCACTTAAAGGGGTCATGTATTCAAGATCCAGCCTCACCTACAGAAGCAGTGAGTATAATGTCTTTTAATGAATCTTTGCAAATCTCCTTTCCTAATAATGTGCTAATTAGCAAGTTTCACTATGAATACGACTAAAAAAAGATTCCGAGAGTGCCTCGGAAAAGAGGGGTGGAGTCAGCGGAGCTCGTGAAGATTTAAAGGGGAAGTACACAGAACAGAGTGATTTAAAAAGCTGTTTATGACAGGGGAAAATGAGCATTTTTTTACACAATCTTTGAGAAATTTAAAAACAAACTATATTACAAACTTTCCATTAAGACCCTAAAGAATCATATTAGCTTGTGAAAAATTGGCTTTGTATGACTCCTTTAACGTATTCATTCACACACACACACACACACACACACTGGTGAATCACACTGTGCTGGTCCATCACGTCTGACTATTCTCTAGTATCAAGTAGGAACAATCGAAAGTGAAAGTACAAATGCTACTTTTTGTGTGCAAGCAGATGCTAAAGAAGCTTGATTTTTTTTTTGTATTGTAAAAAATGCAGCCAAACACTTCCTGTAACGTAAGCTCCTCCTTGCAGAACCGCTTTGCAGTGACATCTGCAGACATCTTTCAAGCATGAATTCCAAGTTTCAGGTGAAGTCTGGACTTTTAGAGGTTGGAGGTTTTTCTAAAATTCTATTTTGTGTTATGGTTCAACCATTCTTGCATGTTTCAGATCATTACATTGCTGCATGTTTCACACAACCCTCTAAGCACGCACTGCCAACAGAATTGACATTTTTTAATTACTTGCCAAACTTTTGACACACAACATAAAGATGTATGTTTAAGAACTCAAGAATTTGTATAAAATGTCTTTAAAAGGTCATGATGTGATATTTTGACGTCCCAGGTGTTTTGTGCTCCTGATCCAAGACATCATTAGTACTGTACATTACTTAAAACTGTGAAAATATGGTAGACATAGAATAGAAAATACGAATAGAAACCATTGATCAGATATGAAAAATCCCACCCCACATGGTTGACATGGTTGGTTAAATGTTTGTGATGGGGGGGAAAAGGGGTGGTTTCAATATTAGGTACTTTCTCACCAGAGGAACCTTTTCATAGTTCCTAGAGCTATTGGCAGAAGGTCTTGCTTTTTGTGTTTTTTTTTGTGTTAGCACAGGAGGAAGTAGCAACATATTTAGATATAGGAACTCCAAACTAATTTAGCTTCTTCTTCAGAATAGGGTCTAAAACATTTTGATATGAACTACCAGTGATTTAAGCATGCACTGATTGGCCAAACACATATGAAACACCTTGAAGGCATTTTTAAAAACCCATGTAAAAATAATCACTTCATGAACATTCATTGTAAGACATGACCATGAATTTAAGAAGAAGAAATAAATAAAAATAAATGTTTAACAGTATGGCTAAATAATAAATCGATGCAGTATCAATTCATGGATCTATTTTGAGATCTTCCAAATGCATTGCTTTTCTCTCGAGAATCAATTCTGAGCTTACATTTTTACTAGGGCTGTCAGTCGATGATGTGTCGATTAATTCATCTAATTTATTGTGAATTACATTTGGCTGGTAAAATGCAAAACGTGGGACCCTTAATTTCTAGTAATTATTGTAATTATTAAATTTTTTCATACAAAAAAAACTCTGCTATGTTACTTGGAGACACACAACATTTATGTGGTGGCTTTATAGCAATATTTTTGTTGGCAAAACTGAGCAATATTGTGTTTAAACTATAACAAAATATTAACTTCTTATTAAGCTACTGAACTGCTCTATAAAACTACTTTTGCACTCATGGCTTTCAAGACAACAAAATTTGGTGTGAAAGCGTCTTTTGAGGCGTAAACGGCCACTGTTGCAAAAACTCAATCAATCACTGGTGAGTGAAATGTAACAATTTATTAATGATGTATTCGTAATGTACTCGCATATGCAAGTAATTTACTTTCAATATAGAAGGTTTGGCAGCTTTGTTTCAGCTACAGTTTAAAGACAGGTGACTAAACATTTTCCTGAAAATGACTGGATTCATAGCAGAATTTATAGTAGTTTAGAGTGGGGAGGGGGGACAATCGTACTCTGGCCCGGTTCACGGCAACCATGCCTAGTGTGAGTACAACAAAGGCTACAATCAGGAACACACTGCGCCCCCAGGGACTCAAATCCTGCAGTAACAGACGTGTCCTCCTGCTTAAGCCAGTACATGTCCAGGCCCGTCTGAAGTTTTCTAGAGAGCATTTGGATGATCCAGAAGAGGATTGGGAGAATGTCATACGGTCAGATAAAACCAAAATAGAACTTTTTGGTAAAAACTCAACTTGTGGTGTTTGGAGGAGAAAGAATGCTGAGTTGCATCCAAAGAACACCATACCTGCTGTGAAGCATTGGGGTGGAAACATCATGCTTTGGGGCGTTTTTTTTTTCCAAAGGGACCAGGACGACTGATCTGTATAAACAAAAGAATGGATGGGGCCATGTATTGTGCGATTTTGAGTGAAAACCTCCTTCCATCAACAAGGCCATTGAAGATGAAACATGGCTGGGTCTTTTTAGCTGACAATGATCCCAAACACACCGCCCGGGCAACAAAGGAGTGGCTTCATAAGAAGCATTTAAAGGTCCTGGAGTGGCCTAGCCAGTCTCCAGATCTCAACCCTATAGAAAATCTTTGGAGGGAGTTGAAAGTCTGTGCTGCCCAGCTACAGCCCCAAAACATTCCTGCTCTAGAGAAGTTCTGCACGGAGGAATGGGCCAAAATACCAGCAACAGTGTGTGAAGACTTGCAGAGAGCCTTTGACCTCTGTCATTGCCAACAAAGGGTATATAATAAAGCATTGAGATAAAATTGTGTTATTGACCAAGTACTTATTCACTCCACCATAATTTGCAAATCAATTCTTTAAAAATCCTACAATGTAATTTTCTGGATGTTTTTTCCACATTTCGTCTCTCGTAGTTGAGACTTAATACTTTTTTGCCCCACTGTAACTTCTACAACCAATGTTCCTGTCTGATTTACTGGTGCTTCTCAAATCTGTCCAAGTTTAACATATTCTTGGCAAACAGTTTATTAATTCAACATGGGGCTGTACCCACTTTATTTTATTATGATTAATAATTTATGCATATATATATATATATATATATATATATATATATATATATATATATACACACAGTTGTGTTCAAAATAATAGCAGTGTTTTTTAAAATGTGAGTAAA
>JAUMHI010000061.1:18559954-18576254 GCA_032359435.1 Enteromius unitaeniatus
CACAGATGTGAAGCAGTTCTCAAAAACAGTGGTTATTCAATTAAATATTAGTTTAGTGATTCACAGGAAAGCTAAATGTTAAAGTTTTTTCAGTTTATGAAGTAAAAATTTGAGTTTGTATTGAAAAAGGCAGACACTGCTATTTTTTGAACAGCCCAATATCATTTTTTCTCGAAAGTGATTAAAATATTGATAGTTTTGCCTTCATTCTTACTACCTTGAACAGTGATAACGTGTGGAGCATGTTTTAGGTTTACAAACCAATGTTATGCGTTTAGTTACAGATGTTAAGTGTCTACTTTCCATCTGTTGTTTTTATATCAACTGTGTTCATTGTCTTATGAAGAGAATTGGTCTGCACAAGAAACTGAACATTATTTACAACTTTATTACCTGAGCCTCAGGAAAATGAAATGGTGACTGATTCACAAATGAATTGTTGTTGTTTTTTTTCCTTTTTTTTTTTAGTGAACTAGAAGATGAACTGGCTTGAATCATCTCATCTCATCATCATCATCATCAAATTTCGTATCTTAAAATGTTATATTAGTAATATGCTAAGATAGTAATATGGTACATACATCAATGTAAAGCTTTCAGATTAAACATTCAGATTATAATAGTATATATATATATATATATATATATATATATATTAGTGGTGGGCCACTATAACGCAAGACTCTTATCGCGCGATAAAAAATATATAACAGCGGACTTATTTGGACTTTCAGATTGTCATTCAGATTGATTACAATTAGTATAATCACAAATACCATGGTGAAGATAAATGGCTAGTGCAGCAAAACCATGCTAATGTGTGGTTACTTTAGTTCAACTATTACGATTTTTATTTGTAGTAAACAGTTAACAGTTTACGTGATCTGGCTCTTTATTTGTATTTATTTATTTTATACATCAAAATATATGAAACGTTTGTGTGGTAAGAGCATCTACAGCATATCGCATTGGCTAAAACACACAAGGAAACGAGTTGTGAAAATTAATATCACAGATTAATTTATATTAATATCTGATATTAAAATAATAAGATATATTAAAAAAAAAAAATCTATCCCCACCCCTGATATATATATATATATATATATATACACACACACACACACACACACACACACATATATATATTAATCAAATAATTGACACTTTTTTTGATCCAGGGTCACATATATTTAGTTCCCTTGATGATGATTGTATGAATCTGCAATGACCATGTTTTCCACTAAAAATCTTCTTTACTGTACTACTACCTCAGATGTAAATCAAATCTCTTTAATTTGCCTATCCCTTACACCGATTACTGGCAATAATCAGACTATCAGTGTGCATGTGAATGGAACCATTTAAATTCCTTAATTACAAAGAAAGCTCGACCAATCAGATTTCCTTAATTCCACTAAAGTACACAATATGACCTTTGGAACATTCTCACAATATGCTGGCATAACATGAAACATTAGCTTTTGTAACTTGTGCCAGCTTGAATGAATGCTGTCATTAAAGCGAAAAGTGGACACGCCGAAAACTAAAAAAAAAAATACTGAAATCCATTAACTATTTTTATGTGGATGTTTCCAGGAACTGTATAACAATCTGGCCACTAGATGAAATATGGTTTCTTCCATAGGAGGGAGCAGATGTGTACTTGCTATATGGGCCACTGGGGTTGGGTTGGGGGGAAATTTGTTTCCTGCCCATTTTGCAGTTAGTTTTGGCCAGTGGAATCACGGCACACTCCAATTTCCAAGTGCACCCTCTATTTAACTATTTTTCTCCGTTTCTCTTACTCCCTATATCTGACTTCTTTTGCAGTCCACGTTCAGGTTTCTGTTACTGTGGTAACAGCGTAATGTTGTCAACTATCCTCCAATGAACTTGTAAGAGTTTAATGTTTAAGTGACCCTCAAAAAACACAAAGCAGATTTTCCCCCTTTTCCTGTCAGCTGCTGGTGTAATATATCTGCAAGAGTTTTCCATGGAAATTTAAACAACCAGATGTGTTTAAAACAATTAGACAAAGAGACATTTTAAACTAGTTTTTAAAAAAATAAATAAATAATACACTACACTACAATACACTCCATAACCACTACAACTAAACATTTGTTTCTGTAATGGTTTAAGAGTGAAACTAAATTAACATTCAGCAAAAAAACAGTAAAAAAAACGTATCCGAAACCCATTTTTGATTAGGCTTTTTGCCCAGAGAATTATTTCCTAAAAAGACAACTACTCTATCATCATTCATCTATCAGTGAACAAGCACTCAAATATTTCTGACCCACATCAAACTTCACACAGACCAACCAACCTGCTTTCATGAAAGACATCCACATTAAGCAAGTTTCCAGATGTCCCCACATTGCAAGGACAGGTTGAATTGTCTATTGAGCGGTATTGAGGTGAACTTTCATATTTTTCCAATGACTTTGCCAAAACGTCTGCACATTTTCTTCTACTGAGCTTTATCATTCTCTGATAGAAGAAAAGGGGCTGTTCAGTCCTGGCCAAAGTACACTGTAAAATCACTATTTTATAATTTTGAAGCAGAGCAGAGAACCACAACAGAATCCACAAACCACCTACTGTACAACAGTCCTGCATTTCCAATGCAGTTCAAATCAATAGACTGTCCTTGACACGAGAGCAGCGGCTGAATGAGGTGACCTGATTCACATTAGGTCAGTTGGAGATGTTTGATTTGACATCAGCACTCAGGAATGTGAGGAATGCGGATTGCATGCCGGTGTTAATGCGATGAACTCTTGTTTTACGATGCCTCCCTCTGTGGCTGCAGACAAGAGCATGGGTGACACCAAAACAGGAAGTGCCTTGGAGATGTTTATTGCTCAAGTTATTCTGAACTGCAACTGTCCATCAGAGCTCAGAAACAAAACACCCATGTGGACAGAGGAACGCAATAGCAACATTCGTCTGGAATTAATCGAAGGCATAATGATTCCGCTGATTGGTAACAAGAGTATAGAGGGACAGTGAAGCTGCAGATCGCTCTGTACCAGTATACATAATTCATAAGTGATCCTATTGCTCATCCCACTCCACAGAAAGTCAAGCGCTGCGGTTTTTTGCATTCAGGGGCAAAATGCAAAACTGTGATCAAAAGGTCAAAAATAAACACCCATCGAATAAAATATGCTATTAGTGATTTGCATTGAAACGCAACTTATCTTTGAGTATGGCATCAGGCACAAGTGTCCCAATCAGACTTGAAAGTTGTTGAGATGGAGAGCACATCTGCTCTAGTGCGTTTGTGAATAAATGTATTGTGAACTGTGAATTTTGTATCCCTGAGTGTCTTTGTCGCATAAATAATAGCCACCAGAGACAGAGTTCATACAAAAACATATCTAATGAGGAATCAGCATATAAAACACTTTCCTGTCTGCTCCCTGTTGACTGTGGCAGCGCTGCGTTCTGCTGAGTGCTAGAATTCATGCTTTCCCAAGTCAGGTCAAATTCCTCCAGAAGTGCACTGGGGAGGCTGAGTGACTGTATTAGTAACAGCGTGCAGTGTGTGTGTGTGTGTGTGTGTTTGAGTGAAGATGGCCAGGATGATGGGAGAAACGAGAGTCATATTTTCCACCGATATCAAAGCCATATGATCCTGCACAACTGGATCTCAGCAGATGGCGTTTGCTGTTCATCCCCTGGGTTTGGAGAGAGTGATGCAGAACTGCTCTGAAAATCATTCCTGGCCTGCATTTGCTTTAGCCTTTCCAAGATTGTATCAGAAAATGGATTTATTGTTTTAGGGACCAATGTGCAAATTAACAGAAATTTACACCTAGGGACAACATAAGGACCATCTTCTCTTTGGTTTCACTTATCGTCCTGCTTACTAAACACAGACACATACTTTGAATATGAAGTCAACATTTCATAACCCTTACTCTGCTGACAAAAGCTGATGCTGCCATCTGGCAATGTCTGAATTACTACTTTTTTTGTAGGTCAGCCATTATGATGATCTTCACAAATAAATTCTGAAGCCTAAAAACAATTGTCAGCGTAGTTAAACACAGACAAGAAACGAACTACAACACAATCACATTACCAAATTTAACATTGTTTTTTGCCCATGATGTTTTTGGTTTCAGTCTAAAGTTGTCATATATTTTTGTGTTAAATTATATTTACAAACGCAGAAACAATGCCAAACAAATATATCAATTTTACTTTTGACTTCTGACTGTTCAATTTAGTGGAAATACATTTTGTGTCCTGTTGATGAAGATTCAATATTAAGCTGTAAATATTTATTTTTAACAACAAGCTTTGAAACAAACTGCATTTCTAGTCATTAAATGTTGTACATTAATTAGCCGCTATCTATATTTTACAAATGCTTTTCCAATGAACTTACTACCAATTTTCTACTGGTGTAGAATTCAAGTTTAATTCAAGGTGTTACTTTGTTCATTTTTCTTTCTTTGTAATTATGTGAGAAAATACCTTGCAGGTGAAAATTGTATCAAAGTAAACCCTAAACATGCAGACGCCACACTGAAAGAAACCATACCCAATTCATGTAATTGAACATAATCATTTGAAATAATTATTTGAATAATATTTTGCAATTAAAATAATTACATATTTATTGTACACTATCCTTTCCTTCCTTTGTTTGAAAGTGGTAAAAGAGAGTGAAATTGTTTTACTTCAACATAACAACATATGTCACATCATAATTTGGGAACTCTTGTGCACCTTCATAGTGACCAGGACTGTATTCAGGTCAGCTGGAGGGTGTGACTCATTAACAAAACGCTTGCTTCAAATGCCTGGACTGGGCCGTTATCCAACATTCCTGTCTTAACGATCACATCGTACAAGATTCCATGAATTATCAATAGAGTATTTTCCTCTCTGAATAACTAGCACCAATAAACTTCATAAACAACAGCAGCAGCAGCGGCACACTGGCCTGAAGGAATGTGAACTTCACCCGAAATGCACTGGACAGACTGTACAAAGCCAGATGCAGCATGTCATTAACTCACTGTGCTGCTCTTATGTGGCATATTGACCTGATATTCAGTTTCTTTTACCAGACCGTAATGGCACAGCTGCTGTCATTCACAGGTCACCTGACCACATAACTGCTCTCACAACAAGGCCATGGTTTGAAGCCGCTGCTTACAGTTTTTTGTTTTAAAAGACTTTGTTTTGTTTACCAAACAAAAAATTCTAAATCCTTTACTCAAGACTTTTAAAGTACATATACTCCAAATCTTTCAGTCTGTTCAGTTTGTTTATAATTTTATAATTTAAAACTAACAAATTGAGATTTCCCCATACTAGAAGTCTTCTGAAATTGTGAACTGAAACATTTATTTAAAACATGAAGGTGTTCAGATTCAAAACTTTAAATTAACCATTTAACCATTAAGCCATACTAGGAATGCACCTAACTTTTGGACACTAAAAAGAGAAATATGAACAGAAACTGCAACTTTAACAGATCCAATAACTGAAACTTTGACATTGAGTAGCTGAATACAGCAGACTTAAATGTAAACACAGGTATGACATCTTCTCATGCGTTTGCTGTATATACAACGTGTGACAATTCAAACGCATGAAAAACATACAACTCGTGGTTAGTGTCTGATTGATGATTGTTTCCTGTTTTCTAATAGATAACACGCAGTTATCTACCCCATGCATTACACAGACATGTAGAAATGTGCTTGTATTATCCAAAAAGAAAACTAAATTCTGATTCTTTTACAACATAAAAATAAAAATGTAAAACTTTTCTTGTGAATTTTCACTTTAATAACTTTTAGGCTACATTCACACCAGACGCAACTATTCGTGCGTAATTGGACGCTTGTACATTTTGAGTTTACTCGCTTCATTCGCGCGTGAAATTCACTTCACACTAAACGCAATTTTGCGTCATGGGAGGGGCTTCTTACCAGGCGGTTCCAGTCTCTGTAGTGGTTAGACATGAGGTAAAATTAGTTTTGAGTATATCTTATAGGCAAACTTTGGTTTTAATGAATCTAGTATTTATTTCCTTTTTATTCCTGTTTATATTAATGTATGAAGATGTGTCGTACAGCTCATCCACATGCAGCGATGATGTTGTCCTCCATAGTTTCGGATTTCTGCCTCCGTTTGCTAGTAATCACGTCACTACTAAACCAAGCTTCTGATTGGTTAATGCGGCCTAAGTTAATATTTTTCAACTTGAAATCACTTGCGCTTAACGTTTCACGCTAGAGATAAATCTTGTCATTACACATTACTGACACTCTATTCTCCAAATGTGGTACTGTTCAGTGCTTTGACACAATCTGTATTGTTAAAAGCTCTATATAAATTAAGGTGATTGGTTGAATGACTGTGTGTGTTGTTGATCTGCCGTAGTACACGTCCTTGTGGAGACTGAAAGAATGTCATCTTCTCCTGTTCTTTTGTTGTCACATTTTATTTGTTTTAAATAATGATTTGATGCCTTTATATTTATTTACAGTGGTCAGGGCTATATGCTTCACCGATGAGCTGCTTTTTTGGCTTTAGCCGTGGTACTGCGGCTTACAGCAGCTACATGCCAGTGGACCCTAAAGACTAGTGGTCCGCATGTGTACTGCATTTTTCTGCCTGTATAAATGAAAACCGATGCACAACTTATGGCCTAGGTCCAATGCAGAAGTATAAATCAACCTTTAGTAAATCTGACCCATATGTCATGTGGCGTACCCATCAAGTCATGGTTTGGTAGCACTTTATTTTAAGGATCAATTCTTACTGTTAACTAGCATGTGTAGTACCAGAATACTGCCTTTTTGTTAGTACTTATAAAATAAAACATATTTTGTTTAATATTGCCCATATTTTAGATCCCATAATCCTACTGAATACCTAAACTTATCCAACAACATAAATGCAAAAAAAAAAGACTTTACAGTGGTTTACATTTTGCCAGAGATGCACTTTTTACTTTATCAGATGTATGTCAACCAAGAGAAAAATGTTTAGCCTAGCTGTGCCCTATTTTCAGACAGTCAAGCTTTTTTTATGAAACAAAGTCTGGTAAAAAAATGATACTGAAACATTGATGCTTGTTAACTGCACGGTTGCTAGGTGTCATAAGCAGTCCTCTTTAGGCTAGACCAAGGTTGCATCCCCTGGGACAAAGCTATATAGAAATAAACCAAAACAAGGCATTTCGGTACAGCGCTTCAGGCTGTTCTGATTAAGGATTTCCTGTTTTCCTCTATAATGAATAATCCAAGATATTTGTGTTACACAAAATTATTTATCTATATCGATCTATCTTCCTAGCAACCACCCAACTAGACAGAAAGGCTCGGTTTCACACAAGGCTTAGCCTAAACCAGGATTACGCCACAGTTCAAGTAAGTCATTTTTATAAACATGCCTCAGAAAAAAGCCTTACTGGGGTGCACTTTAAGATGAAACAATGGCACTGACATGTTCAAGTTTCTTTCACTTGAAATAGCTCAGAATTTCCTTTTAGTCTAGATCTAGTCTTAAGCCTGTGAAACCGGGGAGAAAGGCCTAACAACACTTAAGCAGCCTCACAGTCTACCCAAGCATTCAAATTACATTCATTCACTGTAATACTAAGTTCCACAGCCATTGCCTTAACCATCTGAACAGCGGAAATGTGCAAGCAACACGCATCCCACCTCATCTGCAGTGTTTGTGGAAATGCATGTGGATCAAAGCAGATTTAGACGAGATTGAATGAAAATGTGTTCTTTAATCAGTCACTAATGCTTCCTCATGCTCATCCACCTAAATCAACTTCCTGAAGATTACAGGAAACTACTCGCATCAGTCAATTAGTCTCACCCTTTTACAGAAATGACCAGAAAAACTAATTCGGAAATAATCGTGAGCTCTGAAAACATGTATACTTTTTGTAGCAAAAACATGTAAAGATTTGACGGAATATAAAGCGTGACCGAGGGCCTCGATTCAGTACGTGAGTAGATCATGCCAATTGGAAATATCCTTAAAACGTTACCTTTTGATCGACTATGGAGCAGACCAAATCCTTCACAGAACTCAGGGACAGATCGTGTGGCTCCAGGGTGACCATCTCCCTAGTAAGTCCGATCTGAAGGAGGAAGGACACTCCGTGGAGGGAGCTGGTGGGGCTCGGAACGCTGTGATTCCCATTGGAGAGACGGACGCAGAGTGGCACCGGAGGGCTGGGTGATGGAGAGGGGGTTGGGGGTGCAGTCTGATGCTGAGAGTGGACGAAGGGTTTAGGTAAGGTCAGAGGAGAGGTGCTACTACTGGTAGACATTAGTTTCCTCCGCAGATTAAAAGTAAAACGTGTAAAACTGATAAGCTTGGAAACCGTGGCTGATATCCAATGGGTGAGCAGGTTGTGTTTTTTATTAAACGCAATTTTCTTCTGTCCTAAGGCAGGCTAAGAGAATTGCTGCAGTCATGTGCAATTCGTCCCGTACGAGGTAGCGAAATCGGACCAGGTGCCTATTTTTCACTACGTTTCCCCCCCAAGAGCATGCTTCATGGCTGGCTGTGTGATTTCCAGCACATGTTGCACACGTTGAATTGATAAGACTCCACGGCTGTGCAATCAGGATGCCAGCATGATGTTTGACAAAGTGGCTTCCATTGTCATCCAGCTCCTCATTCAACTCTCATTCCTGTTTGAAACAAAACAGATTCAAGTCTTTATTCCACAGTTCCCAGGGCCATCATTTACACACATATTAAGCGTAACTTTGAAGTAACTCCACAAATTCTGGAAGAGTTTTGCACATTTTTGTCTTTTGCCATGAAGAACTCCAGCTCACATCTGGAAGCACATCTGGAGACCCTCCCACTCTAGATCACATAACTGGCACAAGACCACAAACACCAGCAAAACAAGTTATACAATGTCTTTTGTTCAGGCTTTATCATCATGCATCAAGAGCAACTGGATCTCAAGGCGATATAAATGTAAAAGCACACAGTGAAGACGAGAGGGAAAGCGAGGAACCATACCTTTGAGGCTGGAAAGGCGTTTTCCTAAGCAGAGACGAAAAAAAGCTTACTATCAACTGAAAACGAGGACTTGGACGCCTCGGGGTTTCTTTGCAGAAGCTTCTGAGGCTTAATTTAGGCAGTAAAGCATCGCTCGGTTGTAGAGTACCTCACACGAGCTCGGTCTGAAAACTTTCTGTCCTCTTTTCATCTTACATTGTACTACTTTAAACGCGCCTCAGTATCGGCTCGCTATTTCCGCGGGCGAATAAAGAAACGCCGCTTAGGCAGAGAGCGTAAAACCTGAAGGAAATGGCAGGTCTGTCGAGCTGAAGAAGTGAAGTTGAGCTTCATAAGTGCAGAAATGTTTTTCTCTTTCTCTCGCTGCCTGACGCGCATGTCTCTCACGCGCAGTTTCCGTTATGTGCGCGTGGAGCGTGTGTTCGCGCCCTCTACCGGCGTCATTCCACAGCCCTGTGACGCAATGACGCGTCCTGTATGTTAGTTACATTGTAGCGATATTCAAAAAAACAACATTGTAACGATATTCAAAAAAACAACATTGTAGCGATATTCAAAAAAACAACATTGTAACGATATTCAAAAAAACAACATTGTAACGATATTCAAAAAAACAACATTGTAGCGATATTAAAAAAAAACAACATTGTTCGATATTTCTTGCTGACCCGCGACAAAACTCAGATTGCTGATTATACGATATATGTGTGTATATATATATATATATGTTTGGGTATTTCATTGAAATCTAAATATGAGTAAAACTTTATACGCCCTGATCAATAAGAAATGTAATCAATTATATATCTATAATATATTATTATATATATAATTTCTAATTTTTGCAATAATATACATGAACTATTAATCGGTGAAGTTCTGTTTAATGCTGCTAATGACCTTTTACAGTTAAAATTAAGTGCTGCCATTATTTCTGTACTTAAAATATGGGGGATCACAAAGATTGCATATTTTTTTTAATCTATTTCCCATAATAGATCGATTTTACATAAGATATTAGAAGACAAACAACCCTTATTCAAATTATGAATAATAATCCATATATTACTTGTAAACATAGTAAAAAAAACTCTTTATTTAAATTATTTTTTGGTTTTTATTATAATTTTATTATATTATTATACACGTTTTGCATATTCCACAAGGTATATTTTGCATTTATCAAATGTATCAAGGAATAAATAATAAAGAATAAACCTTATAAGAATCTTACTATAAAATGAAAGGTACAGAATAAAATAACTATTACTATGCATACAGAAATCATTTGATAATATTACACACATTAAGATACTTTGAACAACCATAAGCGTGGGGAACAGGGGTTTCCATTAATATTCATACCAATATTAAAATAAATTAAATAAAAGTGCACTGTTTGCGTGAAATCATTTTAACTTTATTGCTTTTATTCATGACATAAATGCAGATGATTAATGACAGTCAATATTGAGGAAGAGAGGGGTCTATCTTGTTAGCCCAGGCCATCAATCCTCCAATGACGTCCTTCACAGCGATCTGCTCAATTTCTTGTCCAGACATTTTCTCCAGCAGCTGAACAGCTTTCTGGGAGTCATTGCCAAGTTTGCAAACCACAAACACTGCAAAACAATAAAGGTAAACAACACTGTAAGCATATTCACTCCAATCATACTGCATGCAGAAAAGAGTCTTTTCCCAAACAAAACACACTTATACATATAAAAGTTTGAAATAATGAAGACATTTTAATATTTCTAAAAGAAATCAATTGTCATGGAGGTTTTAATTTTTAATGCAGAAAAAAAGTTGTTGTTTTTTTTTCTATAACTGTTATGTATCTGAATATATTTAAATATAAAAGGTAAATTTACTCCTGTAATGCGAAGCTGAACTCTCAAACATTTCACATTTGTGTGGACACAATGACAAACTACCATTCATAAATTCTGGGTAAGATTTAAGTAAATAATTAAGTGACACTTTTACAAAAATGTTAAATGGCACAATATTTATTTTATTTTACAATCAATACTGAGCAAATTAGCATATTAGAATAATTTCTGACACTGAAAATTATTTACATTTTAACATATTCCCACAGAAACTTTTTTTTATTTTTTTTGGAAAAGGTAATGTTTCATCATATCACTGTTGTCACTGATGTTGTTTTATTAAAAATTGTGGCATATTTTTAGAAGGTGCTCAGCACCTGTCTCAATTAAAACCATATTCAATCATATGGACAGATTCAATTCAATCAAACAGACTAAAATATTATAAAATCTAAACAGAATAGACTGATTATTTCAACTGTTTCGGGTTGACTAAGCAATTTCTGTGTTGGAAAATAATTGCTTAGCAACTCCATCATCACCACGTCATCCAAGAAAAACGAGGTAGCTGGCAACACTGTGCTCCGAATGCTTAATTAGCTTGAGAAAACCCAGATTACGCCTCAGAATACTCAACACATCTAATGAGGGCTGGCTGTGGGCATCTGGCATACAGACAAGCGCTTACTGCGTATAAAGATAGGATCACTTAAGAAGCACAGATATTTTTCATGCCTGCTCAGTTTGCACTTATTTATCAGCATTGTGTGCGAGTGAAAAACTCTTCTGGAGGAGCCTGGAGTCTTAAACACTGACCACAAAAAAATGGCACGTAACAAAAATGATGCTAGTTCTTACCTGGGACTTGAGATTTGATGTTCATCTTCTGTTTAAGCTCGCTAACTGTATCTTTTAAAAGTGTAAGGTGCTCAGCCTTCTTGTTCTCCAAACTAGAAAGTGGAATGTCTGTCATGCAATGTAAGAAAATGAATTTTTACATGGTCTTAAGACAGGGCAGTTTCTCTTACATCACCCAACTAAATGTCATATCAAACAGTGATTAAAAAAAATGTAGCCTATGCAACCTCTGTTACCTCTGCAAGGACAGTCTGGTGCTTCTGACTCACAACCTATAAGTTACGTTACGTTTTCTTATAAAAAGACCCTGCTACTTACTATTCAAATGAGAGTTTCGAGCAGCGGCGTGCTTGTTGTTTCTCTGATCACAAGTGCAGACATGGTGTTATGTTTACGAGGCATGATGCAACGTGACGTATAAAAAGTCAGTGCTTAGTCATGATAATCAGTAATTACGTCCTGACTGAATGCAACAAATGCCTCGTTTGTAATGTGTTTTATTGTTTTGGTGACATTTCTGAAAATTTCTGCCACATGCTTACGGGATTCGGCCAATCACAGTGCACTGGATAGCTGGCCATTCAGAGCAGACCTAGCTATTTTAGAATGATGAGCTTTGTACAAATCGACCGTTTCAGGAGGCGGGTGTGACGTAAAAATGTACAGTTTGTGGAAAATAATGTGATTTGCTATTTAAACCGTATAAACACATTGCATTACACCAAGTACATAAAGTAACACTTATTAGCAACATCATATGACACTTTTAAATCAACAGCCCTATCTATGAGCTTAAAATTTCATAGTGCACTGGTGACTCGCAAAAAGTGTTCATCTTGTGTATATTGTAATGTCACAAATATCTAAAACTGTTAAAAGGAGATCATGGGAAAGGATACTGATTGAGATTGGCAGATGGCAAATATCCACTTCTACTTTGGGTCGAACGTCAAGGAGGAGATGAGGGGTTGAGCTGTCTAACATGGCTTTGTACTCCTGCAATTAAAGACAAATATATTTGTAACATATGAGGAAGGAAATTACACAGAAGTGCAAGGTGACAGATCAGATCTGCTTTATATAATGAGCAGCTGCACATTTCCAAGCGCTTTTGCTAAAGATATCATCTAAACTACCAAATGGAAACTTAAACAGCCCATATTACATTCCCCGGCCTGCCCAGAATTATGACAAATTACTGTAGTACCTGCACAGAGACTCTCTGTTCTTTGGTTAGAAGATTCAGTCTTCGACACTGGAAGTGAAACATGAGAGAATAAATCAGCACTGTTTTTCATTTCACAACATTTCAACCAAAACCATCACACATAAATACTGATGTAACACTTTATGAAGGGCAATCAGTATCATATTTTCAGAATATCTAAAATATTCTATCATTATTTTATCATTTCTGTAATTAAAGCATAAAATGAAAGCTTTATTGAAATTAAATTTACAAGCTACCGTTCAAAAGCAGTTTAGGATCAGTTCAATTTCAGATTCAGTAGTGTTTGCCAAGGCTATATTTACTTGATCAAAAATACATTGTGAAGCAGTTTACAATTTAAAACAATATTTCTACTATAATATATTTCAAACGTAATCTTTTTATTTATTAAAATTATTTATAATAGTGATTTTATTATTATTAATATTACTATTATGTTGTAGTTGTTGTATTCTTAATTAGGCATTTTATGAAGGTAAATAGCTTTTTAAAGACCTTTTTAAGACCAATTAAAGATTTAAGGAATAAATTAAATGAATCACAACACGCCAATAGGTTCAAGTGTAAATCTTAAACAATGCTTTTTGTTGCATTTGTTTATTAATTTGACAAAAAATAGCTCAACTAGAATATGAAAATAATTATTACTGTATCTTCTGGTTACACTCCAAAAAAAAAGTGACATTCTTCTTCAGTATTTTTTTGTGTTGTTGACAAAAATGGCACAAAAGTCTTGTTTTTTTTTTAAATATCAAATGGGCTCAGAAAAATCCAGGCTTTCAGGCCACTGACAGACATTTGTTCTTGCTTAAAGCATAAATTCACTAAATATAGTTCAAAAACAATAATTGCTTTTTTCCATTTCATCTCAAGCAAATGTATATGGACTTATATGATAATATAAATAAATAATAAAGATTCCTTTTTTAAAAAAACATTTCAACATACATGTGCCATTAACTAAATTCATGCATGTTTTTCCAAGCAAAGAGTAGCATGAAAGTAACAATCTCTACATAATAACTGTCTCACAGTGACCCCTTGTGGACATTTAACGACAGCTGATTATTCTGCATCATCGACACATCCAGTCATGAATACAGGAAGGAAAGTGGGAGTTTTCCTCATCCTCAGACCTTATCCGTCGCAGCGGAGCCACAGAACTGCTCGTAGTCCTGAAGCTCAGTCACTGTGGGCGTCTCTCCACACACCGCACACTCAGCCTGCTTGAGCCGCAGCCGTATTGAGCGGAAGCGCCCCTCCTGACCATCAAACATCAACAGCTGCTTCTCAAATGAGGCTGAACTGACCAGTTAAGGAGTTACTTCGTTATGTTATGCCTACAGTAATAGATGTGTTTAAATAAAAGCCACAATTGCTTTAGTGTAGGGTGTCATTAAGAGCAGAAAGGATACATCCTTGACCGGAAGCAATTTTCAGAACTTCCAATGCTTGAAGGCAACCCATTATTCCAGGCACTGCACAATATCAAAACAAAGGCACACTAAAGGACCCTGCAACATCAACTTAGATTTGCTAAATCTGTTCAGAAGAAGAATTCAAAGTACTTCAAGGTAAGATCTGCAGCAAAAACAAATATGATTGAAACTGTAGTTAAGCAAAGGTTCCAGGCTTCAGTTTTTTGTGTAAACGAAATGCCTTTGGCAAGACATTCAGAAAACGCCACACAAGATTTAGTGTGGAATTAAATGAATGCCACTCGGTAAATAAACATTCCAATGACATCTTCTGTTTCTGTTGTCTAGCAAACATTCTAACAGTGCACTTCAAATATCAACCTCATTCCTGAATTTCCTTAATTTAACATAGGCTGAACTGCTTTTGTCTGTACTTTTAAGTACAATTGGGGAGATGAAAATGAAGAGGAAAAAGCAGCCAGCTCTGACACTACTAAGTGTAATGGAATCAAGCAGAGGAGGACTCACCCACTCCCAGAACGCCCCCATCAGAGCAGTTAGTGACAGTCTCAGGAGGAGGTGGTTTGGGGTACAAGCACCTATAACATGGCCCTCCTCTATAGTTGTACACTGTGAGCTAAATGGCAAAGAGAGAGGGAGTGAGAAAAAGATTTTCCATAGCATGGTGCTGATCATTTTACATCATTCAAAACCTATATTCGACATGATGGAAAATTTTACCCGACAGAAAATCACCGGGCACAATCAAAATAAATTAAATAAAAAATGTATTACATTTTTTTTATTATGTAATTTATTTTATAACATAAGTGATTTTACTGTGTGTTTGATTGAATAAATGCAGTCCTTTTAAGCAAAACTTTTAAATAGGCTTTTAAATATGATCATTTTGTAAATAGTAAACACTTAAAGGCATAGTTCACCCAAAAAAGAAAATGTGATGTTTATTTGCTTACACCCAGGACAAGTCAATGGCAATCAAACGTTCCAAAGCTCTCAGAGTCAAAAGAAGAAGAAAAAACACAGACGAAACCAAATTAAACCCTATGCCTTGTGTAAAAACTGAACAGTATTTATATCATAGATATCTATGTGCTAGAGCATGATGTGAATTAAGATGAGGACAGTCGGAAATTGTGGTGTCTAGGAGGTATAAATAAAATGATATAAATACTGTTCAGTTCCGTTTTTTGCACAGACCAATCAGTTTTTGCCTTAACACCTCAATATATCTCCACAAGCAGGCAGGGTTTAATCTGGTTTCATCCGTGTATATTTGTTTTTTGTTTTTTTCCTCTCAGAGCTTTGGAACGTTTGGTGGTCACTGACTTCCATTATATGACTGACAGACTGCAACAGTTTGTGTTCTACTGAAGAAACAAAGTCACCTACATCTTGGATACCCTGGAGGTAAGCAGATAAACGTAACATTTTCATTTTTGGGTGAACTGTCTTTAATTCACACTTATGAGAGTACGGAAAGTATTCAGACACCCTTAAACTTTTCACTCTTTGTTATATTGCAGCCATTTTTCCAAGTTCATTTTTTTCCTCATTAATGTACACACAGCACCCCATATTGACAGAAAAACACAGAATTGTTGACATTTTGCAGATTTATTAACATAGAAAAACTTAAATATCACATGGTCCTTAGTATTCAGACCCTTTGCTCAGTATTTAGTAGAAGCACCCTTTTGATCAAATACAGCGATGAGACTTTTTGGGAAAGATTCAAAGATTTGGAAAGATTTGGGAATCCTCTGCCATTCCTCCTTGCAGATCCTCTCCAGTTCTGTCAGGTTGGATGGAAACGTTGGTGGACAGCCATTTTTAGGTCTCTCCAGAGATGCTGAATTGGGTTGAAGTCAGGGCTCTGGCTGGGCCATTCAAGAACA
>JAUMHI010000061.1:18601057-18647425 GCA_032359435.1 Enteromius unitaeniatus
AACAAAGAAAGTTGATGAGCTTCATCATGGTACCAATAATGCCTGATTGCATCGGTTTGGATTTGTCAACCTAAAACTAATCCTGTAACTCTGAGTTTGCTTAGCCACCATCATGGTTTAGGCCCCAGGTCATTTATATACAACACATAACGAGGAAACAAGGGGGCTGGACTAATCTGTAGAAATGGCAACACACAAGCTGGGTGGAGACATTACAGGGTTGGTATGGAAACAACGGGTATGTACACTTCATAATACATACAAGTCCTAAACAGCGAACAGAGAGACACACAACCAATGAACACAGTCAGGGCTGGAGTGCCCTCAGGAGGCTTCTGCAGGAAACTCCAGTGTCGCTGGTGACATATATAGTATAGTTTTTTTGGTTATATGGTTTTTTGGTATAGTCATATGATGCAATGTATTTATTGTGTACAAGCATTTTTGCATTGTACCAACTTAGGCCTATGTATATGTAACGGAGTTAATATAATTAAATTAAATTCATGCATAAATTGGGACAATAATGAATAGCAAACTCGCCATTGGCTGTTGCATCACTTGTTGTGCACATGATGTTGCGGGGCTATGTCATCAGCAGCAGACTCTCTATATTTCTCAGCTGGTAAATCGCGTGAATGATTGCTCCGTCATAAAACTAAGAATAGATTGTTTCCAAGCCCAAGTTTAAACTTGAAATAACACATAAGTTTGCCTATTTTGTCTGTCAGTCAGTTGTGACGATATGAAAAGTGTTTTATTGTCTGCTTGTGACCTCTGAACT
Organism: Enteromius unitaeniatus; assembly: GCA_032359435.1. Classification (NCBI taxonomy): domain Eukaryota; kingdom Metazoa; phylum Chordata; class Actinopteri; order Cypriniformes; family Cyprinidae; genus Enteromius; species Enteromius unitaeniatus. The sequence goes on from JAUMHI010000061.1 coordinate 18,601,842, forward strand.
TTTGTTTATTTCATATAGTTAAAACCTATTGCACAACATCGATGCAGTGTATTCTGATCAGCCATTTCAGTTGTGTTTGTCCCAGGTATGTTTAATTCAGTTTTATCATGATCTGTGTTAAGATATCAGCCATAGTTAACTGTTAGCGCACGTGCTGAATGCAAAATCTGAAAAATAATGGTCATTTAAGATTTCACAGTATTAATGTAAATTGACTGTATAAGCATTTTGTTTTATTTTAATGTATGTTTTATTTTGAGGGTTTTGCCCACTTTGTCACCTGAAAATAAGAGCAGCAGACTCTCTGCTGTTAAAACCTATTGCACAACATCGATGCAGTGTATTCTGATCAGCCATTTCGGTTGTTTGTCCCAGTTGTGTTTGTCCAGATGCAGTAAACTACCTTGGGTGACCATCCGCCAGATCTCAGTTTGAATTATTCCACCAGACACAGTCACATATAAACATACGAAACTTGACCTTATACTACCTCAGTAGCACCAAAAGTGTTCCTCAATATCAATCAATCAATCACTTTTATTTATATACAGCTTTTAACAATACAGATTAAACTATTTATTTATTTAATGCAGAGACGGTCTCAGTAATCAAAACTAAGATAATCACTAGAAATCAGGTGTCCCCAACTAAGCAAGCCATTATAATATAATTATATTGTCCCAAACGATTATTAACCTATTATTTGCCAATGCCATCTACTAAGTTTCAATTTAATTGTCTGAAATGTAAATAACCTTAGAAGGAATGAAAATGTATGACTACAAGTACAAGTGTCTATTTGTTTTTGGTTTTTTTTAATATTTAAAACAAGTTTGGTACTTTACATAGGAATCTCCCGTAAACATTCCTTTCCTCCGATATTGATGTCATGCATGACTCACATTCCTAATTTGAAAGCTAATGATTAAGTGAAAGGTTATAGGCTATATATAAACGCAAACTCTGGAGATGGTGGTGGGCGGCTCGGTGGCTCCTCCTCCGTGGATCTGAGAGGAGGTTCACACACTGAAATCTGATGCGTGCCACAGACTCTTCTCCTCCTCGTGAGTTTCTCCTGCTCGCTCAGTCCATGCGAGAACATCGGCTGGGTGTAAATGGAGTTTCTCGCGAGCCGGGCTTACTTCTGGATTTCTTGAGCCAAAACCAAAAGAATGATCTTACTTCACAGTGCCGGTCACACGCTGGTGCTTTATGTACTTTATTCTTTCTGTATCATTAATCTCTTCTGAGAATAGCTCTAACCGGTTGGACTGAAGTTTTGAAGCAATGGATCCAGTAACGAGGTGGACACCAAAACAGGTTGTTGACTGGATGAGGGGTGAGTTTTGGATTTGTGGTTTCTGCTTTTAAAGTTTTGGATATAAATGGTCTCTCTCAGTCTAGTTAGCCGGCGTAAGAATGTGGAGCGTGCGCTTTGTTTATCTGTACTTTCGATGAAACCGAGATTAGTGTGTCAACAGTGTTCAAAGCACAAACAAAACAAGCTTGCATGTTTAAAGAAACTTATGAAAAAAAGAAAGAAATGCATTTGTGATTCGTTTATTTTTTTATTAAGACTTAGGATACAAAATCTCGTAGAGGTAACAGCATGATATCAAACCAAGTACAATAACAATCCGCATCAAAAAGTAAGGGGATTTCATTCGTGATTGTTGAAGACAGTTTTATCAAACCGTTCATCGGTTTTCACTTCTAGAAGATAATTATACACTGGCATCAGAGCAGATGATTGACACATAAAGGACTGCTCTTTAGTCTTGAAGAACTTGCTCGTGTAGCAGTGAATTACAGATATATTGGAATTTAGCATTTGTCCAAGTGTGAATCCAAGTGTTTTACGTGAATTCGAATCGAGTTCTTGTTGTGGTATTTGTACAGGTGTAATCAATGGGTGGAAAGATCAATAGGAGTCCAATTTGAATTGGTCCACCTGTTATTGCATGAATTAGAATCGTTATGTGAAGAAATAAAGCGATATGGAATTATGTGCTTTTCCATAATGTCCCAAGCATATGGCTAAGAATTGTATTTACTCTTCTTTTTTTTTTACACAGAATTATTTTAGTTGAAAACATCTATCAGTGGATCAAGTATCAGTGGGTCAGTACATACTTGCTTAAGGGCAAAATAGTGACAGTTAATAACCGTGGCAGGGTTTGAACCAACAACATGCCTGTCTTTACCTGTTATGCACGCCAGATGACTCTAAATTAAAATTGAATAGCTTTTGAGCACATACAGTGCTATCAAAGTGTAAACTGTCCTACATTGCCAACATACAGCAAAAAGAACAAGAGCATCTGTTTTTGCTAAATAAAACGCTGTAAGGCTTTAAAGGTGTATAGTGGTGGCTTCTCTTTACTCTCATTATCATTATAATGATTTTTGGATTTCTTTGTAATCAATGAGATTCTGTTGAATTAAATTTTTGATCCTCCCCCTGAGGATAGAGTAGCCTACCTGCCAGCTGTATTTCATTTCTATTTACTAAAATCCACTATGTACTTGTGTTATGCTGTTGGTAGCGATAGCTTTAAAGTTTTAGCTTTTTTGTTTATTTATATATTTTTGCCTCTGCGGTTGAAAAATGGTCTAGTTGATTTGAACAGGTTTTCCCATTCTCACACTTTCTTAAATGCAAACATGCATGAAGAAACAAACAATAAAAGTTGCATGTTTTTCTGATTGGAAGTGTATTCATGGAATGTTCTGCATAAACTGGAATGAATAATTTCACACTTACGAGTTATGTTTCAGTCTTACTCCCACACTTGTTAAAAGACAGCTGGGTGCCTCACATTCTTTTTTAAATCTTCAGGAGCATTAAAAATATAAGTTCTCACACTGCTTTGATGATTGAGTTACAAAACCTGTAAATAACCTTAAAGATGCAAAGCTCAATAAATATATTAAAATAGTTAGGGATGCATTTTATCAGACGTTAGCTGACTAAAAACAGCCGATGATCAAAACTAGGCTATATATATCCTGTCAGTCAAAAGAAGGAGAAAAAAACATGTCAGACTTCAAGTTGTGTGTTAAGAAAATTTCCTCGTGTTGAACTTAGGGCTGTAATATGGGGCAATAATAACACATGAATGCAAACCTGTTTAAAAGAGCGCTGTTAACATGTCATCAATCATTTGTTACATTGCAGTTATTTTGCACTTACCTTACATCGACATCTACTCTTAACCAATCCCTAAAACCAACCATAAAATAAAACCGGTCTCTGACTTTTGCAGTATCCCACCTCAATCGCAGACATTTGTGATGTTGTAGTCACTGCAGAAAAGTTTCTGAACTTGTGCCTTTGTTAATCATTAATGTTGTCATTTTCTAACAATGATGTCATTCCAAACCCATAAAAGCTTTGTTCATCTTCGGAACACAATTTTAGATATTTTGGATAAAAACTTTGAGAGGCTTGTGACGGTAGCGTTGCCAAGTAAATAACACTGTCAAAGCCCAGAAATCGTCTGAACAGTCCATCTGATCAACCGTAATGTTATGAAATGACGGGAATACGATTCATTCGCAAAAAATATAAAAATAATGCTTTTATCCAACAATTCTGAACCCTAACATTACCATAGCGCCATTTTGCAGAGCATCCCTGGACGGAAACTGAATCGAATCATAAAGCATAGCAACAAATGTCAAGCTGGAAAAATCAAAACGATGGCAGACAGGAACTAAAGAATAAAAACTATAAGTCAATGAAAATGAAACTAACTGAACATAACGGTGACAGTAAGTTAAGTAAGGCTACTGGTGATGTGGAACCAACAAGTATACCTTTTCTACTATTTTAATGATTTAATCTAATGTTTTCCATTCACGTAACCACAACACCATATGTGAACCCTTAGATCTTGGTATCACCATATGGTGTCTTCATGATATTCTCGTAAATATTTAATGGAGACTCTCTGTTGAAGTTTAAATGGGAGAGGTGCCTGGAATTTCCTGTTCCCTTGCTTAATTTGGATGTATTTTTGTTGTGTGCAGAATAAAAACAAAACAAAAACGACAATATTGTTTTACATTTAAAATACAGAATTTGATGGCATCGATCCCTTCTCAGAGTCCTTTTAAGTCCTTTCATCCCACTTTGAAAATCCATTGATATTTGCATGAATCCATGCACCGTTTATTACAGCTTTGAGTTGACCAGGCGTGAGGTTGCTGGTTTTTGCATTCAGAACTGAACAACACAATGAGAATCTCCCAGATCACTGTAGCTTTGTAGTGCCAGCATAAGAGCAGAGATCTCTATAAACACGCAGCTTAATGCAACAGGGGAAATGTAACCTCAGATAACACATCACACACAGTTCACTGCCCCTCCATGGGTGTCTAGCCAGGCAGAAAGTTGGACGGGACACTGTGGGTTCACTGTGGCAAAAGGCTAATCCTCAGGAACGAGTGGAATGCTTACTAAATACACAAGTTCGAGGGACGGAAATGAGATTTGGGCAAATTTAGATTTTAATGATCATTAGTTCTTTAGAGTTCCTTTATTATGGGAAAAATTAAATAAATCTGTTACTGTATATTCACCCTCATGGTATCAAACACCTATAAGACTTTGGTTCATCTTAGAAACACAAATTAAGTTATCTTTAATGAAACTTAAGAGATTTTGGTTTTTACATTAAAAGTCCATTCTACCAAAACATTGGTGGTTTAAAGCAAAAATAGTATTTTTTTTTAACGTTTTTTTGTCCTGATAGGCCCTGATATACTCGCAAAGTTCTTTTTTCTTCTTTGCTTAGGGTTTAGAAGTTGAACATTTGCAAAAATTTGCTTCTCTCAGTGACAGTGTGCAGTTCGTTCACTTTCAAATTAAAATTTCCTTGTACTTGTAATGTACGTTGCCACCATGTCATCCAAAATGCACCTTTTTTTCTTCTTCAGTTTGAAGAATTTTTGATGCAAATATTCCAGGATTCAGTGCACTTCATGGACTCCAAACGGCTGAAGGTCAAAATTAAAGTTTCAGTGCAGCTTCAAAGGGCTATAACTAGCAAAACCATCAGTTATTTTAAAAAATCAAAAATTTGTATGTTTTATTAAAACAAATCGTCATTACGCTGAAAGGTCACTCTTGACACAGACTGAAGTACCGAGTCAGTGCTTACAAATGTGGAGGAGGAGGACCGTTCAAAAGTTGTTGAATGTTCAGTGACCGATATACAAATGTCTTTGTGTTAGTTAATTGTTCGAAATGGTCATTTCGTTTGCATATTCTGGATATGAAAAAACTGTTACTTTTCATAGACTTGTTACTTCCGTCTACATCAAGTGTGACCTTTACAGCGTAATTACGTATATCACATTGCAAAACAAGCAAGAGCATTTGTGTTTATAAAGCATATATATATTATTAACCTATGGTTTTGCTAGAAAACCCTTACTGATCTTCTGGTATCGTTTATAGCCTTCAACCGTTTGGAGTCCATTATAGTGCACTGAATCCTGGAATGATTTAATCAAAAAACCTTTATTTCTTTTCGATTGAAGAAAACATAAACAACTTTGATGACATGGGGTGAGTAAATTATCAGGACGTTTTAATCCTTTTAAAAGTGTCTGTTCAAAGCAATCATGGATCTGTTTCCACTGGCTCTGGAATTTGCCACATTTATTTGTACAGCAGTTTGCATTCAGATAGAATTACAACTTTAATTTCTACTTTAAAGTGTGATTGTTTTTATGTGTGACTGAAAAGAAAAAATGAATGGCTTTTTCACATCAAAGAAGGCAGAGGCATATACCTATTATGTATTTTCCACAGACCAATGGTAGTTCAAAGGTGTTTCCAGTTGGATAAAGCCTTTAAGGAAAGTATGAATCGATCACCAAATGAGCTTTGTTTTGACTCATTTGGACTGAAATAATGGTCCTGGGGATTTTAAGTCATTGCACTAATAGTATGAGAATTAGAAATAGCATTGCTTGTGGTTCAATTAATGTATTATAACAATTATACTAAACAAAGTTAGTTTAGTTGACTGCATTGATTGACAGGGTTGCTTTACTTCTCTTCCTTTGGTGTGTTTTCACTGCTCATGAAAAAAAAATCACAAAAGAATCGGGCCTCCTATCGCACAGTGTAAAGGTCACATTATAATACCCCACATTCAGCACCTGCATCTGGGTAAACAGAGGAAGGGTGTTACTGTGCATGCACAGACAAAGAGCCAGAACTGCATCAGGGCATTATGGGAAATTCTGCTCTCGCCTTCATGTGGCCACAAAAAAAAAAGCCATCATGTATTGAGTCATTGTTCCTTGCATACCTGTGTATGATCAGGCAAATATCCCCGCGAGGTTAAACATGATTTGCTTTGTATTTAAACAGGGAAAATGAGTGTACGTATTGCAAAAATACCATCGTAGCATGTTGTCTCAATAAAAGCATGTATATGCTTGACATCAGTCTTATGTGCGTCAGTCAGAGAGGTTTGTGTCAGATCCCAGAGAAACAGCATCACAGGGTTGAGTCAGTCGCTCATGCTGTCATTTACATAGAACAGCTTGGTGGATGTGATTCATCTACAGCAATAACTTTCACACGCTTTGAAACACACCAGCCATAATAATCTTTGTCCATTCACTCAGGATCTATTGCTAACATATTGATTTACTGTATTGTTATACTTATGTATAAGGAGTTAACTTGTATAACTTCAGTGAAACTCAACATGTCACTAGAGAGCTGCATTCATGCTCTCCAACTTAGTAAATGAAGACATTTTCCTTTGTTTCATTGTTGTGTCTGAAATCCATTTTTCTTGGGAAAGAGTTAGAAGACTTGCAGAACTGTCTTCAAATCTGACCTGTAGGGCTGGGTGGGCGGTATGACGGTATTGTGGCATGTGATATGTAAATATTAAACACATTTTTTTTTAATAGACAGATACTAAATTAAACATTTCAGTTTGAAAGGAAAAGCTGAAAGGAAACATTTATTTAAAACTCAATTAATGAATTAATCACATTAATTAAACACTTAAGTAAGTTGCATATAAACACTGAAATTTAACATAAGTTGTATTTTATTTCAACTTGTTTCAAACTCTTATTCGTTGTTGAAGTATAAACATTTGAACAGTAATAATAACTTGTATGAGTTTAAAATGCAGTAAATAATAAAGTGTTAATAAAGGTTGTCCTAAGACAAGAATGCATTTTAGTTTTAGGACAGCTTTGATGAAAGGTTTTGATCCACTTCAAATGTTGACTGGTCCAAATACCATTTTTTTGGAGCTTCGATATCAATCAACACCAAATATTCAAAGCTTCGGAGCTAGGGGGCTGAACATATTCTTCTCTCTAATAAGTCTGATTGCATTTTTGTAATGTCGAGAAGTGTTCAGCAAATCATCTTCACTTGTGGCCGGTGTATTGCTGCTGACCCAAGGAGTGCAATGTTGCATTTTGGTGCAATATGGACATGTGAGACATTTAGAATGAATAAACTTTTAATATTCAAATAATCTAATATTCTGGTCCAGTCCTAATATTTATCAAAATTTTGCTAATTGCTATTCAAAACTAAGCCAAATCGCAATTTGAGGGGTAAATATTGCTGTTTTTTGTTCCCCAATAAGTTTCACATTTCAGAAGCAAAATATTGTGATATTGGGGTAGCTTTAACCCATGGACATGACAAACAACCCACAGAAACAGTAGTAAAGTAGCCCAATTTCATGGGAAAACCACAGACTTGGCAACACTGACCTTTATGTCGATATAACAAAATGAAGAGAGAACTGTACAAAATCATTACACTGTAGAAATATTTGCATTCATTTCTTGTTTTGAACTAGTATTACTATTTTTTCTGTAGTTCTAATAAGCGAAGTGGAGAAAAAACTGCCATATTTCTAAAAATTGCACTTTAGCTCCTTTTAGCAAGGAAGATCCACAACCACCCAAAGAAAGGGCAACACATTCCTTTGAGGTTTATGTCGTCTTCTGGCTCTCATTACACTTTTTTACCCTATATCGGGTCTGTTTGCAACCAGCACGTTGAAAACTGATGCGGGAATTTCATAATTGAGATGTTTTCCATTGGTTCTATGCATGTTCTATGCTAAAATAAGGGTGTGACAAGGTAGTTGTTAAGATATGGGGGTAACATGGGAGGTTTGTCTCTGTAATTATGGTTTGGCAGAAGGCGATGTGGCAGAGTTTGGTTAGGATAGACCCAGTCACAGATGCCTTTTTGTTTTCCAAGCTACTTCTGATTACAGGTCTCTCAGTCTGACTTTCATGGCGTCTGCGCTGTTCAGCCACAACAATTACTGTATAAGGAGTTAATGAGGAGATTTTGGCAAGCGTGAGAACACTGAGCAGCTCGTACAGGTCTGTCTCTGAATGGCTGCTGGGCAGAAACCACACAATTTCTGTGTGCAGACAAGTGGAATGTGTGAAATCACCTGCATTGTATTACTATGTAAATCATGCACCCCAGTAGTGAGTTAGCATTGTAGCACTTATAGTTTAATTGTCGTTTTTTTGGATGGAAGTTTGGTTAAATACCCCCAAATTAGGTCTGTGAGACAAGCTCAAGATACTTTTGCGTTTTATTCTACGACATAAAACACACCAGTTACACCCCACTTTTTAAAACTGTTACATTACTTAAAAAACACATTAGCTAACAAGTTGCTAAAAGGGACTACAGGCACTTTTGTGTTTCAGTGTCATCAGGCCGAACAGTTTATTAATTTACAGTGTTTTCTAACTGTAGTATAATTTATAATACAATTAATTATAAAATTAATAGTTTGCCCCATTTTATATTGTTGTTTAACAAAGTTTTTTGCTTTTCCCTGAAATGCAACACAAGTCTTTGGATGGAAGATGCTCGTTTTATCGTGTACTGATACAGAAATTCTCGTCTGATAAGGGAAACTCATACGATTATTTCATGTAAACACCACATTAACTGACTTGGTCATGGTAAAAGTGAAACTTTAATGATGCATAGTGCTTAAAGCCATGTTAATGGCTTATGGGTAAATGTTTACGACCACTAGAAGCTGGAAAGCTCATATTAATCAAGGATCTTTTTACTCTTTTTAAACCTGAGTTGAAAAATGCCCTAACCGCCCATCATCACATGCTCTTGTCAACATCTTTTTTTTTTTTTTTACTATTTTGGTCTTCCGGTAGTTTAATCTCTTCTGTTTCTCTTTAGACTGTGAAACATTAGCCAGGGCAAATGCTAAGTGCAAACTAAAAATGATGTGTACAGAGAACATTTGGTTTAAGCTCAAAGTACACGTAAACCAACATGGGATCTCTTAACAGTCAGTTATAGTTTATTATTGAAGTGAGTAGTCTCCAGTACTTTTTTGTTTATGAAACAATGGGAAAGGGCTTCCACTTCCAGGGCAAGACACACAGATGATCTAAGAGTATGTAGGGTTAGAAGTATTCTTCATGTTGATTCTAGCATATTCTGTCATAAATTACCCTTATGTCATAAAAACATCAGTCATGTGACATTTATGTCATGTGACAGCAGTGGCTCAAATTCAGTTTTACAACGCTAAGAGAATGCTTTTTTGCGCAGGAAAAACTAAAATAACATAATTTACTCAACCATTCTTCTCCCCTGAGTTACGTCTTTTGGGTAGCTTTTCTCTAGGCGCAAACAAGCGCATAATTTTATCAAATCCGTTATATTGTGCGTTAGGGGTGGGAGAAAAAAACGATGCATCGATGCAACACGATTCTCTCTTCAATGATTCTGAATCGATTCTGAATATTTCATAATCAGTGTTTTTTCCCCGCAAATGGCATGTGTGCGTTCTCTAGACGTGCTCTAGTTTTATATTAGATATGTTTTTTATATACCCTTTGGAATGCATTGGTATTAGATGTACGAAACCTGCACGCTGACAGACTTTGTCACTGACAGTTAAGTGCGCTTTGTGTTTGTTTGTCCTGAAGCGGCTGTGGTTAAATGCACTTGCATTTTCAAATGCTTTTAAACAAAACTGATGTGCACACCATCATTTATGTTTTCAGAGCAGAGCAAAACATCTGATATATCAAAAGAGATTCGTGCATTAGTCTGAATGCAGCCTGTTAAAGCTGCCACTGTCTATGATCTCATCAGTAATAATCAAGCGGCAATAATGCTGAGGAAAAAAAGAAAAATCCAACTTTTAAACGTCAAAACTGTTTCTGTAAACAAAGACCACTTTTTAAAATAAGTAATAGTTTTAAAAGAGTAACCTGGTAATATAATGATAAAAAAATGTATGAACTAATTAATATGTTTAATTAATTTCAAGGATAAATTTGTATTTTTATTTCCCCTTTGGCAGAATAAAAAAAAAAGTAATAGTTTTAAAAGAGTAGCCGGTTTATATAATGATAAAAAATGTACATTTTGTACAAATGTACACACTAAATAAATTTGATTTAAAATGTAGCCATGTGCAGTAATACTGAATGAGAATTTGATATTACCCTGGATTCACAGACAAGGCCTGAGCTAGTCACAGACTTTTTTTGTAAAAAAAAGTAGATCAAGAATCGTTTTGGAATTGGATCGTGACTCTCGGAATCGGATCGGATCGGATCGTGAGGTTCCTGAAGATTCCAACCCCTAGTGTGCGTATGCATTGCGTTGTGATACTCTCTAAAATGGCAGAAGAAGCAAGTATTCTCATAGCACCACAAAACTGAAGTTTAGCCACTGATGTCACATGGACTGATGTTTTTACTACGTTTCTGGATCTGGGATCATTTCAGTTGTATTGCTGTCTATGGAGGGTCAGATAGCTCTCTGATATCAATAGAAATATCTTAGTTTGTGTTCCGATGATGAAAGAAGGTGGGTTGAGGGTTGAGGGTTTGAAGCAACATGAGGGTGAGTAATTAACGACAGAATATTCATTTTGGGGTGAACTAACGCTTTAATCCTGAATGATAATGATAAGAAAAGCAAACACGAGACATGAAACATTTGCAGAGCAAGTTTATGACATCAGAAAAGCTATACATATAAAGCTGGTTTATGTTATTAAGGTAATTTACAGATGTAAACATTAAAATGCATTACACTTTTACAAATACATTTTAAAGAGATTCTTAAACTCACTGACCCAGAGCTAGTCGTTCTTCTTTTAAATTCTGACAAAGATGATGTTTGTAACCCTCAGCAAACTTGTCAGTTAAGCTTCCTGTCCCTGAAGGACTTTTTCAGTTCTAATGTTCCCTGTCTTTTCATCTAAAATGACAAACAGAATAGCAAAAGTAGCCATTTGGCCCAGAGCATCTTCTTAAAACGTGTCATTCTAAAAGCTTTTTGTCCCTCTTGTCTCTTGTTTCAAGAATGAGGGGTAAAAAAAACCTAATTCAACCGCCTTTCTTTTCTGTGTGGATTTCTTAAGCTGAACTGCAGGCGCATTGCAAATCAGATGGACAGTATTGATTGTTATATGAGCTGCTATAATCCAATCAATACTGACTGACGTTATCATGTTAATTTTGTTAGATTGAATCTCAGCTGCAGCAGTATTAGATCCAGTCTCTGTCCTAGATCTTGTAAAGATATCTGTTTTATCTGATACCCAAAATCAGGTCAGCAAGTCTTGTGTGATAACAAAAAGCAGTCCTTTGTCCGGTACCTGAAACTATATTGACAGAAAGGTTGATGGAGGAAGGCAGGAAAAAGCAGAAAGCAGGAGACTAAGTGATGCTAGTTGATGTTCTCTTGATTTGTGTTTATGTGATATTACAATAATTCTGATGAAATTGTGATGAATAGTCGTGATTATATTTTTGGAGCAAAAACAATCATTCTAGAACTTACCACAGAGTGCTTGCATATTCTATTTGATTTATGATTTTTTTTCTCTGCTGTGCTCTGTTTATCTTCTTTGACGTTCTGTTTACTGATTTGGTTGTTGCATCTAATAAGAGGTTTCACACACAAAGGACTTTTTCTAATTATTGCCTTGACAATAACAAAGTCTATCGAGATTGTGCACCATTGTGGAATTCCCACAAAGGGTGACCGCCCAAAAACAATGGACATTCCTTCATTCCCAAAAGGTTTACTGGAAGGCTCAATAGAACGCGCGAGAGTTCCAGTGGCAGTGGCTATTGTACACACTGCATACGAGGACATGGAGTATGTGTGGAGAGGGAGGTCAGACTCCCATTGGGAGGCCCTTCATTCTGGATGGTGGAAGGGCTTTCTCTCATGTAATCAAACCCCTGAGAACCACAGCCTGCCATTCTGTTGACATGGGGCCTGTGAGCAAGAATTACGCTGTGAGACTTGCAGAAAAGGGCTGCTTCTGAGTTTTACAGAGAGCTGGGGGCACATCCTGTTAGAACAGATGTGCAGGTTTTAGTTTCAGAGTACAAGGTGTTGGGTTTATCAGTGATCATCAAAAGCGTTAGAGCAAGAGCCTGATTTTGAAAAACATGACTATACACTGAGCCAACTGTGTAATTATCCAATTTTTGTTCAGAAACATGATACTTTAACAAGACTCGGACAAAAGAAACTGTAGAGAAAAAAAACTTGGTGTACTTGAGCAAAAAAAAACAAAACAGGGCCTAGCTTTTTCTGCAGTGGGATCTTCACTAGGGGCTTCATATGATCGGATTTGAGCTTAAATAACAAGGATTTTATACTGCATCAGCAGCGAACAAATTAGGATTTATAAAGGCTTATTTTCTCATGCAGACAAAAACTAAAGAGCATAATAACTTTCCACTACTCTTAAGCCAGTAATTCAGCTAATTCTGTTCTTTAAGCTAAGACTATGCATTAATTGTTTATTATGATTCTTTACATTTATTAAATGTAGAAATAAATATGCATTCATTTAATTATATGTGTAGATTAGCAGCATTTTAACTACTTTTCAATAATTACTCAAATTAATTTGTATTTAAGATTTTCTGAAATTATATTAATATTTACCATTTTCCGAAAGCGTGCTTGAATTTTTTTTAATTTTCTTGCCCATTGATGATGAATGTTGAACTTTGTTGAAGAGATTTTTGTGGGTGTTCTTTAGGTGGAGGTGATGCACTTGTACACATTGCAGTGACATTTTAAGATGAATTGCAATTTATAAGTGCCATACCTTTTTTGTGCATACAGGCTTCTTTTTGGTCAAATGTTCACACATGATCATTACACACACACAACTGAGGTCCCAAGATTATCATGCCATGTATAAATGTATCCTCTTTTGATAACAACGTTTTAAGTTTTACGGTTATAAGTTAAATTTACAGTTAAAAACCGTAATTTAATTATTAACAAATTAACTGAAACAATGTTAATATACATTTAAATATGAACATATGTAGAAGATGCTCAGTGTCATTAACACAAACACTAACCACCAACATGATGAGAATTATTAAACTGAAATATGCAGTAAACATTCATTTAACAACATTACATGTGACACTCATCCCTAATAAACATAACTGATTAGAGTTATTATAAGAAAAATACATCAAATTTAAACAAAATGTGAAATGCAAATGCAACGAAATTCTTTTCCCTGTAAATTTTACAGGAATATACCGTTAACCATTTAACCGTTTTTTCCCCGTTTTTTCAGAGTTTTTACTGTTAAAATCACAGCCATTTTTTACTATGTAGAGATCTTTTACATAGAAGTGTAAAAGCAACATGAAGGAAAACTAATGTTAAAATGTATTGATTATCTGTAGACGCACTTTGTCCAAGATTTTTCATCGCTGCACTTAGTTTTAACTGTTGAATTAGCAGTGTTGAGTTACAGGCCTTCTAGGATGTGTCCTTATAACAGCTATTGTGGAAACCGCTTTTCTCAATAGCTGTGAAACACGTGGCTTCATTCTTTAAGAATATTTCAAATACTTTATGGATGTTTTGCCCTCTATAGGTCTTCAAACCAGTCTTGTGACAAAAACCTATGAATTACGTTTTCGATGCATATGTGAAATTTGCAACTCAGCTTTCAATATGAATTAAATAGTCATTAAATTTTATGTGTACTGTCATGCTCACATAGAATAGAATAGAAATCTCTAAAGAAACCAGAATTTTTAATTTATTTTGTGGTTGCATACAGCTTTAAACAAACCAGTTCCAGACTGCTGAAGAAGCTCTTCGTTTTGTGATATACTCCTCCTCAGTTTCACGTTCGCCTTCTACCATGTTGCGTCACATGGTTGCACACAGAAATAAACAACTAGGCTTTATCGTTACTATCACGGGAAGACTAATATTTATCGTAGGGACAATTTTTACTGGTATATTGCAAACATCACACATCCCTATTCTTAAGTTCAACTAATTACATCATATACAAATTTAAACAATACATTTTCATTAAATTGTAAATAACGTGCATTTAGGTGTCAAAAACATTACATTCTGTTTGGTTTCCATAAAGATTGCTGTTTTTTAAAAGTATGCTGAAGTGTACTTCTTTTTTGCGGAATGAAACGTTCACTGAAATAGCAGCTTTCAACTTTGTTTGAGTTTTCCAAAGATAAATGGAGGTGGACTGTGTATTGAATATTAAGGTCAGTGATTTTGTCTGGCCTGTCAAGCCGTTGAGTGCGAGGGCACGGGGCCAGACTTTCGCAGCTGCTCTTTCTGTAGTGCCTTTGACTGGGTGAACACCCTTCCCCCTCGTCACACAGGACCATCCTTCACCGTCCTTCGCTGCTGCAGACTGGCTGACTGAGTGCATTGTGTATGTGGCTGGCTGTAGGACGCTCTTGTCACCGTGTCAGGAGTCAGACATAAGTTCTTAGCTAGCTCAGCAAATCCTTGCAGCCGGGTTTCATTTGATTTGCATCAGAAGGAAACAGAAGCAGGAAATAAATCAACATTTCCAAACAGATCAATGCGTAAAGAAACTGAACAAGGCATAACAAAGCCATGAAGAATCCAGCTGAACCAGCCTGCTGACATTAGTTTCCTTTGAGCTGTACGTTGTGTGAGTTAGTAGGTCTGCTGTAATTATAGTTGAAAAAAACAACACAATCTATCAGTTGTTTAAACAGCTTGACACACACACAGGCAGGTGAAAACAACATGATGTTTATGGGGTCTGGAAACTCTATACACACCTGTTGAAGGGACACATCTTTCTAGAGAAATCATGCTGCTTTTTTCCTAGATATCTTATTTATATACAACATATACTGATTTATCTGACATATAGATTTTCAAATGTTTTTGGAAAATGCTCACCAAACTGCAATTATTTGATCAAAATACTGTAATATTGTGAAATTTTTCAAACAGTTGTGCTGCTTACGTCTGGAATACACTGCAGATTTTTAACTCTGAATTCTAAAAACCTGTTTAGATTTTAAAAATCATGTAATGTTGTTGTTTTTTATTGATTAATAAAAACACAGCATTTATTTTTAATAGAACTCTTTTGAAACATTGTTTTTACTGACACTTTTGATCAATTAATGTATCCTTGCTCAATAAAAATATTAATTTCTTTTTTCCCTTTTATATAAAGGTCTGGATGAGAGTTTACAAGAGTATGTGCACAACTTTGAGAGAGAGAAGATTAACGGAGAACAGCTACTGAAGATCTCCCATCAAGACCTTGAGGAACTGGGTATTGCCCGCATTGGCCACCAGGAACTGGTTTTAGAGGCCGTAGATCTCCTCTGTGCTCTGGTTAGTGTATTTATTCATATTTGTTGTGGCTCTAAATGAATGACCTATTTATGACATAATTACTGTTGGAAATATATATTGGAAATATATGTAAAAATATATATGGACTGACAATTTTAGCTTTACATACTAACCAGCTTTATATTAGTTTTTTTTTAACTATGTTGTTATCATGTGAATACATAGTGTTATATTGTACATACACTTAAAAGACCTGCTTGACACTGTATCACAATGTAGTGTTGATCCTAATTTTATACTTTAAACCTACCCCTTCCTCTAAACTAAATTAATACATTTAATAAAGCTACATTTGAATCTCCGATATCTCATACCATTTACTACCACTAAAGCAGTTCAAGCAGCATGTTTTTGCCAGTCCACACTCTGCACAAGCCCTAGTAAAGCTACTATTACAGTTAAAACATTTTGCCAAACCACGCTTACTGAAAGAAGGCAGCACAGAATGAAGAGCCGCTCACACATGAGCACACATTTTGCTTTCATAAACAACTGGTACGCATTAGAATGGAACAAAACGTGTTTTTATAGGTTGAAATTTGACTCAGCAGTTAGTTGTTGCAGACCCTATCTGTACCTCAGATAGACTTATTTTGCAAACTGAGTTGCAGTTAATTATCTTAATTTCTCAGCACATATTAATACTTTGTTGTCTGTGAGTTATTTAGTTAAAGGGGTGGTATGATGTTGCTAAAAAGAACATTATTTTGTGTAATGCAATGTGTTTATGGGGTTTCAGGCACAGTCCTTCAATTAAAAATTTTTATAGGCTTGTCCTGGAACAGAAATATTGACCAAACAGTTTTATTGTCTTCCGTCAATCTGGTAATTTACAAGCAGGTAGTTAGTCTTTTGCTGTTTGAACATGTTTGAGGAAAAAAAAACATGTAACATGCACTGGCGTTTTTGGAATAATAATGTTGTTTACTACACAGAACAGTATTTTTTTTTAATAAAAGGAAACAATTACATGAGAGATGACAACGGCTCAGATGGACTTTGGTGTCTATAGGGGGTATAAAATACAAGGAGCTGATATGAACACATAGATAGGCTTAGAGGGTCTTGGCTTCTTTGACAGATGGTCGTGTCAATGCTTGTAATTGATACAGTACATCCCAGTGTCCAGCACTGAAGGCTATAATTGGGCCCAGACCCTTAGGATCAAAAGCAGGCAGTGGCCACAAATCCTCAGTTTTTATTCAGGTTTTTTTTTTCTGTCTTCCACTTGCCATTTTCAAAAGTTGATCTGAATTTATTAAATCAGAAGATAAGTTCCATAAAAGAACCTTTCAGTGAACTTTTTATTTCCTTGGTAACATTTAAAAAAAATAAAAGAATCTTTTGTGCAATGGAAAGATTCCATGAATGTTAAAGTTTCTTAATAGAAAGCAATTTTATAGGCACTTTTCCAAATACTTAACCACAGAAGATCTGGTTGATCAGTTGCAATTAATTATTGCAGAGAGCCATGGAGTAAGCATGAAATATTCCAATAAAGTAATAGAATCTCTGATGTGAAATACAGTAAGGATTTTTGTAGATTTAATGTTTTAGAATTAGATGGTTTTTCCAGGTCATCTCCCTAAACCATCATCTGTTTCGTCTGTAAATCACAGCAGCCTCTTTGCTGGAAAAACTATCCTATTGTCTCATATATCTGGAAATGATATTAAAGACACTCAGGCCAAGTACTGGAAGCAGAAAGTGCTACGTGTTAGTGTCCAGACCTCTCCCTGACGGGGTGTCCTGAAGTCTGTTTCGTGCTGAACAGGAAGCAAATTCCTTCCCCCATGTGTGAGAGTATATACCGTGAACTTTGTCTATGCCCTGATGGAGGAAACCAATCTCCTACAAACCATGTCAGGTGTAGGTAACCTTACCATTCAATAAATAAAAGCCCCCAAACACTCAGGACAAAGAGCTATACCATTTCTGATCGTTTAGTTGTCTGGTTTTAATATGAACTCATCACCAGTGTAAAATGCTTTTTAGTTGTGTTTTGAGTACCTCTATTCATGAAACAGATATGTGTATGAACAAGATAAACAATGAACATAGGTATGCAAGGAACAAGGAGCAAGAAGACAGCGGAACAATACACTGACAAAAAAACAATGGAATAAATACAAGGTTCTAACAAAAAGTTTGAGGGGCTAATTAATTACTTTGGAAACTAAAAGGTGTTGCTATGCTAACAAACACAACAGATGAAGGGAGCAAAGAAGCAAACCAGGAACTAAACACAGGAAGTTGTGTTCCTACAGAAACAAAAGGAAAACAATGCAAAATAAAAGTCACTGAACACATAACACAAGGCAGGGAAACACAGGCTAAAATCAGGACAAATGACTAAGCTAGCTCGTATGATTAGATTGTAAACATATTAACTCAACTTAGTTCAACTTAGTAAAATAAGTTACAAAATATCCTATTAAGTTTTAAACAACTATGAACTTTTAAGTTATGTTTAAGTATAGCTTGCTGCTTAAATAGTTCACCCAACATTGCTAACAAAATGTACTATAAACTTTTAGACTTTTAGTAAAAGCAGGTGGACATCAAATGCTATAAAAGCACCACAAAGTTATTTTTAACACCTCAAAAAAGAATGCAAAACATACATAAACCTCTTCCATTATTGACATTAACCCTGGCCCAACACGCCACATTGGACTATGCAAGGAAAAAAGGGTATCAGTCTTAAATGCAGTACTTTTGCAATCCTGAGATTTGCCAGACCAGGAGGAACGCTCTAGTCTGCAGCTCAGTTGTGTCCATTCCAAGATATTAAAAGTGGAGCACATGGGGATGCCAGGTTTAGCAGCTAAATCAAGCAACATGCATTTTGCCAAACAGTTTTAGAGTCTAAATAGGGCTGTGAAATTTTAAACAGTCCAATTGCTTTACATCATGAAACACTTGAGCAAGCGTTGTTGAATTTGATACACCAAGGATGGTAATTCTGAGTGTGGATAAAACTGCACAGTGTGCAATATGGTCGCTTTGCTTTTTGCTGCGTCTACTGGACAAGCCTTCATTCATTGCATGCCAGAGGTGGATAGAATTTGCCTACTACAAACAAACTGTACAGAGTCAAGTCAAGCGTACAGTTTTTTTATAAATCAAACAAGTGTTGTAATTCAAAGGCATGCAAGGAAACCCAGACTTGTGTTGTTCTTATCCATCAGATGCTTTCATGTACATCTCATAGGAATGGAATGCTACTAGAAGATAGTTTCACTGCTGAAGCAATAATCAGTTCAGTGACATATAACTGTAAATGCATTGCTCCCTCAGTCACTGAAATTGAAAAGGAATGAATTCTTGAGTTGAATTCATTAATGCTGAATTTAAGACAATTAAGTTAAACATTAAAACACACAAACACACAATACAGTCCCTGTATTGTTCCATCCTTGTCAGTTGTGTTGTGTCAACTATTTAAATGCATGAACGCATTCTGTGTGTATGCCTCAAATCCTCTCCAAACAGTGTTATGTGCTACCATTGCCACATACAGCTCTCTTTCTTTGTAGTTAAACTTTAATGCATCATCCAATATGCCATTGTGACAAATTAAAATCTAATTCTGGTAAAAATGGGGCTGTGAGGGACAGACTTAAAGCCTTTACAGTGGCAGGCGCTGTAAAAAATAAAATACAAATGTCCTAGATCGTTACATAGAACTCGGTTTTTGTTTGTTTGTTTTTCAGGGTTTTTTTTTTTTTAAATCTAAAATCTAGTGAATTTTTCTGATGTTAAGCCCAAACGCATACATGTAATCATTCTTGTCCATCATCTGTGCTATTTCTCTCCAAAACGTAAAACCAATAAAAATGTTGTTGGTCAAGCAGGATATCTGAGGTAGGAGCTGTAAAAGCACAGTCTTATTCTGGAAAAGGGACGGTGAGCAGCTGCTCATTTACAAGAGAAAAATATTCTGTTTTTGCTTCCATTCATAGGCATTTTTAAAACGGTATAATTTTGATCCATGGGTTATTTTGAGCTGACATTTCAGAGACACGTTCTAAGATTTATATTTCATACTGTAAAAGAGACATAATAGGTCTCCTTCAAATTATTGTGTTAAAGAGAGTTCAACTTCTTCCTCAGAACTATGGTGTGGAGACAGATAACTTGAAGAACCTAGTGCTGAAGATGAGAGCTGTGACCAACAGCCTTCACACTGCAACATCAGATCGAAGGAAGAGCCCTACGTATGAAAGTAACACTTCTAGTAAACTCCCAAACGAATTCCTGTCCTCTGTGGTTGAACTTATTGGAGCAGCTAAAAGCCTCCTGGCATGGCTAGACAGGTACAAATATCCCTACTCATCATTTCTTTACACATTTCTAATGCTTTTTTCTGTTGCTGTTGCTTCTTTATTTATGTAACGCGTTATAAGTCATGGAAAGGGCTATGGTGTGTTGCACACAGATGATTTATAAGAAGTTTTACCTCTTAAAGCTGATGTTAACCCACTGCAAGCTTATATATTTCACTGCAAAGTACAACTTTGACTTGCATGAGCAGCACTTACAGTAGATTTTTCCAGACAGGGCAGGCAGTTGAAACCAGATACAATCCGCCTTTCTTTCCTAACCCTCTGTGCACAGCTAACCACATCTTTCTCATGAAGGACAGATTTTTGTGATGTTTTTGTTTGGTGTAGGATTTACTTTAAAATTATTTAGTCTCAGGAACTGCTAGTAAGTTCACAAATAATTACAAGGAAATGGCAAGTAACATTTAAATAAATGAGAAATGCATATTTTTTTTCTTAATTCATACTCCAGTAGTCTTTGTTTAATTCACAAATGTGAAAAATCAGTGAGTTGGCTACTCCACAAACCACAGAAATGATCCTCATACATTTCCAATAGGGTTGACCAGAGACTGTAACAAAATATGTAATAAATATAAATAAATGGGAGAAATCAAAATTGCCAATGTTATCCCAGACTCTTGCTTTTTTATAGAGGCATATCAATATATCCGTAGCAGTAATTCAGGCTGTTGAGATTTTAGCGGGTGCTTCAATAAGACAGAAATGGATACCAAGCGACCGACAAAATTTATTATTGCTTTATTCTCCTTTCCCCTTTCAAGTAAATAGATATATTCTCAAGTTACATCGTGCAATTGTTCTGATCTGTCTGGAAAGAAAGAAATGGAAACTGAATGTGCTTAATGGTTTCATAGGGAGTTGACATGGTAACATGTTTAATTCCAGCTGCAGTTTTTATGACCACAGACTCAGAAACTCCAGGCACACGGTGATGGAAATAAAGTGTTTTGCTATTGTAAGGCCACATCAGAAAACCCTTCACACATTAACTTTGTTGTCCTGTCCTGGTATTAGTTTGATCTCCTATACAGTGAGAATGTTGTAACATTTAACATTTTCTTTCCTCTGTCTGCAGAACTCCATTGACGGGGATCAGTGATTTCACCACCACCAAGAACAAAATCATTCAGTTGTGTCTGGATCTGACCACTACAGTGCAACAGGTCAGTACAATGACCATTGCTTTAAATAGCATAGACATGCTGAACACGCATCACCTTCCACGTTCATTGTAAAGCTCTCATGTGTTTCCCGGGTGGAGCTGGAAACTGCTGCTAGCTATCTAACCATATGTTGTCTTGCAGTGCTGCTTTAAGGGGTTTACTTCAGACAGTAATAAGCAGACCCCCAACACATCAGTCCCAGGTTCTGAGTTTACAGTTTCATAAAACAACCCAGGATGCTCCTTTAAAATTGGCCTTCAGCATTCCTTTGTGTTTTCTTCCTTGCTTATGGTTATATGCTTTCATAGCTGTGGATGGTGTTAGCTCGATTTACAGTATATACTCTTTCCTGTCACATTCTTGGCTAGTATTTAAAGATTTTTGGATGGTTCATATTTTCATTGAGTTAATTTGAAGATTTATTGGCTTTGAAGGATTATCATTAGTCAAGAGGCAGTGTTTAGTTCAGTCACATTGTGGACATTCCAGATTTCCTTCAAGAACTTGAACTTGAGAGAACTTTAGCATTTTGGCAGCTCAGCATAGATTCTTGTCTGGTAAATGGAATATTCCATAGACTTCTTGGCTGGGTTTTAATGGGTCTTAGCTGTCTATAGTTGGGATACTTATTAAGCTCTTAATACTTGGTGTGAAAGAATGGGCCTTTAAGCTAAAGTAAGTGTTTAAATGACCATTATATATTTGAATAAATAAGCTTTTCATTAATGTATGGTTTGTTAGGACAATATTTGGTCGAGGTCTGGAATCTGAGGGTGCAAAACAATTTTTTTTTTAATGTTGTCCAAATTAAGTTCTTAGCAATGCATATTAGTAATCAAAAATTAAGTTTGATATATTAACAGTAGGATATTTACAAAATATCTTCATGGAACATGATCTTTATTTAATATCCTAATGATTTTTTGCTTAAAAGAAAAATCAATCATTTTGACGCATACAATGCATTGTTGGCTATTGCTACAAATAGTGGCCTGGGTGTATGGAATGAGGGGGGATAAGAATTTTAAGAGATTTGAAGCAATAAGCTTCTTTAGTTTAGGACTGGTTCCAGTGTACTTTTAGAGTATATGAAATCTTCACAACATTCCTTATTTCCTAAAATATGACATCTAAATGCTTTTATTGAAGCCTGCTTTCCTTTATACCCTTAACGCACCAGATGCTGGGTTTCCTTGTCCTCCTCTTCCTCACTTTGGTGTACTCCCACAATGTGTTGTGTAATTATCTTGTCTTGGACTGGACATGGGGATGTAATTCAAGGCTGAAAGCTGTTTATTTGAGGCTGGAGGTCATTCACTGTTGTTGTGTCAAGCTCTGTAATTATAAATCTGAACTTTTTGTTATTATTCACAAAGGTTTCAATGTTCCGCACTTTTTCTTTCTTTCTTGCACAGGACTGCACTATCTATGACATGGAAGAGAAGATTTTGGATGTTGTAAGTATTTTGCATTTCCAGTATGGCTTTTATTTTCATACTCATGTTATTTATGTATTTCACTTTTAAAAAAAAAAAAAACATTTTTAGTGCATGTTTATGTGGTTTATGAGGACACAATTTTGCGTAATGACATGGGTATGACATAGGTATTGCCCCCGTAATTCAAAAGTCTTAAAAACAAACTAAATGGTGTTTTTTTTTGAAAATCTAAATTACACATAGTTTCCTGTAAGGGGTAGGTTTAGATGTAGGCTCAGTGGTCAGTGTAGGGCAATACCACATATAGTCTGTACAGTATAAACACCATTTCGCCTCTGGAGAGTCCCCCTAAAACATGTGTGTCTGTGCACTTTTTATATATATATTTTATCTTTGTATTTCATATTATCATACTCAAACGATTGTAGTAAACAATTTAGGCAAAAAAATAAATAATTGAAAGTATACATTTTTGTCTAGTCAACTAGTCAATTAAATTACCAAGAAGTTTCATTGATAGAATATTATTAATAAAAAATGCTAACACTTTACAAAAGGTGTAATTGTTAACAGTTAATTATTATATTATTATATTAATTAACATGTACAAACAATTTACAGTTCATTAACTAATATTAACAACCAAAACTTGTGATTTTAATAACGCATTAGTAAATGCTGAAATGAACATTAACTATGATTAATAAATGATGTAGAAG
The DNA here is from genome assembly GCA_032359435.1 of Enteromius unitaeniatus. Taxonomy (NCBI): domain Eukaryota; kingdom Metazoa; phylum Chordata; class Actinopteri; order Cypriniformes; family Cyprinidae; genus Enteromius; species Enteromius unitaeniatus. The sequence goes on from JAUMHI010000061.1 coordinate 18,625,257, forward strand.
TTCATTCTTAGTTCCTGTTAACTAATTTTAACTAATGAATCTTATTGTAAAGTGTTACCATAAAAACTCTTAGGCTGTCAAACATGCAAAATATTGGGCATTGGAAAGGCTGAAGGAAGTTTGGAAATTAGGCAACATGCAAGTACACGCCAAGTGTAGTATAATGGGTTGACAAAATCACAAACACAAAGCGGGAATGGGTTGGGTTCTATTATTTATCTTCTTTATTGTCAAGCAATCAGGACAGAAGTATAGGCAGCCTATTCATAAGAAGTTTATAGTATAAATGGGCTGCCTGCAATACAAGACCAATGTAGATGATTTATATATTACGTTTTGTTGCACACTATAAAGAGAGGAAAAGTGCTACTCATTTAGACCGCCTGGCTGAACTTCTTTTAACTTTTCAGATTAGATCCTGAGTTTAATGTTGAAACACAGTGCAGTGACACATTCAAAAGGAAAAATAAATCATGGGCACTTGTTTCATCCAGAATGTTCATTTGTTTTCACTCCTGTTCTTGTGCATTGAGTGAAAAATTAAATCAAAGCTGAAATAGCATTCAGTTTGTTTATGCAAGCCCCATGGTTTGTCGTAGTTCATTTATGGGCTTGGCTTCTGTGAATTATTGGGAATTTTTAAGTAGACCTAATGGATCGTTTTTCAGTCTTAAAGATTGCATAAGATCAGAGTAAGTGCTTGCATTATTGCTATAATCAGTGTGTGAGTTCACTAGACTCTCAACTCCTTTCCTTGGGACTTGGTTGGTGTATTCTTGTTTCTTCACTTGATACTATGCCATGGGCAAATGTAGAAATAAACCCTGAGATGTATGTATTGGCCAATTTTGACCAATTATTAGTTCAAATTTTATTAATCATATATAGACTGTTAGGGTAAACATAGCCGTTTAGAAAATGATGTTTATCCATCCAATACTATTTTTCTAAACACTCTGTTCTTCAAAAATTGCAGTCAAAGGTATTGAACAGTATTTGTGACCAGACTGTGAGAACCACCTCTGATCCTCTCACGAGCCAGTCAGCATGTCTGGAGGAAGTTCAGCTGACCAACATCAAACCAGGAGAGGGATTGGTAAGAATTATCATTTATGTTCACATTGGATATCTTCACTGGGGGAAATAAAAATCATATTATATTCACCATATTCACAAAGGAGGGGGATTTTTGCATCAAATGCTTGATAGTTATAATATAATTACTATTTCAATGTACGTTAAAGTCCGGATTAACTATAATTTTATGAAAAAAATATATAATTTAGTTTGGGTAGCACTTAATTTTACAGTTTGTGTACTTTCCTGGTACATACATGGTAAATATCTTGTACCTACAGACACATTAACTTGTAACACAAGGTACTTACCTGAAGTGTATGTACAGGGCTGACCTTAACAGTTGTACATGCATGCTAATTAGTTACAATGTAGCTAATACAGACAAGTGTGGGTAAGAACGGTCACTTGCAGGTAGTGCCTGTACATGTACACTTATTAGTTATACAGATACTGAAAGTACATGCCTGTTTGTACCCACTTGTGCGTAAGTAATACATATTTACCAGAGCCGTTGAGAATCAAAGTTGTGACATGCTTTTGATCTCGAAATAACAAGGAACAGAGGTTTCTGCTGTCTCTGTCAAGAACAGGAGCGCTTCATAAACCGAAACTCACAGAACTGACTCACAGATATATATATATTAAAGCAATACAAGAAATTTCACTGAATGCAACTGGTGTCCTTGTGTTTTTTTAAAAGTTTTTAAAATTTAAATCTTTCAATTATTACTTTAAAACGAAATTCGTTAATTGAACAAACTAGTGTCATGATCAGCTGGATGAACTCTTGTCTCCGCCCACTCGTTTGTTGTCATGGTGTTTTATTGTTGTATCCCTTATATGTTGTATATGTTGTATATATGTTGCATATTTTTTCTTTTCAAGCCCTGCAAAAGTGCAATTGTACTCACATCCCAGTATTATTTTATGACGTTCATGTATAAGTAAATATACGGAATACGGAATTTTAAAAACTTAAAAAAAAACACAAGGACACCAGTTGCATTCAGTGAAATTTCTTGTATTGCTTTAATGGGCAGTCTTCAGAGAAACTCATTCAACTTCATAGAAAGAGAGAAAGATTACTTATAGAAAACTTATATAATAGCATCTGGTTAAGATCTGTATTGAGAAGTATATATAGCATAACTGATATAGCTGATATCCAAATATAGCATAGCTGTCTATAAAATAAAATTTAAAAATAAAATTAACTATAACGCATTTCATACAATACAAAATATTGGCCAGATTTCCAAGAGATAAACTAATGCATTAAAATGCAAAAAACTGCTGTAACTTCCTCAAATTTCTGGCGAGTGTGTGCTTGAGGAGCACTGAAATGAATGACTTCTAAGCTGGAACTATTGGTTGTTTGAAACTATTGGTGGCTCCGTGACACGCTTTACCTCTCCATTCCTGGGTTCCAATGGAAGCCTATAGGAGTGTCGCAATTCTGTTTTTAAATGGTTCTGATATTTTTAAATGGTTCTGATATTTACTTAAGTACTGTATATACATTAGTAAGTACAGTAAAGTATCTAATTAGTTCTAATTACCATGCATGTTCTTACCCACACCACACTGTATGTGCAAACTAATTGCCATGCATGTACGACAGCTGTGTTTCTTTTTTGTTACCATGCACCTTGTGTTACCACTCATTTGTAGGTACCAGATATTTACCATGTATGTAACTATTGGGAATGGAATGAAGAAAGTTGTGGAATGGATGAATAAAGATTTAAATTGAGAAGAGGAAATAAATTCTATGATGGTGATTTTTTTTTTTTTTTTTTGCTAGTCCAAAATGGTCTACCACTATTAACTAAGATAGTGTTCCTGGTTGAACTCAACCCAAGTGATTATGAGACTAAATCAGCACATAGAATATGAATCAACAAATATTTCCTTTTTATGGCTGTAGGTTCCTGTTTACCAACTGTCTGCTTTCTTTTTCTGTTGTCTTCCTGTTACTCAGGGCATGTACATAAAATCCACCTACGATGGGCTTCATGTCATCACTGGCACCACTGAACATGTGAGTAAGGGCTCTAATGACGAAAGCCTTTGATTCATCACATTTTGCTTTTTAATGCCAATTGGCATAAATTTAGCTTCTGTGCACACCATGTTCAGGCTGTGAACAAATTAATGGAAAGTAGATAGGACTACTCTCGGTTTACAGGCTGAACAGTGTTTGTAAGGGCTAAAGATGTCAGGTTTGCGCCTGCTTTTATATTTAGAATGCGTTTGTTAAGTAAAGCTTGGAACTTGACAAAATGCAGATAAAAACACATTAAATAGCATTTAAAGATGATGCTTCTGTTCATTTGAACAGCAGATCTATTGCTTGTAATATGGCTTAATCATTGTCAGTCGTCAGATTTTGTGGTTCCAGGGGTTCAACAAGTTCATTCATTTGCATTAGTCAGTTTTTACCAACAGATAATTAAAAAATAATGATGTCAAAATCTCATAACACTTCTCTGGAACTACATTCCCACGAATAGAGAGATGATTCATCCGCAACCAAACCAGCTGATGATTAATTACAGTTTGCTAATCACACTTGCTTGTACTTTTATTGTGCACTTTTCAACAATAAAACGAAAACATCTCAAGCTTGTATTTAAGCAATTTCACATAAGCTGCTAGGGAACTGAACTTTAGGCTGTGCTTCAGCCGTCAGAGCAAGTCTGCCGTAACCAATAGCCATCGATAGCCATAGATTCTCACATTCAGTCCAACAGTACTTTCATGTGACAGTTCATTAAAAAAATAATTTTTGGTCAGAATGGTTTGTTTTGTTTTTTTTACCAATGAAAAAAAGACAATTTGTTTTTGCAATTTGGAGTGTGAACCACATAAGTGTGACCTTTTTTGTGAATTGTTAATTAAATTTGACAACCTATTATTATAATTTTTTTTTTTAATACACTACTGTCCTACATTATACTGTACTGAAGTACGTTTGTCTGGCATGTGTATCATATCATGCACATAGTTTTTTAGAAGACATTCTATTTTGCTTTAGATTTAGCTTTTGTCTTGGTTTATTTGCATTTCTATTTATATTTCTGCTTGTGGTGATGCCTGCTTATGAATCCACATCATGAAATAAAAACATTTTCATTATAAAATGATGATTTGAATAAATTTTTTAAGCATTTGTTTTTTAATTTATTTATTGAGGAAAGTTGAGATTTTGGGACAAATTGTGTAAATGGTTTTGACAGGCACATACATTTTTCCAGAAAACAAATACTTATAGAATTTCCTCTCTAGTCCCCAGCAGATATGACACGCAGGATCCATGCAGGAGATGAGGTCATCCAAGTCAATCAGCAGACAGTGGTATGTAGTTCTGTACACAACTTCTTTGTATTAAACAGCAGTACAGTAGTTGTACACTTACATTCTTATCTGTAAATTTGGGGATTGAATGAAATATGTGTTTTGCAGTTGGTCACCACTCCACATTCTCCACAGTAGATTCTCGATTTGTCATTTTTATAAAGGATGTTGCCTTAGATTTAGTTTGAAACCTCAAGTCTGCGTCTATGTGTGTGTATAAATATATATATATATACAGAATGCTTTTAGGCAGTACTTCAAAGCTTGCTCTTGTTTGCTTCAGGTGGGATGGCAGTTAAAGAACCTGGTGGCCAAGCTGAGAGAGGACCCTAAAAGTGTGGTGCTTCTTTTAAAGAAAAGGCCCACAGGAACCTCAGGTTTTACCCCAGCACCTCTCAAAAACATGCGCTGGAAACCGCCCGTGCCTCAGGTGTGTCAGATTTAACAGTCCGATTTTTCAGATTGTAAAATTAAATTTAAAATAAAAAGTATTTATATCAAAATATAACCTTATTTTAACACTCTATGGTCAAACATAGGGACACATCTTGAAAAAAATTACACAATTTATGTTATGATTGAATCAGTGGATTGAATTAATTGATTCTTGCATTTTTATTGTTCGAACAATGAATGTTGATGCTCATTCTAAGCAAATAGAATATATGCTTTTTGAAAATATGAGTATTTAAATAACATTATTAAACTATGCCATTATTGTCTTTTTGTGTAAAAATATGACCTGTTTTATTTATGTATGGCTGATAAATACATAAAATTTGTTTATGTAAAAGTAGTAATCCAAATAGATGGGAATTTTATTGTCAAGTAATTATTTTTTAGTTATTAATATTGTTTTAAAAAGTGCATTAGTATTGGTTTATAAATCTTACACTTAAATTATATGTTGCTGTAAATGTAAAAAACATTTTGGAGTCACACCAATGTCTAAAATGTAACAATAGATTTATTGTTTTTGTTTTTTATCATTGTATGCTATATGCATAGTTGCATCAATACATACATTTAATTTTGTCACCCTGTTTATTGATATTTGGCTTTTAATCTGTGGAGAGATGTTTTGAAAAGCTGAATGAAGTTTCTTGTGCTTTACAGAGCTCCACGTCTCCTAGTAAGATTCAGTCAGACAATTCTGCCAAGTTCTGCAGTAGAAAGGACAAGCCAGCCATACTGGACCTGTACATCCCTCCACCTCCATCATTGCCTTACACACCACGGTGAGACTGGATGAATGCTCTCTTTTAACATGTAAAAGTGAAATACCTTGTAAATACTTTGATCATGGTAAATACGGTTCATAGGATGTATTAAATGGTGTTACTATCAGATCTGCAGGATTCTCACTTTTAACTCCAAAGAAGCTAAAATAATAGTTTATCTAATAATGAATGATAAAACATCGCATTAATCCACAAGTTATCCACACCACTACAGTCTATCAGTTAACAGTTTGTGAAGTGATAATCTGTTTCTGTTTAAGCTAGGGCTATGCATACGTGGCATTTTCCCAGGACGTGTCCTGACCAGGATTTCTATATTACTTTGTACTATAGAGCAGCTTATATACACAGAACTAATGACAACTAATACATGGAGGGAAATTACAACAAAGGAAAACAGGACCATGAACAGTCCAAACAGTTCTAAACAATTATTAGATTGTTTGCATTTTGATTAGAGAGGACCTTTTTTTTACTGGAGGAAGCATTATGGACTCTGAATGGATTTTGGTCAAAAGCGATGGCTTAAAGTTAAAAGAGTTTGGGTGAACTGTTCCATTAATGTGATTCTATTATTTTTTTATTACTCCTGCTGATTAAACAAGCTTTTGTTCTCTGTTACAGGGAAGTACGGAACAGCTCTTACACCAGCCTTAATGTCAGGCCTAAAGGCTCAGAGTCCCCAAACTCCTTCCTGGACCTGGAGAGCCAGCGGCGCTTCACTATTGCGGACTATGACAAACTCTCTGTTCAACCACTTGAGGTCAACGTACAGATGCGTCCAAGAGGACGATCCTCATCACAAGGTCATTATGTCCGAGAAAATTCAGATTTAAAAGTTTCAGATTCATTTCATATTTATCCATTTGTTTTATTTCATTATTGCAGTGTAGTTTAAATGTAATATTTCTTTGGTCCTTTTTGTATGTTTACATTGAGTTTGACTGTTTTACATGAATGGTGCTCACAGGTAAACCACGACCTCTGTCAATGCCTTCCGATACGTGTTTGAGCGTGGCAGACCTGTACGCAAAGCCCTGGACACAGGGACGAAAAGGTACGTAACACAATCACACCAATCCTGTTAAACCACTTCAGGCACCTCATGGAGAGAACACAGGAACATAATGATTTGTTTTTGCTTGTAAAAGGGCTTGTAAAGACTTTTATATTGTTATAAAAATCTATTTCAAACAAATGCTGTTGTTTTGAATTTTCAGTGCATCAAAGAATGTTGAAAAATGGCCATGTTCATGAATATGAATCGGCAAAAGCTGTATTCAATACTGATGATAACAACCATCATATTAGAAAAATATGTGAAACAAAAAACACTGAAGACTGTAGTAATTTAGCTTTAAATCGCTACACAGTATATTACATTTGAGAATATATTCAAATAACAAAAGGAAATAATATTTCACAGTACTAATGTTTTACTGTTTTTTCTGATTAAATAAATCCAGTGACTTTCGAAAGAAATGTAAAATCTTACAGACCCCTATATTTTGAACTCCACTCAGGAATGACTTGTTTTCTAGGAAATTTGTTTTAGGATATGAAACATCTGCAGTGACATGCATCGTTTGCTCTTGTGGTCTAGGTGAAGATCTCCTCTACAGATACCTAAGCAATGAACGCATACCAACTATCGCTGAGGAGGCCCCCCTGGGCCCTGGCTCGTCTTACAAGTTCACAGCCGAAAGACCCGCGTATGGGTCCGACTACTCACGGAACAGCCGCTTCCTTGTCACTGCGGATCTACACAACAGCGCCACCATACCTTATCAAGAGGACTTAGTCAAAAAGACCCCCATGACATCCACCCCCAAACGGCCCCCCGCGGAGCCCTCGCTACTGGTCAGTTGGATCACACGGCTTAAGCTATTGACTCACTAATGTCAGCTTGCCTTCACCCTTTTATCCAGCTGTGTGCGGTGACTCTTTTCTCATGTACTTTTTCATGCTTTTCTTGGGGTATTTCTTTGTGCCTCTTATTTGTCTACATTACCACTTGACTAGATTGCCTAGAATGTGGCTAGAATTTAACCTCAGAAGTGTATGTTTGGAAACACATGTGGGCAAAAATGAGATGCTTTATATTTGCTTAACTCAGTCATCTTTTCAGAAATAATAACTTGTACCAGAGAGTATTAATTTGCTTATTAAGCCACTTGAAAATGTCTATCTACCTCAGCTCTGAGTGAAACAGCAGTACACTACATAGTTTATGGTTGAATTTTTCCCATTACTGCTAAACCCCATGTCTTTCCAAACAGTTTAGTCAACTAATTTCTAATAAGAGAAACAAATGCATCCTGTTGTTTCTCTTGTCTTTTTGCTTTGGATGTCAAATCTTCAATAGATGTAATTGGAGGGTTCAGCAAACAGTAAAAGTTTCCATGAGTTTCATCATGGTTACATTTTATTGCTGTCTTTGTGTGATAAGAGTATGTCTTTTGAGTAAGTTATTTTTGTTTTACACCAAAAGAAATATAAAATTGTGGTACTGGGCTTTGCATTTTCAGCATGTTACATGCGTATATTGATCGTTTTTACCTCTTATTATTATAATATTTTATTATTAAAGGTATAGTTTACTCAAAGAGGAATTCTGACACCATTTACTCACCCTGTGTTGTTGCAGATCTTTACAGGTTTTCCAAACTTTAATATTCTGTACCATAAGTTTTATTTTTAGGGTATTAAAAGGAACAGCTCAGATGTTGAAAAATCTCCTTTTGTGTTGCACGAAATAAGGAAAGTAATGAGGCTTTTGAATTAAAGGTCAATAAATTGTGGCAGCTTTCTTAGCTTGTCACTGTAAAATCTATGCATGCTGATGGCAAGTTATTTTTGATTGAGGAATCATGGTAACCGGTTCATAAAGTAGGCTCTGGACCACCGACAGATAAATGGAAACAAATATTACAAAAAAGATTGTGCACTGTATTAATCACACATTTTTTAAAGGTGAACTCTGACATCAGCTGTAACGCTCTTTCCACTGAATGCTGGGTGTTATATCAATATTTTGCATTTCAGGATTATGCAGAAGGGATTATGTCATAGTAACTATTGGTCTAAGATGTTTTTTCCTCCACATTAACTCTTGTACCAAACTTACATTTTGTACCACATTAGTTGCTTCTTTGCATTAAAGCTGCTGTTCCAAGTGTTTTTGTATTGTCTTCACTGAATTATTTGGTTGTCTTCATTAAAAGAAGATAGAAAAACTCTATAGAAAAGTGGACCAAGAGAAAGTGGAAAAAATGTTTCATGAAATCATGTTTATGACATAACAACAATGTTGGTAACATTTGTCAAAGATGTACTTATCTTAAACACACAGAATTGTGTTGCATGGTACAACTTATGGTACATTTTACAAAAAAATAAAAATAAAAAACTTCAGAAAGTAATTAAATAACAATTGGCAATGATTGTTCCTTCTTAAGGCAGCTTTACAGCTTTGTATCGTTAAACTCAGCGTCGATTAAGAGTTCCAAACATTGTGAATGACCTCAAAACTAGGGAGTGGTTTTTCTCTTATGTTCCATTCCTTTCCTTATAATTAAAAGTTTTACAATCTTTTTAACTATTTCCACACTCTGCCTTTATCTATCATTCCGACTTACCCTAATAATTCCATTTAATTTTTCATTCATACTGACATCTTCAATTTTCCCATATTTGTTGCACTGCCCTCACAAAATGTTTAATCTGCTTGTTGCTCAGTGAATTGTAATTTAGTGAAGAAATGCTTTGATTTTTGAGTTAACTGGCTATTAAGCAACAGGCACTGACTTTGCATGGAACGTAAATGTACTCATATTTAGTGCTATACAATCATATTCATGCATAATATAGTATATTTAGTGCTGCCAAATGATTCATTATAATTAATCACATCCAAAATAAACATTTAGTTTACATAATACAGTATATGTGTGCATAGTGTATATTTATTATGTATATATGTAAAAACTCACACACATGCGGTATATGTAAATGTTTACATGTCTGTATATTTATGAATATATATATATGTATATATATATATATATGAATGTTTTCTGATGTATATATGCATGTGTGTATTTATATATATATATATATATATATATACACATAATAAATATAAACAGTACACACATATGCAAACAAAATATTTATTTTACATTCAATAAAGTATGACTAGCCTAATCATTTGACAGATGTTATGGTATGTTATGTTGTGCATGAATATTATTTTGTTTTGTGACTGATGCGTGGGAATATAACACTCTTAGCTTGAACAGAACTTTTTTTTATTTATTCGATACACATTTTTAATGTTTAAACTAGCTTTTTACAGAATTAGTACCAGCGTGCACATTCACCTCTACATGAACTCATTGCTCAAGAAGAAACAGAATGAACTGTTGAGGTGGAGCACAGAATTTAGTGGTGTTGTCCATTCTGAAGCATATATTAACTGTTCTCTGTCCTGCCACAGGATCCTGACTGGACCTCCAGCAACGCATTCATCAACAGGTGTGTGCAGAACTTAATGGCACTCGAAGCACATTCACTCTCAGCCAAAATAAAAACACAGGAAGAGTCTCAGCCCAGATTATTAGGAATGCATTTTCTCTGCCAGGATGCTAGATGCTTTGTGGGCTTGCTGCTCCTTTGTGTATATTTATAGCAAGAAATAGTGTGGTGACATCATGGTTTAAATTCCGCAACCATCAAAAACAGAGACAACCCCATGATCTGGAACACTTACCGTTACGTGTAGACTTAGTGAATAACTTATTTCATATTCGGAAACATTCAATTTGTAACTGCAGTTAAAAGCAAAAGTGAGTATTGTAGAAATAATGACCATAACGCTTGTTAACATTAACTGTTAGTCACATATTAGTCATAGTCACTAGTCATTTTAATGTAATAAATGTAATTTAATTTAATTATTCATTTTAAAAATGTTGAAAAGAAGTCCTGTCTTTTTCACCTTTGAAGCATCCTAGGTACTTTCTTCTTTCCAATCCAATCCAATTTAAATCATATTTCATGGTGGCTAATGCATTAATTAATGGTAATGAGTGGGACATTATTACAAAAGGGTTAAAAATATTTACAGTACTTGTCGAGGACAAAGCACAATGAAAAAAGAAAAAGATGGATATCGGCATAGTTCCATATGGAAATAAAAAGAGGACTGTATGTCGTGGGACTCAAGTGGTGTGATTTCTCTAAATAGAGATGACTAAACCCTTCATTGTTTTCACAGCCTTTTCTCTTCTAATTGTTTTCTCTTGGGAGTTCAACATTCAAACTTGAAGTAGCACCTAAATAGAAATCCTGTTTTTATGCACTTGTTTGTGAAGTGCATTGCAAAGGAAGAAAATGCAAAGGTCAGACTAAATGCTAAATGCTAAAAAAATAGCATGACACAACACAGTTTACAACAACACCTATCCAAACCTTAGACAGAATGAAGAATGTGTTGTTTGATGGCCCCAAGTCAAAAAGTTCAGCTTGACTGTAAAATAGCTGACTGTCAGGGATTCTCCACTGTCTCCACTGGGCATTTTTATTTTTAATCGATTTTTATTAACAAGTCTTATTAATAATGCTCCCATTCAGTACGGTGGTCTTAGGCTTGCATTATATCTAACATATGTAAAAGCTGTAAACATTTTGAAAAGACTTGCAAAATGCATCAATCTCTAAATGAATAAAGGACACAATCAAATATTTATAAGCAATATTATGTATTTTAAGTTTATAATAAGAAAGAGCTCAGAACTGCCTCGGAGTTCAAATTTGGAATGTTTGTATGTGATTTTTACTGTTTTTGTACAATTATTAGTAGTACTGCTTTAGCTTCAGGCCTACCTTGTTCCTACATTAAATTTGTTGTTATCTCTTCAGCAGATACAGCAATGGTGCCATGCGGTCCTGGTCATTCTCTCAAGCGGTAAGAACCAGGATTTGATTTGAATTGAGTTTAGTCTGCAGACAGTGAGACAAGTGAACTATTTAGACTTCATCCAACGACAGATGTCAAATATACTTTAGTTTCTAGATGCTGTTGAGCAGTAGCAAGCATATGCCAAGTTATTGTAGTTCGTGAAGTCATCTCATGAACTGCAATGCACCACACCAAGGAAAGCTCGCTTTATCTCTAGCTCTCTGTTTTAGTCATTTATCAGTTTAAGGAATAATATTGAAGCAGATCTGGTATATTTCATTAGGAACCTGTTAATATGAGCGTGCTAGACAGAGAACATCCTGATTGGTCGACTAAGAAAAATAAGCCAATCAGCTTTCAGTGATGATAGAAGCAAAGTTTTCCACAGTTTTTACATATCTTCATAAGTACAATATGACTATTATTTGTGTCCCCTTCAAAAACTGCTTCAGAAATTTAGTTTATTGCCCCCACCCTTAAAGGTACTTTTGTTGCTTTCCTTGAACTAAAATTAGTGAATTTGTTTTTATGTCTCATCCAAGATATTTTAAAAGGTCATTTTGTTGCTCTTGTTGCACTAAATACTGTGATTTACTTTATTGATTTTGAAGATATTTGTTGGTGATTTAAATGTGGCTTCTGTATATTATTATGTGTTTTTGACTTAAGGAGACTTGATCCACTGAGACGCTGTATCCATAAGCAGTCTGCATTGTTTGTCATGTAAACTTGGCATAGACTTAAACTCGCTACAGCTTTAAATTGAACTCAATGAAGAGACGTTAAATATACTGTACAATCTCATTTAATTTTTCAGACTTTCCAATGCAGATATCAGGTTCAAGTATATCACTAATATATATTTCATTTTCAATAGGACAATGTAAAAATGTGCGCCCTAGTGTATACATAGTGTATGCGTTCCTTGAATCTACAAAAACCATGCAAGTGTAGCCACCCCTCATAATTTTAATGCCACCCCATGAATCATTTTCTAGATCCGCCCCTGGCCTTATGTCCGTTTCAAATGTATTTTAAGTTGGAATATGAATGTCATAAATAGAGGGATATTGTATTTTACACAGTGACAGTGGTCATGCTGGTGCCAGCCTCCTCTTGAGCACTCAGTGAGAGACACTGTTGATGAAGCAGCTCTTGTATTGTCTTGCTTTGAAAACACAGCAGACAGACAGAGCAGAAGAATGGGTCCTCTGTTCCTGACAGAGACATGGCTTGTCCTCGGGGGATATTTAGTTAAGCAGTGTGACAATCACCTGTGCAGATCATTGTGGGAAAATTTCCCCTGATTTAATCTCATGAGGTCACAGACAGCAGAGATCAGGGTTTCACTCAGAAGGAAGATTGTAAGATTAGCTAGACGAAACATACTGGTATTACTATACTTGTGGGGACATTTGGTCCCTATAACGTGATGAATACCAGGTACACACACACACAAAGGTGTCTGGCTTTACCATGCAAAATACTACAGAAATTACATAAAAACACACAACACTAATTTAAAACTCAAACTCAATAAAAGGCCTTGGCGACCTCAGGTGGGGAGATCTAGTTATTGAACTAATGAAAAGCAAGTCGGGTGAATAATCATTTTATTATTATATTTTATATATTTGAAAATGTTCTATAGATTTTTTTTTGGTAGTCAAGACTTGAAGACATATAGCCATATATGTATATACATGTCTTCATATGTTCATAACATAACATGGATTTGTAGTTATGTGCATTTCCAACATATTTTAGTTATTTAAATTATTAGTTTACATTTAGAACATTATTATTTATTGTTATACCTTGGTAATTTTTTAATTTTCAAAAGATATATATAAAAAAAGGTTTTGTTTTGGTTTTTATATAAAAAAGAAGTTTTATGTAACACTGTTTAACACAGTTAAACTTTTTTATGTAATATCCTTTGGAAACCCGTGCATTTTAAATGGGCCAATTTAATAACAGGGTTTTTTAATAGCAGTGTTTTTGCAAGAAATTGTTGTAATTGTTGACAATGGAAGGCAATGGAGAAGGAGACTTGTGTTCTGTTCTTCAGATGTTTTGCTATGTTAAAGTTAGTGCTGCTTAGTGCAATGTTAATTTGTATTTTCATACAGACCCTATGCTAATGTTTTATTTTGACGTCAAGATGCAACCGCCTTGTGACTTGTTTAAAAACGACTCGTTTCAGTGATTCAGAGTCATGATTCTTTTGAAAGACAATAACTTTATACATGGTGCACTTTATATATAGTGTTTTCATTCACTTAGAGCTGTGTTACACCCTGCATGAAAGATCATTTTTAAAAATCCATCTTAGGGGCGCTATTTTAACACACTTTAACTGGCTTTTCTGCAGACAATTTGATTAATTCATGAATATTGCAAACAGTGGTAACAGAGACTGCACAACATAATGAGAGTGCAAGATTGCAGGTCTCTGTCACAGGAGTTCAACTCTATTTCACACGAATACCATTCATCATTTACAGCTGAATGTGTATAGAAGTACATAATCTGCTTTCATGTGATCATGTGTACGGTTCTGTTTGTCTAAAATAAGAAGTGGAGGATGTTTTGAAATGTTTATTGTGTAAGCAGAAGTGGGGTTTTTTTTTCTCCAAAATGATTTGGCTGTGGACTTGATCGCTTAATTTTAAGTGTAGTAGGAGGACAGTTACATACCATTTCAGATCATAAAAACAGATGGTCAGAGGCTCCACCTGGTCAAGTACAGTGAGCAGGTAAAACTGATCATGTTTTCATGTTTTATTATATAACCTACATTGTACTGTAATGGAACAGAGTTGTCCGCTGCAGGCTGAATATCTTATCTGTATATCATCTAAACAAATCAAATTCCATTTTTTTTGTAGGTAGACAGCAGATTTTGACACCTACGTCATATTTTTTGTATAATTTCTAAAACAGTGCAGTATAGATTGCATCCTGTATTATTGTTTATGACGGCTAATGGTTTCTCAGTTGAGAAGGTATGGCATTTCACATGTTTTATGGCAAATATTTAGTAATATCAGGTGTAAAAAAAAGTCTACATTGCATTGTAAAAATAATATTCGCAAAGTTTCTGCCATTCTGACATACCCGAAAGAGGAACATGAGCAGTTTGAGGAAATTGAGCAATAAGTTTCGTTTAGCTTGTCTTTTCCTCCCTCAGTTTCAATGCACTGTTAGGTCAGTGCACTCTTCTAATCTTTTTCTTGGTTCCTCTGTTGTGAATACATTATTTTTTCTCTTTGACTAATACAGCTGGGATATGCAGTGGGTATGGAAAGTATTCAAACCCCCTTACATTTTTCACTCCTTGTTAAATTGCAGCCATTTGCTAAAATCATTTAAGTTATTTTTTTTCCTCATTAATGTGCACACAGCACCCCATATAGACAGAAAAACACAGAATTGTTGACATTTTTGTAGATTTATAAAAAGAGAAAAACTGAAATATCACATGGTCCTAAGTATTCAGACCCTTTGCTGTGACACTCGTATATTTAACTCAGGTGCTGTCCATTTCTTCTGATCATCCTTGAGATGGTTCTACGCCTTCATTTGAGTCCAGCTGTGTTTGATTATACTGATTTGACTTGGTCAGGAAAGCCACACACTTGTCTGTATAAGACCTTACATACATACAGATCTACATATATACAGATCTGGCCAAGGTTACAGAAAATTTCTGCTGCACTTAAGGTTCCTAAAAGCACAGTGGCCTCCATAATCCTTAAATGGAAGACATTTGGGACAACCAGAATCCTTCCTAGAGCTGGCTGTCCAGCCAAATTGAGCTTTAGGGGGGGAAGAGCCTTGGTGAGAGAGGTAAAGAAGAACCCAAAAAACACTGGCTGAACTCCAGAGATACAGTCGGGAGATGGGAGAAAGTTGGAGAAAGTCAACCATCACTGCAGCCCTCCACCAGTCGGGGCTTTATGGCAGAGTGGCCCGACGGAAGCCTCTCCTCAGTGCAAGACACATAAAACCCTGCAGGGAGTTTGCTAAAAAAACACCTGAAGGACTCCAAGATGGTGAGAAATAAGATTCTCTGGTCTGACACACCAAAATATAACTTTTTATAGATAAAACTTAATTCTAAGCGGTATGTGTGGAGAAAACCAGGCACTGTTCATCATCTGTCCAATACAGTCGCAACAGTGAAGCATGGTGGTGGCAGCATCATGCTGTGGGGATGTTTTTCAGCTGCAGGGACACAATGGCTTTTTGCAATCGAGGGAGAGATGAATGCAGAGGCTCCCCAAATCCAGAAGTGAAAAACTTGTCGCATGTTTCCCCAAAAGACTCATGGCTGTATTAAATCAGAAGAATTCTACTGAATACTGAGCAAAGGGTCTGAATACTTAGGACCATGTGATATTACACTTTTTTTTCTTTTTTAATAAATCTGCAAAAATGTGAACAATTTGTGTTTTTCTGTCAATATGTGCTGTGTGTACATTAATGAGGAACAAAAATGAACCTGATTTCAGCAAGTGATGTGAAACTAACTTCAGGAGGAGTGTGTTTGAATAATCAACCGCAGCTGGCTCCACTTTCTAAACATCATCTCAGCCTATAGAGTCTAAGCATATCTACAATAAATTAGTTTTTCTCTTTCCCTTCCGCATTTCATAAGCATCCCACCTCCCCCCTTCTCCGCCTCATCTGGCGCTTTCCCTTGCGGAAGGGCACGCAGGGTTCAAGCCGGTCCCCAAGGCCCAACCCCCGCCAGGGTTCATACCGCTAGGGCTGGGGGGCTGCCGAGCACCCGGCTCGCCACCGGACAGCACACCAAGCATGCAATTATTATTATAAGGAAGCACAAACTCGTGAAATGACTGCAATATAACAAAGACTGAAATATTTATGAGGGTCTGAATACTTTCCTTACCCACTGTATATGGTTGTGACATGCTGAAGAATTTTCAATTCTATTCCAGAGTAGTGCTTTTGTTTTAATGACTATACCCCATAGTACAGTTCTTTAGTTCTTAACTCCCAGGCTGATTTGTAATTTAGCTCTGGATTACCTTTGAGATGTTTCCACCCTATGATTGGAGTCCCTCTGGCAAATGTAACTTGTGGATGTTGTGTATCAGAACATTTGAAGATGGTGAGCAACATCACAGACTCTCTAGGAACTCATTGATGCCCTGATCCATGTCTGGCAGGAGACACTATCCGCCGTTTTATCGGGAGCATGCCCAGACATATGGCTTGTATTGTGAATTGTTCTGATGAAGTTCAAATATGATAAAAAAATATGATATTGTTTCTCTGTGCCTTTATCGTTATCGTTGTGGTGTGGACTTATTCATTAATATTAAAAACATTTTTTTTTAACTATATCGTTATCATGCTTGGTGTGAAAGGGGCTTAAGACTAGAAGGGTACATGTGCGTCTACTGGCCTAGCATAATTTTCGTCACACTGTAGAATAATTACTGTTTTTGCATTATTGTAAGATGTAGGTTTAGAGTTGGGGTAGGTGTAGACATTAATAAAACAAAATCTAATAGATGGAAATTTTCAGAACGCAGCTGTATTGCTTCTAGTCACAACTGTAAACAAGGAACAGTGCGTAAGTGTCTGTAACTGACATTGTGTCTGCTTTGGTCTCTTGCCAGGCCTCCTTTCCCATTTCTCTTGCACCTTGTGTGGCTTCTGATGAGTACAATCCGGTAATCCTTGTGTATCTATTGTACATGAAATATTTGAAATCATAATAGCAGGACATGATGTGGTCATGATAATATCAGCATATTCCATGTATTTGTCTTCAGGTGTCCCTGCGGCAGAAGTCAAAGAAGAAGAATTGTGGAGGTTAGTACCACACTGCACAAACAACTCAAGGTGTAGTTGAATGAGAGGCATTTTTCCTTTCATAATTTCTGTTTTGTTGTGGTTTTTAAATGTTTGTAACAGGAAGTCCAAGAATGAGCAGAAGAAGAGTTTCAGTGAAAGAGCTGAAGCCAGCGGACCATCAGGGCTGGCTGTATAGGAAGAAAGAGGGGAAGGGATTCCTGGGTATTAAGTGGAAAAAGTATTGGTTTGTGCTTAAGAAAACCTCTCTGTACTGGTACCCAAATCAAGTGGTGAGTCACCTGATTGCTGAATTCCATCTTCCTTATTTCACGCTGCGGTTTTCTATTGAATATATACTGTATATGTATATACACACATATACATGGTGTGTACAATAACTTGGCTTTGTGTTTTTGTGTTTCCCCAGGCTGAAAAAGCAGAAGGGTTTATAAATTTAACAGATTTTGTAATTGACAGGGCTACGGAATGTAAGAAAAAATAGTGAGTGTCATTTAAATTCCTGTTAATTCTGTTTTTACAAAGCAATTTTTTCCCAGATGAATTATATAATATAGTTATCATTGTAATTATTATAATTTTTTTAAATTAACAACCCTTTACACTCTTTCCTTTCTCAAAGCGCGATCAAAGCATGCCATCCCAAAGTCATGATGTTTTACTTTGCAGCAGACAGCAATGAGGACATGAACTTGTAAGTCCACTGACATCTCATTCTGACAAAATAAAACAAAAACACCTTTGTATTTTGTTTAGTAGCATTCAAAATTGCATTTAAGGCAGTCAAACTGTTGAAACAGATGAACACATTCAGTTCCTTTTTTAAGAAAAACAAAACCAAAAAAATCAAATGTGTCAAATGTGTAATTATTGAATTTGGCCATTAGTGTGGATGTCTCAGAATTATGTGATGTAAGTGTCTCTTCTCCTAGTCTCGTCTGTCACAGCTTTTCAGTCACTTCTACCCACTCCATCTCATTCTGTTGGTCATTACCCAAAGTTCCTGACCATATGTGAGGGTCGGAACATAAATCAGCTACTAATTTAAAAGAGTAAATATATTACTTTATATTTGGGGTCAGCCCTTGGTGGTCCGGTGCTGATCCCCATCTCTGCTTCACACTAGTTTTCAAACCATTTTAGTTAGTCTCGAATGTCCACAATATTCCAGCTGGACGTATTCTTCTTTTGCAGAACTCTGGCATAAGCTTTTCCAGAAAGGTTAGGCTAATAAGTATGATCCATTGATAAATAGAACACACCCTTCAGTCCTTTTTTAAATTTTTTTGTTTTTTGTGATTTCAGATGGTTGAATAAACTTGGTTTGGCATCTATTCAGTATGAACCCACTGAGGTTCACACAGCTGGTGAGTTGTGCAAGTTAGTGTACTAGTGTTACAATAGTCATCATTTTGTGTTTATTTATTTTTTTGCATCTTTATTTTTCTCTTGCACAGAATGCTACAGTGAGGCCAGTGATCATGAGGAGTCCACTGACACACCACCACCGCCATATTACGAGCACCAGACCCAAGCTTTAGCAAGTCTCAATGATCCATCAGTCACTGCACACCAGGCAAGTTCACAGATGCACAGTGCACATGGCCTTGCCCTCTTGCCAAAGGTCTGTCCATGTATTTGCAAACCTCAAGTTTCTGGTTTTACCTTGGCAGCATTTATACAGCAGCAAAAGATGGTTGCCATTTGTGTTTTAGGGCCTGGTCATCTTTGATTGGATAGTCTGATTTGTTCAAATGTATCCATTTACTCTTGGCCGCATAAATGTGTTTTTATTTTTAAAATCCCATGCTACATGCAAATTTAAAGGAGTTCACGTAAAAGAAAGCAACAGATATGAGCTGCATTTTATTAATTATCTGGTAATAAAGACTGCAAAGACTGCAAAAGGAGATATCACGGCTTGAGGACTGGAAAGATATGATATTATTACTTTTAATGAGAATGATTGTGTGTGTGACTTACATTCAGTTTCTCTAATACCTGGCGATGCATGTTCACACCAAGCACGATAAAGAAAAAGATATGTGGTTTTAACAACCAGATGGATTTATACTCTGTCCAGTTTCATCTAGAATGTGTCCCAGATCACCTCATTCACACTTGGTCTTTACAATCAGACTGCTATCCAGTCACAGGAAATGCATAAATATTATTGTTCAGATACAGTTTGATTATAAAAGTCATAGAACACTGTTTTTTAATCACTGAACTGACTCCCTTACCTTTTCTGGGCTCACAACATAATTTTGAGAACCAGTGGTATAGTTGTTTTGTACTAGTGATCTGTCATTATATAGTGTGTGGTAGCTGGTTTAGCAAGTTTAATGGTGTAATTCATGTATATTGTAAAAAGGGGGCTTTATAAAAAAGCCACTATAATCTATATCTGGAGCTCTTAGCTCTGGTCCTCAAGATCTACTTTCCCAGAGAATCTAGCTCCAGTCTTGAGCACCTGCCTGTAACTTTCTATTTATATGGATTAGCTAGTTCAGGTGTGTTTGACTAGGTTTGGAGCTAAAATCTGCAGGAAAGTTGTAAACCCCTGAACAAGAGGAACTATGTTTGAAAATTTGTAAACATTTACACCAGACATATATTATATTAGAGTATGCCATTATTCTGCCCTCACTGCTGTATTTTCCCCGTTTAGGGAAGCCTTCCTCCTCCATATTCCTCTCCTGTTCCCAGCGAAGCCACTGGAACCCTCTCCTCCCCCGTCAGTACAATGACTTCTCACAGCTCTGTCTCTTCTCTGGCAAAGCATAGACGGTCTTGGCTGGACCTTGTCTCCCAGGCAAACCCTACTGCTGGTGAAACAGTGGTCTGCTCAGCTGTAGTCCATACATCGAGCACCACAAAAAAGGAAAATTCACAATATATTGAAGCCACAGCTGCATCTCAACAACCCTTTGGATGCTCATCTAGCACATCATCTATGGCAATATCTGCAGAGCCAGAGGAACCAGAAACGCAGCTGATCTCAAATGACATCAGACATGAAAGTAAGCAAGCTGGGGGATCATTTTAACATCAGATTTATGCTAGGAAATCACATTGTTCAGCATGACTGCTGATCAATTTGAAGCATATTAGAACTGTTTGTTATAGGTCTATCAATAATAAAAAAAAGTAGGTTAAACATAAGCCTTGCCATAAAATGTATAATTGTTTTAATAGTTCTAGATGGACAGGAAGGAACTGATGATGAGATGGAAAGGTTGTACTTACATTTGAAAAGAGCAAGTTTATCTCCAACCGGTGAGCGGAAGCCATCTTCAAAATGGGAATTACGGGCCTCGTTTATAAAGCGTTGCAAAAACCAGACACTCAATGAGAAGATACATCTCATCAGAACCCTCAACAGTACTCTAAAGGTTAGATGTTTAGATGAACCTTTTTAAACAAATTTTGACTCTCAGTATTCTATTTACCATGAAAACCAAATGCACTCACAAGTACTGCTGATTAAAAAATATATGCACTCAAGTTGTCACACATTCTGTGTTCAGTACCCACCAGCTAATTAATGACAATACCACTCAAGTTATTTAGATGTCTTTCTTCTCACACAAGAGGCTTAATGTGATGACTATTCTGTTGTTTTGTTAATTCTACACAGTTTACATCAAACCCCCCCCCCCCGTTTTGTTATGTTGCAGCCTAATGTTAAACTGCTAAAAAAATACTGTTACCCTTTCAGTCGAATCACTTCGACATTACATATGGGAACTCGCCAGAGTTCACTGCGTAAGTATAAGAGGGCACGTGCACAGTTCACATGCAGCTTTTCGCTTCAGAGCTGTTGCTGTTTTGGAGCTGGAGATCCCCGGGCTTTCATTTGTAAAGAAGGTGAAGGAGATCGTTGGAGAAGTTCCAGCAAAACCTGCTCTCTCGTCTAATAGCGTTTCTGGGCGGCTGTCAGCAGATCCTGCGAGCTGGTGGCCTTTTTCAAGGCCGGCTGTTCCAGTCTTCGATTTATCCAGTAAGCATAGACCCCTGAGTGCACAGAGTTGCCGTGTTTGGGTCTTCCCTGGGCGACCAGGCAAAAAAGAGCAAATTTCCTACGGTTGGTGGCGCGTTCTGTATGACCTTGGCTGTTTTCAGGTCCCGCCTCTCACTCGTGAGCAGGCTCCCCTTGCGCTCTTCCCGTGGTAAATCGTTGGATCGTAGCAAGTTCACGGCTGCCACGGCGAGACGCCTGGGGGACCTCCAGGTGATGGTTCAGAATGTTTCGTCCAGTGCTCCAGCTGCGAGAACTTCTGACGCACCGCGCAGTCCCTACTGGCGAAGGAAGCAATTGAGCCTGTCCCTCCCGCCGAGATGAGGTCGGAGTTTTACAGCCCTTATTTCATCGTGCCCAAAAAGAGTGGTGGGTTGAGATCTATCCTGGATCTGAGAGTTCTTAATCGGTCTCTTCTCAAGATGCCATTCAAGATGCTCAATCCGAAGCGCATACTGACATGCAATCGGAGCCAGGATTGGTTTGCAGCCATCGACCTGAAGGACGCGTACTTTCATGTCTCGTACTTTCCCAGACCCCTGCTGCGGTTTGCATTCGAGGGTCGCGCATATCAGTATCGAGTCTTACCCTTTGGCCTGTCCCTGTCTCCCCGAGTCTTCACGAAGGTCGCGGAGGGTGCCCTCTCCCCGCTATGGCA
>JAUMHI010000061.1:18656088-18666590 GCA_032359435.1 Enteromius unitaeniatus
ATATTCAGTAATCCGAGCTTAATCATTTGTTTCTCTGTATTATAAACAGCTTTTATTTTTTGAACATCAATTAAATTATTACTCTTAATTTGTTTGAGATGTTTTTTGTATTTTCTAGTTTGGGGAACAGACAGTCTCTTTAGTGTAATTTATAGTGTAATCCCGGAACACATTGTACTATGGTGGCTGGTGTCTCTATTTTCACATTTCGTACAATTACTAGAGCTCTTTCATCAGGTTACCCAGTGGGTGTGTCACTGAGTGGGGAGAACCTGTTTGAAGTTCTGATCGGAACAGAAGAGCTTTTTTTTTACCCACGACTATGCCGTCTCACAATCACCCACTTGGCCTGCTGCGCGGGCAAAAAAAATCTCATCCACATCACAGGCTATATTGACTGTGGACAGGCAGTGGGGGTAAAATCCACTTACATGCCTGATGCCCTTGTGTCAGTGTTCACAAACAAGGCTTGCATCTTCAATGGCTTTGGCAAGAGGTGTCCCCTTGCTACAAGTTTGTCATGTGGCAGCCTAGTCCTCTCCGCACACATTTGTCAGATTCTATAGTTTGGATGTCCATGCTACTCCAGAGTCATGTCTGACCTCTTCAATGCTAGTGCACACACACTACTCTGGGGGGTCCAGACACTCTGCGGCACTATTGGTATTATTATTCCCATTAGCGTTCTCGGGTTACTTGACTGTAACCATGTTCCCATGCTGCACTGTAGAACATCCTGGACGTCCTTTTACGTTTCATGCATATTTATAACCTTCAGGTACATACAATCAAGTGACATCACCTAACCAAGGTTATACAAGCCAAACTTGACACGCATTCTTCAGGAACCGGTTGAACAAGGAACGTTTTCATTAGTGTTATTTAACACAGCGTCTCGTTCCTGCTTTTTCAAGGAACAGGGTTACTGTCGAGTAACCAGAAACAATATCTTCAATAGTGTAATGAAAGCACTATGGTTTATTACTGAATTTTACTGTACTGTTACTTTTGACTAGAATATTTGGTTGTGTAACTTGGTGTATACTGTAGTTTTGAGATTGTGTTAAATTGATCGCACCCTCGGTGACCAAACAGACAATCCGCTCTTCGGGATTGGACCGATTGTGGAAGCACCCTTCTCCTTGTGAGAAAATGTTGAATTTGTTTCATGAATTGTGTGTTAACAATCGAGAAAAACTGTACTAGCATTTTATTTTTTGTATTTAAAATTTTATGTTAAAATAACCTAATTGTTAATAAACATGGAAAGCTTTATAGACAACAATATTATTGTTTGAATTTTGTTTATTTATTTTGAATCACCAAACAATCAAATATTGTTTTAAATATTCATATATTCTATCAGCTCACAGATTCTGTTGTGGCGGTTACCAACTACAAGGTCAGGTGGACTGATTGGACAACAAATAAATAAATATTTAGCTGAGGTCTACTGAACAATCATTTACTAGAAAATAAAATCTAAATTACTTTATCCTATGTTCATTTCTTAGGAACAAGAGGACCCTAACAAGCTTGCTACCAGCTGGCCTGATTACTATATTGACCGCATAAACTCCATGGCAGCTGTAAGTACTTCCTTTATCACCTATATGTTTCAAACATGCACAACAAACCTTTGTACCGTTTGTGATAAAATTAATTTTGACACAAATTAATGTGGAAGAAATATTAATGCTGAATGAAAATTGACCAAAACATTTGCAAGCCCACAAGTTATGACTATGAATCCAAATCATAAAGAATCTGGAAACAAAAAAATATTATACAAGAATGTATGATTTATTTATTTTTAACTATTATGTGACAGTAGTAAGGAAAATATTTTAGTGATATTATTTTAGTGGTTTGTTGCTAGCAAAATCTAATTCATGCACATTGTCGTGAATATAGAGTGCCAAAATGCAATCATCCCAATGTCCTTATAGAACTGTAATATAATATTAAGGTACATTTGCAGGGTATTTTAATGTACAGGCTTAAACACAGTGCATGCAGACGAGGTTGATATTAGTAGACAACAATGATGGAGGCAGAGGCAAAACCAAAGAGCAGGCGTGAGGTTGGGCAATCGGTAAACAGAGTCCTGTAAACGAGGCAAAAGGGGAAGTCGAAGAACAGGCGTGGTCGGCAATGAGGAATTAAACAACGGAACAGAGACAAATGGATAACACAGGGAAAAATTACATACACAATGATGAGCGGGGAACACAGGGAATTCTGGGGTATTTATACAGGAGGTAAGCACACACAGGGGGCAGAGAACATATCAGTAACCAAGACAATACATAAGGTGGGTGGAGACGAGAGTTCATAGTCCAGGGCAGAGCAGACGACTGCAATGCCCTCCAGGGCAACCCAGACAATGACCAGCCTAACTTCCTGGGTCGGCCAGACAACGATCTAGCCCTCCTGGGCCGAACAGACAGCAAAACCATCCTCCAGGGCAGAGTGGATGGCTGCACAGCCTTCCTGACCAGACTGTGATAACACTGTCTGAGACTGTCCAGGCAATGAAAGCGCCCTCCGAGACCGGACAGCCTGAGCTAGCGCCCTTCTAGGTTAACTAGACAGTGATCGCGCTCTTAGAAACTGAGCAGGCTGTGTTAGCACCTTTCTAGGCTGACTAGGCAGTGATCGCGCCCTCGGTGACCAAACAGACAATGAATCCGCCCTTCGGGATTGGACCGATTGTGGAAGCCCCCTTCAAGACCAAGCAGACAGTGATAACGCCCTCATAGACGGAACAGGCTGTGCTAGTGCCCTTCTGAACCCTCCGAACCGTAACCCAGATACCTCCACGGGTTGAGCAGCCACAAATGGGGGCTCTGGAGATTCTACGGCCGACACTGACTTCTCCAGAGATTGTGCAGCCATAAGTGGACCCAGTGGAGTATCCAAGCCACCCACAGGCCCCGGAGTTTCTGGTCCTGGCACTTCATGGTCTTCGTGGCGCTCGGGTGGTCTGTGTACCTCAGCCGGCTTTGGCGCTTCTAGCGATACCGAACCTGGCTCACCAACTGGCTCGGGCGGATCCGGCACAAAGGATCTGGATCACAGACCTAGTCTGGCGGATCCGGCCACCAAGGGTCCGGTGGATCCGGTCACAGACCGGGTCGAGTGAATCGAGTGCAAGGAATTTCAGGAGCTTGTCAGGCTGCGTAACTGGGAACAACTGAACTGAACACGGCCCCTCGTACCGTGTGACAGGACTGGGACCCATTATTTGCCGGTTTGACACCACAGAGGTAGGTGACAGCTCTCCTGGCTGTGAAAACGGCACAGACTGAGTGAAACACGGATCTGCGGATTGGGAACTGCAGGAACAGATAACAGCTCCCTTAGCTGCATCTCCGGAACCGACTGGACTAAACACGACCCCTCTCGTCGTGCTATGGGGCCAAGACCCGCCCTTTGCGGGTCCAGAACCGCTGAAATGAATGACCTCTCTCTCGGGCCATGATACCGGGATCGACTCAACACCACACAGCCCCTGTTGCTGTGAAACTGTGTCGGTACATCACTAGTGGATCTGGAATCGCTAGGATGAGTGGAAGCTCTCTTGACTTTAATGATTTGACCCGTCACTTGTTAACCGCTGCTGTAGTTGACTGAGATCCTCCACACTGCACTCACCCACTGTCAGCGGCGATCCGAGGATTAGCAGCACTGCATCGATCAGCTCACTGAGGGTCCATGCCGGGTTTTCCACCAGCTCGTCATCAACCTCGGAAAGGGGGTCGAGTAATAGGAAAAAAAAAAGTTCTTGATTTTGCCCTCGTCAGCGTGAGCTAGATGGCTATGCGCGATGAACTCCTTGACGTATTCCTCAATGCAACGCCCTCGCTGGAATATAGAGTTTAAATGCCACAGGACATCTTTGCCGCGATCAGAGTCCTCGGGGAAATACCTGCTGAATTCTGTGGAGCTTTGAACTTTGAGGCAAAAGGGGAAGACGACGGCAACAAGGAATCAAAGAGGCAGAACAAGCCATACACAATGATGAGCGGGGAACACAGGGAATTCTGGGGTATATACAGGAGGTAAGCACACAGAGGGGGCGGAGAACATATCAGTAACTATGGGAACACATGAGGTGGGCGGAGAACATATCAGTAACCAAGACAACACATAAGGTGGGTGGAGACGAGAGTTCATAGATGATAATTAGTCCATACATGAAACTGGGACGCACAAACCACACAGAAAGAGTCTAGGGCTGGAGTGCCATAAGCAGTCTTTACTGGCAACTCCAGCTGGGCGTGACACTAGCAACACATATGTTTAAAGTTCAACTGATTTTGCAGATGTTTGTTGGTTATTGTCTTGGTTTAATTAAATAATTTCTTTTTAATAGGCGTGTAACGGTTAAAAAAAATCACGGTTCGGTATGTTTTCGATACAGCAAAAAAAAAGAATTTCTTTGTAAGAGATTTTTTCACAGAGAGATTTTTTCACATTTTTATTTATAAAAACTAACATAAAAGTATGATCTTGTTTTTTTTCTTTTCTTTTCTTTTACTTTAAGCTACAATGAAGCTATACTTTACATATGTTCTGGGGTTTCTTCTAAAAACCTCCTTCATAACCAAAACCAAATGCTCATAAAAAATTAAATGTAATATTGAAGTAGTTATAAACTAATAGAAAGATTATTTTTTTATTTTTTTATTTTTTATGGAACTCCTATTCAATCATTTTTAATTTTTTTTTTAAGTTCAGAAAGATGAGAGTGTCCACATTTTCTTCAGACAGTAGTGATGGGAAGTTTGGATCATCTTACAGACTCATTCATTTGAGTCTCGTTCAGCAAAACTAATCTTTTGTCGAGTCATCTCATTTTAATAAAAGTATAAGTAAATTGTCATTTTTTTTCCCTAACACGCCTACTACATACACACACGCCAATCATACTACAAGCAATACAGTACTGTAATGCTATAAGAAATAAAAAAAGATAAATTAATTGTTTACCGGGGTCTTCGGTCTATGATTAGCTCACCTCTTATCTGAAAAGTCTTTTTGGGTCGTTCGTTCATAACATGACAGCCCCATAAGCCTATCAAATGCAATCGGAGCCGGAAAGAGAATTGATTACAGTAGACATCTATCGAGTCTTTAGTTCTTTTGGCTTATGGGGCTATCACATTATGAACGAATGACTCAAACCCACAGACTCGAAACAGGTGAACTAATTCCAGTAAGAACTTTGTGCAATGCGCATGTACGACTAAACGAATCACTCTTCGAGATGACTCCCCAAGTCACATTTAAGATTCATTCAAAATGAACGAATCGTTCAAGAACGACCCATCACTATCAGACAACACAGATCGTGTCTTCAACACATGGGCCACTGTTGTGCTTCAGCTAAAGAAGGTCACAATCTTTCTGTTCTTTGCTAGGAGGGCTCAATAACATTTAGCATTTTTTTAAAATTTGCATTAAAATCCGCGGCTATAAATGTACCGATTGCTGTTATCGATCGATTGTTTTGCCCTATTCGAATCTGTTGGAAATACCTGAATGCCACGGGGATAGTTTGTAATGTGCGTGTTTCTAGGTAGGGGCAGTCAGCACGTTGCCTGTCCCGTCGTTTGGGCTGCCTTGTTAAGCAGAGCACTAAAACATAATATTTTACACACTTTATTCTCTCTTTTTTTTCTTTTCCAAATATAAAAGTATTAGTCTGAATCGTTTGGTTTGTAATGCATTCCGAACCAAAAGCCTGTGTTTCCTGTCTGTATAAACTGTGATGCTATTATCCTATTTTATAGCATTTTTTTTTTCAATGAACTCACTGGAATTGGATCCAGTTCTTCCTAATTTTAACATTTCACCATCATTGCAATACTGTAACATAGTCTCGGGTACTATGTTCCTTCATATTTTGTGTATTTTTCGAGTAAATAATTAATTAATTTGTACTACAACCATTTATTATTATTATTATTATTATTAGTATTAGTATTATTTGCATTTAAGATTTACCTCTTCTGTCCAAATCAAGTATTGATATAATATGGTTGCATTTATTGGCAGTTGTAACATACATTTTCTTGGTTTAATATAGTTTTTGCACTTATCAAACTGCTGTAGTTCTTTGCTGAAGTAGTCAATGTCCTGAAAGGAAAATGCGGGCTGGAAGTTTGGATGCAGCATTACCTTATGTTCATTTGAGGGGTTTTATCTGATTCCATGCCTAAAAGTTCTTTTTGATAAGACAAACGGCGTGAATTGCTGAGCTTTGAATTAAACAGATTTCATATGTCTTTCAGATTTCTGTCTTTCACTTTTTACCAAAGCCTTTAGTCTCTGAATGTTCTCTTTCAATGTTTCAAGGACATTTGAGTCACTTTATGCTTCAAATAAAGAGCTGAGGGTTGCTGACACGGCCACAGTCTCTCAGACAGGCAGATCACTTCACAGATACTGAAACTGCTTACCTTCACAACAGATTAGAGCCACTAATTAATGACTCTCCTTCATAGGCTCACATCACATCATTAACCCTTTGATGCATCAATGACAAAGTTAAATGCCTATAGTAATCACTAGATTAAGTGGGCAACATTTATTTACATGCGTTTATTTTGTCTGTGTTCGTCAAATCAAAATGTTCATTCCAAATATCACAATTGTCTGGGCTGTATTCCAGTTCAATTTAATGCCCTTCACATAATCATATAATCTTCATAATCTTGTTGCATTGTGGTCTATGTAGCAGCCTGAAGTGTGCATATGAATCAAGGGTTTGAGGGTCTGTCCATGTAAATTTCACTCGTCCACTTCACCAAGTGGAACACACTTCAAAATGGTCCTGAGGGGAAGTTTGTGAGTGTTTGTCTAAAAGTGGAGGGAAATGCAAACAAAATATGTTTTTGTATACCTCTGCACACATATGTCATCAGCATGTGGTATGTGAATAGTCTCAGGCTCAGACATCATGCCCACACACTGCTGGCTCCACATCTAACCCATCTAACTGTTTAACTTTTTCGAGCTTTGAACTCCAAACTTTAAATTCCTTTGTTCTGTGCTGATATTTATTGGCCACCAAGAATAAATAAGGATTTTATTTCAGAGTTGCCTTCCTTTTAGGGGACATAGTACTGAATTATGATAAATATTTAGTATTGGGGAATTTTAATATTCATGTCTTTTGTCCATCAAGCTCTTTCACTATAGACTCAGGTTTTCAGCAAATGGTTAAGGGCTTTACTCACTCTCATGGTCACACAATGGATTTGATTATGTCAGATTCGAATCCATTGTGATTCCAAAGATTTGTAGAAAATGCGATGGAAAATTACAAATTTAAGAAATGGCCAAAATATTCTCTGTCTAAATTCCAGTGGGCTGTAATGCTAGATTAAGAGCACTTTGCAGATCTTATTGAGCAAAAAATTGTCATATTTCTAGTGTTCTACTCTCGATGATAGATTCCATTATTAATCCTAGATTAGAGGTAGTAGGAGACCTGTCTGCTGATTTATGTCATTCCTTTTTAATTTTAATAACTTTCTCCAATTTTGAGCCAGTTCCTCTTTCAATCCTTGAGAAAATTATTACTTAAACTAGACTACAACTTCTCTTTAAGATATTGTTATGACACATTTGTTAAAGCAAGTTTTAAATTCAGTTGGCCATTTTTTTGTAGTGGCTATAATTAATAAGAGCTTTCTTTCAGAGGTTGTGTCTGATTACTGTACACATGGAGTGATTCAGACAAAGCCTCACTTTTTTACTGTAAATTTGCTTCTAAATCTGAAAAACAGCATTTTTTTTATATGTCTGACCAACAGATTATTATCTCTTTTGAAACATCTGTGGAAATGTCCTATAATGGATAAAGTCATATTTCCAGAATATCCCCACCCCACCCCCCCCATTTACGGTGTACGTTTCTGCAAATATAGTGTACCTATTAAAGAATGTACATGTAGGAATACGGGAACAATATGTTACAATATGTTCCCTGGAGAGCACATAAACTGTCAGGTTGCCTCAGGAGAGCGTTACCGGTCCCCAGTAAGCTCAGATGAACTACGTAAGTTACGTTTTGGTAATAGAGAGTAACAACCAGCTATACAACCTGCAAAGAACTGCGTGAGTAAACTAAAGTTACAATGAATGTTTCGCATTTATATTTTACCTACGTGTAAGTATAAGGGAACTATAGGTTATGTTTGGGTAATAAGGGGGTAGCAAAGAGATATCCTACAAATAATTTATAATGGATTAATTAAAAACTTAAAAAAAACCTTAACAGGTACCTGTTCTATTAAATCGTATGTTTGGTGTATCTATACGTAAGCTTTTTTAAAATTACTGGGGAAATATACTCTGAAAAAGTGGTACTTGTTACCCCCTTGTTCTATGTAGATTACGGAGTAAGTGTGACATTAAACATTGTAGCAATCTGTGACATTGTAAACATTGTAAAATCAGGCATTTAGGGATAACATAAAGGAATAAACTTTCACAGGTAACTTAAAAATAAACAAGATTGGAAAAAAAATAACTCATCTTAATCCCCTGGGTGTACCCTGTTTATACCATAGTTTAAAAGCATTGAAAAAAAAAAAATATATATATAACTATAGTTATTCCACCGGTACCACAAAACAGCCCTGATCCTAACCTCTTTAGCACTATTGCACATTTAGCATTTTTGCATAATTAGGAACACCTAAATAAAAAAAAAAAAGTCCCCCACCAACAAACATTAGAGTAAACTGATAAAAAAAATCCCAGACCCTCTAAATTTTAACACACTGTGTTATTGTATTTGTTTATAATTTTAGGACAAACAAAAATGGAAAAAAAGAGACCCATGTCTCCAAGATATTCCTGTCTTTCTACCTTTAGTTGCAAAGAAATTAGTTTTTTTTTAAGAAAGCATTCAAGGAATCTCTCTTCATACAGTGGACATTTCGTGCAGCGGTTTCAAGATTAAAAACGCTGTTTCAAAGGGCTCTTCGCAATACTAGTCGAGGAATAAGGGTCTTATCCAGCAAAACGATCGGCCAGTTTCTTAAAAATACACATTATACACATTTTTTTTTTACCACACATGCTCAGCTCTGCAATGCGGCTCCATTACGCAATCATGTAGGAAAGAGCATGCAGTTTCTTCTTGGTTTTTAACGGTGGCTGACACCAACGCTCTTTACGTTGGTGCCAGCCGCTAAAACCAAGAAGAACCAAGAAGCGCATGACCTTTTCAACAGGATTGTAGAATGGATCCGCATTGCAGAGCTGAGCATTTGTAGTAAAAATATGTATAATGCATTTTTTTAAGAAAGCGGTCGATCGATATAGGCTAGATATAAGACCCTTATTAGACTTGTATCGTGTAGAGCCCTTTGAAAGGCCATTTTTAATCCGCTGGCGACAAAAAAATCCGCAGGAAAAAATCCTTGAATGTTTTCCTCAAAAAGCAAAAACTTTAACATAACAAAGTTATGAACATCACGGCTAAGTTAAAATTTTGATTATTACATAGAGACTATTTTCATCCATTTAGGGCATTTTCTAAGTATTCCTAAATCTGTAAAAATGCTAAATGTACAACATTTCTTTACCACAACTTTTTTTACACAACCACATCTGTTTTGTGGTACTCATGGAATAACTATAGTGACACTGTTTGTTTTTAACTATGGTATAAACAGGATTAAGGTGAGTTGGTGACCATCAAAGTGGAGCTGACTGTCACCTACTTCTGTTAATATGCTCTATTTTATTTTACTATTAAGTTGTTGTTTGTTATTTTCTAGTTTCCTGTAAAAGTTTTGAGTCCTTTATTTTTTTATTTTTTGCTTCACCACATTACAGTGTTGCCAACTCTTAATGATTTGCATGATTTGATGACTCTTAATGAAGTCATTTTTTTTATATTTGGTTAAATATAAGCTTTGTACATTATGCAGACTTGACATGTTTTAACATTTTGCTCTTTTTTTCTCTAATTGTGATCACAGGTGAAAACTGCATCAGAAGAGGCGGACTTTTCTGCTTCCTCACATTCTGCAGGGACAACTTTTGCTGAATTTTAGTTGAATCTCCAGAATTTCACTGAATTCTGCCCACAGCTGAAAAAATGACAGTATGACTATTAAAAAAATACTTTTAGAACATGATTTGCTTGTGTGTTTGTTTTTACTGTTCTAATTGTAAATTATGCATTCTTGTTATGTTGGAAAAGTTTTGTTAAAATTTTGTTTTTTTGTGATGTTGTTAAATTAGGGTCTTTAAACCTTGCATTTAACTATGTTATACAGTTTACTGCTGACAACTTCGAAAAATGTCTAATTTTAGTTATGCTACAATGTTTAATGTCACACAACGTAACTACACAGAACAAGGGGGTAACAAGCACCACTTTAATTTACAGCCCGAAAGACTTACACTTACCCTGTAACTACAGAGAACAAGGGGGTAACAAGCACCTTATACATACTAGCACCCTGTAACTA
>JAUMHI010000061.1:18686923-18721446 GCA_032359435.1 Enteromius unitaeniatus
TTGAGAGAAATGGTAATATTGTGTATCTGGAATGAATTTTAGATCTTTAAGTCCATCTCATGAAAAATCGGAGCAGATACAAAGGTGTTGCGTTCATATTTTTGTTGAGTGTATATATAAGCTTTGGAAAATCTGTTGAACCTGTTTATGACCTAATTTATGAATACCTAATCCAGAAATTATAAACATTTCTTTTTTTTTTTTCTATCTTTAGCTATTCTGTCTGCATCATGTGAAGTGATGAGAAGTAAGCGCCTGACACAGGTTCTGGAAGTGGTTTTGGCATTCGGGAACTTCATGAACAAAGGACAGAGGGGCAACGCATATGGTTTCAAAGTGTCCAGCCTAAACAAGATCATAGACACCAAGTCAAGTTTAGACAGGTTAGAGGTCAATTAATGGGCATTAAGCTTGTTCATCTGAATGTATCAATTTTCAGTCAGTGCATCTTTCCACTGCAATTTTTTGTTTTGCTCTTTACGGAATTGGTGTAATCTGTCAACTTTATTTATTTTTTAGTAAATTTTAGTTAACAATGTTCACTTTTTTTTTCTTCTTTTTTTTCTAATAAAATAATTGCAGTTCTGTTTTAACATAAGCTTTTTACCGTAAATTGCATCAAACCTGATAAAAATGCAAAGCATGCATTTATTCAAAATTTGTTGATTAATGACATTGAGTTCACATTATGGTATGACACTAAATGTGGATTAATAACAATGGTAAATCTGTTTGTAATTTCTTTGCTTTAAACTTAAAGTAATTAAATAATTCTGTATGCATTTTCTGCAGGAACATCACCATGTTACATTACCTGATCATGATCTTTGACAAAAATTACCCTGACATCCTCGGTATTCAACAGGACTTGGCCACTATACCAGAAGCTGCAAAAGTCAAGTGAGACTTGAGACACACACTGCAAACTGTTGAGCATAAATATAGTATGTACTTTTGTTTTTGATAGGCTTATGCCTTTTTATATCTAAGTTGTCTTACTTTTACTCTCACAGTCTGGTTGAGTTGGAGAAGGAAGTGTTCATTATTAGAAGTGGCCTGAAAGCTTTGGAGGCAGTGAGTAATCTATCATTTATCTCTCCAACTGTAATGTTTCTGGGTACTTCTGATGAGAACAATTTCTGACATATTAAGAGTTTAAAGAGTTCTCATATATGTAGTTTTTACATATATATATATATCTATCATTTTCTTTCTCACTGTTGCAACACTCTTTGACAGCGGTTTGTCAGCTGTTTTGTTATGTTTTTTTTTTGCTAGTAAAGAAACTTTATACAAAATTTACTTTACTAGTGTTTGTGTTTTGACACTTGCCATAAATATTGTTGCATTCATTTAAACCTCCAACATCAGTTAATTATAATAAATGTTTGACATAAAACATTTTTTTGTAATGCAAATAATTCCTTGATAACTAATACGTCACTTTGGTTTTTTGTCACATTAGTTTTTTGTCACATTAGTCCTAAAAGAAGTAAAGAAGAAGTAAAAAGGAATATAAAAGAGTATAGATTAAAATAGAAAGCATATCAAAATTCAATAATTAGAATTAGAATAAAAGAAAAATTGCAAATGTACATTCTAATTGTGATTTCAAAACCCTACAGTTCTCTGAGAAGGATTATAGTAAAAAAAAACTGTACGGTAGTCATGTTTAATTAAAGCAGAATCATAATATTTTCTTACATCAGGAGTTACGATACCAGCAGAGCCGAGCATGTGACTGGGGAGACAAGTTTGTCCCAGTTGTCAGTGACTTCATTACAGTTGCTAGCTTCAGCTTCTCTGAACTTGAGGAACTACTTGCTGAAGCCAAAGATAAGGTAACATCTTTATCTGAATTTAATTATTCAGTCACAATCATTTCCATTACTTTTTATCCTCCATTACCCAACCTAATAAAGCTATTGGCACATTAATTTTCATCCCACATTTCAATAGAAAGGTTAGCTAGATAAAATTGCACAAAGGTTCCTTGCCAGAGAGAGAAAACAAGAGGCCTCAAGAGGGTCTTTGAGTGGGTCACAGTAGAGGGTTGTAGAGTGGAGCTGGGCTTTTATAGAGAATCATATAAGCGGAGGAGCCCAGCAGGCCTTCTCGTCCCCCCTTCTTTATTGTTTTGAGCTTTGTCAACCCTGTGCATGGGCTGGAGCCTGACATTTTAAAAGGAAGAAGGAATAGGGAGTGAGTGAGAAAAAATTAAAAAGACAGTGAAAAGAGAGGGCTTTGTGTACCCTTCCTGGCTCAGCATGATGACTTAAACATCCCAGGGAATCCCGGCAGATGATCCTAAATTTCTCAGGGTTTTTACTCAAGGGTTTGAGGAGATTTATTTCTTTTGAAATGTGGCTTGGTCTTAGCTCCTATGGTATGTCCCCAACTCTTAAATACATGAAGATAGCCATTCTGAAAGATATTCTGAATACTATTGGGATTTGTTCACTTGTGTTTGTGAGTGTGTTAGTGGGCTTTTTTGTGGTGGTGGAAAGTTTGAGTAGGGATATGTTTAGGCAGACTGACAGAATCTTTATCTGGGCTCCACTCCCCAGAACAGAGCCATCAATTACCCAGTTCGCCGTTATCCAAATTATTTACTTAGTAAAGCCAAAAAAGTCCAGAGAAACTTCACGAGAAATGGCTGACCTTGAAGCTCTACAAGTTATTTGGACACAAAGGCCTCCCTGCGCTTTCCAGGCAGATCTACCTCTTCCTGTTGCCCTCAATGGGTCAAAATCTCCTGTAAGTGCTTCTGTCATCTGAGGTGGGCCAAAATGAACACAAACATTACAGCTGGGAACAAGGTAGGAGTATTGTCAACACTGAAATGTGTCTGGCTTGTGCAATAGTTGTTGGTGCTTTCACCACCTAAAGGTTGATATTTTAACTAGAGATTTTAAGATTCTTTCCACAGTCTCAGAACTGCATATGCTCTCAAAATTGTGGATCTATGACAAGCTAAAGCTCAGTGCTGGAAAGCTGAATTATTGTTTTGTTGTGTTTTGGAGACAGATGTTGTAGGGATTGACAATGCACCAAAGATGTAGGATGGTGGAGCCCATATGAGAGTCAAAAGCTGTCACAGTCTACACATTTAAAATACACTTTTAAAAGGTTAATTATTTAGTTTTTTAAAAAAGAACTGTGACTTTGCTGAAACATGTCTTCTAAATGTCACTAGATGACAACATCAACATGTTATGCACTGTAGTGTCAGAAACTAGATAAGTGTCAGACACTGAATAAGGTTTGTCCACAGAAAGAAAGAAAGAAAGAAAGAAAGAAAGAAAGAATGAAAGAAAGACTTTTCAAATGGTCTAGTCACTCAATCTAGGGACAAAGTCACTAAGTTGGCAACACTGGCTACCCTCTTCCAAGCTACCCTCTCAAGGGTGGTACATAATGAAATCTTCCAAGATATGGGTTGACCAGTGTGTTGCATTTGTTTTGTCAATCAAGAATTCCACTCATTTGTATTTTTTTGTTGTTTCTTAGCTTAATCCACACTCATCCCCATTATCACTCTCCTATATTTCCTCTTCAATGCAGTTTTCTAAGTCTCTGAAGCATTTTGGAGAGGAGGAAGGTTGCATGCAACCGGATGAGTTTTTTGGAATATTTGACATGTACCTGCAGTCGTTCAGCGAGGCCCGGCACGACCTGGAGAACATGCAGCGACGCAAAGAGGAGGAAGAGAGGAGAATGCGCATGGAGGCCATGGTACATATTTTCCTAAAACAGAAATGCACACAGAACACTCAACAGATAATGTTAAACTTTTGAACAATTTCTCACTTGTTTGGAGGTTGTTCGGTGTTTGTGATTCCTATTCATTAACCTCTGGTTTTCTTGAACTGTATCAACCTTGCATGGGGTGTTTTCACACAAAAAGTTCCCCCTTCCAATGTAGACAGTCAACATGATGTGACCAGTGGTGACCAATAAATGCACACTCAACACATTATCTAATGAATCATAATTATTAGGAGATGAAAATAAACAGCTTTTTCACTTTGCTATATAGATGAAATGCATTTCAAAAAGCAAATTCTCACTCATGCTGTTCTTATGTTAAAGTTTGAGGGACCTTGAGGGAAAACATTCCATAAGTGATGACGGTTGTGATGTAGTTGACAAGCCTTGCAGTAATTTGTAGCAGGACCACAAATGCACTGGGGTCACTGTAATGACTTACCTTAAAACAGCTCTGCTAGGGCCCTTCTGCATTGTGATTCTGTTATTGTAGGACATTTTCGATACTGACCTCTATTAAATTTTAGGTTGATTTAAAGCTACTTCTAATCATTTTTTACACTAGAGGAAATAATGATAGCATACAATATATGTTTTTATATATATATATATATATATATATATATTTTTTTTTTTTTTTCTTTTCTAAAATACTATGATGCTGCTACTCTGTATGGCTGTTTTAAACGTAGACCTAAATCTTTGTTCATTTATCTATCCCAGCTGAAGGACCAGCGGGAGCGAGAAAGACGAGCGAAGAAAAGCACTGGAGGCAGTTTGTCAGAGGAGGTGGGGGAGTTTGACGATCTCGTATCAGCACTTCGCTCAGGTGAAGTCTTCGACAAAGACTCTAAACTTAAACGCAACCGTAAACGCTCTGTCAACCAGCTGGCGGATTGTGGGGGTCGTGAAAGACCAGTCACGAAGGTGAACTATTGACCTCAGTGAATACATTCAAGAGTTTGGATTTTTATATTTACAGACTGACAGGGAACTCTCTTGAAATGCCATACACTGCCCTCTATTTTCTGTTTTGCTAAGACCAGTAATAACTGACTGCTTAAAGATGGACAGGCTCATTGTAAGATGGTCTGATTTATCCACAGATGTGAAGGATGCCCTGCAGTCTCTCTCTCTTCTTGTTTCTGCTTGTTCCTCCTCCTTGATATGTACAGTCACTCACACTGATCTCTTACTCTTGTTTTTGTTTTGTTTTTTTTTTCTTTGGCGAAATGCACAACCAGTTCCACTTTGGAAGAGCAGTTCAGTCTAGTGTTGCGAGGTCTCACAATAAGTCATAAGAGGTAGATGACTTTAGTCATAAGTCATAAGAGGTAGATCACTTGTAGAATCTACAATGCTTATCCTTCTAACCTGCAAAGGTTATTGTCCTTTCTCAGCTGCCCATTTCCATTCTCTAATTTTAGGAGATAAAGAAATTTGGTACCACTAATCTTGAGATTCAACTGTGCTTTTAAATTTCCACATAAATTACCACACAGGCAATATGACACTGTGGACGCAGCCTTATAGGTTGGGATACTCCTTTCCCCAAGTGCCTCTACACTACACAATGGCATTCCAAAAGGACTACCTCCTGTATGGAGATACTGGTGAGAGAGAAGAGCACTTTCACATAGACATACAAAGAATATGAAAATCATAAGTTAAATAAAAAATATACTCAATGTATTTAATGGCAGAAATTAAATGAACCCATTGGATTTTTATATTTCATTATTTTCTCATCTGTCATATATAACTGCACCATTTATCCAGATGCAGTGAAGTAGCATTCTAGGAAGAGAGGGACCAACAAATTCTGTTTGAAAAAGCAGTTATCTACCATGTGTTTTCATCACTTCTTCAGGTTAATGTATTGAACCTTTGGGCCTTGATAATATTTAACAAAATTATGTCTTACATGATTTACTATCTAAATGTATATAAAAAAACGCTAGGTACTGGAAGAAAAGTTGTCTCCAGAATCTTGATTTGTAGAGAGGTCCACTGAATTTTAACTTTGTTCTCATGGTCAACATTATGTAACCCACTTTGGTGTTCTTATATTTTGTTCAAGTTTGTTTGTTTGTTTTTAATGATATGTACCTGTGTAGTAGCTACAAAGGTTACAGATGTACAAGGTTGCCTTGTAGTTGGCATGGTGTGGCAGAGAAAATCTTGTTAGAGACAGGGAAAATGAGAGGCCTCTGATATGAAAATAGACATATATGAAGGCAATGAATGCAAACATTTGATGGGGAAATG
The DNA here is from genome assembly GCA_032359435.1 of Enteromius unitaeniatus. NCBI lineage: Eukaryota > Metazoa > Chordata > Actinopteri > Cypriniformes > Cyprinidae > Enteromius > Enteromius unitaeniatus. The sequence goes on from JAUMHI010000061.1 coordinate 18,692,960, forward strand.
TAAATTCCAGTATGGTGACTATGAATTGACGATTCATAGACCCCCCACCCCCAAGAGTCTCCTTACTGTTTTCATCACAACATGTAGGTTACATTGCAGCAGTCTGAGGCATCCTGTGTCACCTGTCCATATATGGACAGATGACACAGGATGCCTCATTCATTGCCTTCACAGTGGGAGTTCTGATTATTCTGTTATCTTTTAAGAGATAAAAGTAAAATATGGACAAACGTGGTGCTAATTGTCAAATTTTGTGGGTTCAGCTCTGCCCCTTCTGACCCTGCTTAGTGAACAGGAAGAGTGCAGGGCTTGTTGGTATATTTATATTTCTTTAAGTCAGTAAGATTTCTTAATTTATTAACAGTCCAAAAATACACAAGTTTAGATATAATTATTGAAAGTTGTATATGTATTTGTTTGTTTGTTCATTTGTTTTAATACCAAAAATTTGTCTGTATTGTCACTTTTTTGTGACTAAATGGCTTGAGATTGCTTATCACAAGTTAGCATTCTTTGTACAGTTCATTCCAGGTTTGAGCTGAAAAGAGCATTGTTTTATATGGGCCATTTAGAAAAATACTATTATTGCCCACTTAAATCTGAGCATTTGTAATTAGTTTGGCTGCAATTCCTAAGGATTCCCCTTAGAGGCTCTTATTAGATCCTATTTTGCAGAATTAGGAATATGGTTTTGCACGATTAACTGTTCTTTGTTCACCGAAATGAATATGACCCAACAGAAGTTTTATAATAATGCATTGTGCTTAAAAAAAAAAAGATTATAAATAATGCAACTTGACCCTTGCCATTTAAAATGGCTATTAAATTTAATTTCCTTTACATCTCTCAACATTTTTGTCTTGAGAATAGTGGTACTGCAGATGCTAGAAGTTACATTGTACCATAGAACCTTTGTGGTTTGCCTTTTAAGCTTCACAAGAGTATTAAAATCGTCAGTGTTATTATTTGCATATTTTATGTATATCTTGTGATTGATTGTCCAAAATAGAAAGGAAAATATGTAGCTGGTTGCTTTATGCACTTTTTTGTAGGACAGACTTTTTCCTACATAACAAACATGAGGAGCCAAAGGCTAAAAAAAGTACAAAAATTTTCTTTTTATATAGATATATGGTATGGTAAAGAAAACTTATTTTTGGTACATTGCAGGAAGATAAATACATAAGACTTCATCTGAATACACCATGCCAACTGCTTAAATGTGTCACTCACTTTTATATTTTAGATATTTTTTAAATATAATGTTTTGCCTTCCACTTCTGCTTGGTCCAATAATGCACTTGATGTTTTCCCTATTGGCTCGAGTGGGGCATTGGAGTGGTTTTGTATTATTATCTGTGACATGAAATGCATCACTCTTTGAATGTGTTCATGAAATGCTCCACCTATGATTTAGACGGGTTGTATTTGTGCCAAGTGCACCATTTTAATGGTTGATTGACAAGGGCCTCGCATAATAGATCTATAGTTCTCAAAATATTTTGTACACCATTATAGTCATTTAAAAGAAAAAAATTGAAAGAGGGTGAAACTGAAGTTTGAGGAATGTGGAATAATGATTTCCTCCACAACCCCCATAAATGAATGCTCTATTTATTTGCCTTTGTTATTTTGCTATATTTTGTATGTATACACAGCATTATGAAAAGAAATGGTTTAACTATATTGTGACTGATATTTGTCAGATAGTTGTCAGAAAGGTATGAGAATGACAAGCCTTTCATTTATATATATATATATATATATATATATATGTGTGTGTGTGTGTGTGTGTGTGTGTGTGTGTGTTTGTTTGCTTATGGTCTGACCCTCAACCCCTCCACCTTTCCATGTGACATTTTGTAAGGTAAAAATAAACTTGTTTCACTGACATCTGGGTAAACGTTTTACTTTGGGTTACACTTCTGTGTAGCTGGCTCTTAAATGCAGTTGTACATTCATAGTACAAGTGCATTTAAGAGCCAGCTGCACAGAAGTGTAACCCAGTCATCCATTTAATGATTGCAGTTTTTCTCACGGCTGCATAAGATGTTTCTCACTGTGCAACACTGCCCTCTTTTGATCAAAAAAAGAACCAGTCTACAGAAGTCCCAAACACATCAGTTTTAAAGATGACTTTCCATTAAAACAGGTTTTTAATTGGTATCTGTTATAATATTACATATTACGGAGCCCCTTAAGCCGAGCTCAGATTGCAAGATTTTCAAGCAGTCACGTCACAGATGTTTTCACACTGCGTGACTATCTGGGGTAGCATTCAGTCGCTGTGGTGTTCACACTGCATGATAAATCGGTGACAGGGGGTTTCACAATGCATGACTTTACAACAGGAAGAATCGCCTACAACTTTGTCTCACTGCCAAACACACGCGAGAAGTGACGTGGTAACAACGCGAGATCACGTGTGCAAGACCGGAGTTCTCATGTGAGACTGGGATTATTAATAATAATAATAGCAGGCAAAATAAACTTGTCATACAAATTGCATGTGCGCTCATTTGCAACGAAAAGAAGATTATGGAGGAGGATAATTACCTTCTATTCCTTCTTAACTCCTCCCCCAACTTCCCGCTGCCCTAGATGTTGCTCTCTCATTGGCTGTAGGTAATCGCCTACACCTAATTAATGATTTTAAATCGCCGACAGGTCCAGATATTTAGCATGCCAAATATCTCACTGGTGTCGGCGATTCTCTCAGATCGCGTCATTGATACTTTACACTGTGTGATTGTCACTCGCGTGAACGAGCACCGATTTGCCTGTGATTTAAGGCGTTTGTCGGCGATTTCTCAAAACCTGTCGGCGAGTCTAAATCGGGTCTAAAATCATGCAGTCTGAACTCGGCTTTAAGGGATGTGGTGGAGAAAAAAAATCGGTTTGACAACAGTGCAAGGCACCTGAAAAGGATATTACGTGAAAAACGAGTACGTGTGTTCGACTTGAAGCGGCGCCTGTGTATACATAGGCGGAGCGTGTTTAGGCTTGGGTAGACTTGAGAGAAAAATTCCACTAAATTGGACAAAAAATGCCCCTGCTCAAACAAATTAAATCTATTACGTCTGTTGCCAACTAAGTGAAAACGAATAGACAGTGTCGACTATGATATTAAGATTGCTCACGTTGCACCGTATATTTTATATTAAGCGTTTTTTTTTCAGTATTGCGCATAGGGACGTACATTTTAACCGCTTAAAGGCAGGGTATACGATTTCTGGAAGCCAATGTTGATATCTGAAATCATCAAAACAAATACACACACATATATGTTGTTTTCATTAATTTAATTTTTAGTTTAAAATACGCGACTCATGTGTATTTTAGAGGGGAAAAATATATTGTATAAATAATTTTTATTTCTTCCACTCCACAACAAATCCTTTAAATATATCAGTATTTAGAAAAGAAATGTAAGAAGCAATAATTATATAAATGACAAGCCAAAACAAATTATTTTAGAAACTAACTCATTCCACTCAATGTCCCCATATTTAGTACCCAGCTAACACACGATGTAACAGTTAAATCATTTTTGGTAATTTTATGACTTTTATGACCAATTGGCAACGTAACCACCACGTCGCATGACCGTAATTCCATTACCATCCTATTACCAATTCACGATGTCGTCAGTACTTCCTCCTTACGTAACAAGAATTGATGCGTACTCTTTTCGTAATATATTCGTAATTTCATGACTTACTGGCAACGTAACTACAACGCCGTATACACGTAATTTCATTGCCATCATTTACACGTTTCTTTAAATGCTCTCTGATTACCAAATATGACATTTAAAATGTGTAAACTTCGGACACATGATTGAACATTCTTTAAATATGTGTGTATTTCCACCAGTCAGATTAAGGACAGCGTGCACCTCCACAACTTATTACAGCGCATATTAATATTGACAAGACAGGAAAATATTTTTTTTCGTAGTAGTGAAAGTTGTATTTCGTAACGATTCATGAAAGTAAAATAATGGCACAGACAGGCACATCATCTCATCTGCCGCAAAAACAGCGCGTTTGACTGAGGCACAATTTTACAATTTTACTCATGTTCAAGTGTCTGATAAAAGAATGAGCTTTTTTGTGGGTGATTTATAATAAATAAATAGGTTAAACAAATGTATAAAACAAAGTTTTGGAACTCTTGAAAGATGTTAAAACCCCTATTAATATAATTGATTTTTAAATAGTAACCATTAGCCAGCCCACTGTTGTCTGTGAGTTACCATGACAACCGGGAACATCAGCTGCTCGTGAGGAGAGGACGCGTCTGACATTTCTCAGTTTTTCATCGGTTCTACCAAAGAAAAGTTCAACAACTGCCTCATATTAGTTAAGTTGGTTGATTTAAACTGCATGTCTGCCCATAGAAAATGAATGAAATAAAAAGAAAATAACACCAAGTGATCAGCACAAAACTATTGGTCCATGACGTTGCCACTTACGAAGTTACGTCGTGGCGACGTATAGGCACCTTTCACTTTGCTACGACGAAACTGGTCACCAGATTACGTTGCAGTTATGTAACAGTTTCGTAATTTTGTTAGCTGGGCATGTATTTAAATGCTAAATTGATTTATTAGGCTACTTCACTCGCGTTCCAATATTCCAGGGGCACCTGCATTATTTCTTCCAAAGATATGCACTTCTGTATGTTTTGCGGCCAGCGGCAGCGTGTTCATAGTTAATGTAACTATGTTAATTATATAAATGTGAGCTGAAATAGATATCAACAGAAGCTGTGCTCTTCAGGACAAAGAGGCGCCAAGGTCATCACTTGTATATTATTTACATTAGCCTAATTAATTCCGTTTAAAAATAGTAATTAAACATTGTTTAAAAATTGTTATATTGTGACAGATCATCAGATTCATGAGGATCCATTTTGCAAGGTCAGACAGGCAGAGGTTGGTATAAAGCAGACAGAAATAGCAGGGATGAGGCAGAAATCGTAGTCAGAATACAGGCTGGACGTTCAGGGCAGGAGGTGAGAATAACAATCAAAATAACAGTCCAAACAAACACAAATAAATCAAACCAGGAAAACGCTCAGTAGTGACAGCCGGGGCAAATCAAGACTTCGCGTCTGACTTGTAAAAAGTCAAATTTATATAGTTTAAAAAGCAGAGATAATAATCAACACCTGGGACCGCATCAGCCAAGGTACAATGGTAAAAAGTGTCTGGGTGGGAACGCTAATCTAATACTCCAGCGAAGGTTCCCGCTGCTGTTGGCCGGAGAGAGCCACGGAGGTGCAGCTTGTGACAGCCAAGGTACGTACTCTTCCCTGAACCGAGGAAGAGTACGGCGCCGAGGTCTACCCCAAGGTCTGGAGGCCGTTTTTTCCGGATATGCACGGTGAAAGGCATCTATAAGAGAGGGGTCGAGAATGTCTTGTGGGCTCATCCACGATCTCCTTCTGGTCCATAACCCTCCCAGTCGATGAGATATTGTAAGAGGCGACCCCGGCGTCAAGAGTCCAGGATATAGCACTCACCCTGAAGGATCTGGTGCGTGGGGGCCGGACAGGGCAGCTGGCTCTGATGTGTCCTGTTTTCCGTTGTAAAGGCACTGGAAAACAGCCTCTGTTCTCTCTCCTCAGAAGTAATAAGAGCAGCTCCGATCTGCATGGATTCACTGGCTGGTAACGCTGGGAATGTGCTCACAGGGGCTGAAGCAGTCGAGCAGAGAGGTTTCGTGGTCCATGCGTATGGCCAGATCCATGAACTCCTCGAAGCTGCGGTCCTCATCACGGCAGCCTAGCTCAGCTTGCAGTTCTTTGTGTAGACCTCTGCGATACAAGGTTTTGAGCGGATCGGCATCCCATCCAGTTTGTGCCGCCAGAGTGCGAAAGTTCATTGTGTACTCCGCAGCAGATGCAGTGCCCTGTATGAGCTTTAAAAGTTTATCTTTGGCGCTCTTTCCATCAACAGAGTGATCGAAGACGTCTCTGAATTGCTTTAAAAAAACTCTGGTAAGAACGGAAGACCATCCTTCTACCTTCCCACAGTGCTGTGACCCATTCCAGTGCTTTCCCCGTGAGAAGCGAACACACAAGTGATACTTTGCTGTCATCTGTGGTAAAAGCTCCGGGCTGGGAAATCATATAAATGTTACACTGGAGCAAGAAACCTTTACACTTGCCTGGGCTCCCGTTGTACTTCTCAGGCAGTGCTAGGCGGGCAGTGTTGACCTGAATCGGCACTGGTGTGAGGGCCTGTGGTAATGGCAGCGGAGCGGGCGTTTGGCGGGTCTGCTGAGTGCCGCGGTTGCGATGGTCAAAGCTTGCACAGATTGAATCAGTTCCTCTGTCATGTTGGTAAGCTTTTCCAACTGAGACTGGTGAACGTTGAGTACAGTAGCTTGAAGAGTTACCTCATTCATGAACTGATAGACAGCCGCTGGGTCAGTTTTTGGCAAAGTCTTCTGTGACAGATCATCAGACTCATGAGGATCCATTTTGCAGCTGTGGTTTATTAACAAGGTCAGACATGCGAGGTCGGTATAACAGAAGACAGAAATAGTAGGGATGAGGCAGAAATCAGTCAGAATAAAGGCAGGAAGTTCAGGGCAGGCGGCGAGAATCACAATCAAAATAACAAACAAACAAACACAAATAAATCAAACCAGGAAAATGCTCAGTAGTATTTAGGGTACTGAATCTCTGACAGTCTGAGCGCTCATGGTACGCAGTTATTATTAATTACTTTAATTAATTATAATTCTCGTTTAGGCCTATTTATCTTTTATAACTTTTTTTGTGATATAAAGACCATGTGAATCCTGTTGTTTGCTAGGTTTTGTAAAATGAATCCCTGGAAAACATTAGTAATTTTAGCTTATCCTTACTAATTTTAAATCTTGTTCGTTAAGGGTTTATAATCGTTTTTAGTACAATTTTTCACAATTTTATTACCATTAGCCCTATTATTGTTATTAGCCTATTATTTTTGAGTGTTCGCGATAGATCAAAGTTAGTTATTCTATATATAATTAATTCGCTGTTTAAATAACCATTGAAAGGAAACGTTATAGAAATATAAATTTATAATTATTTTATTCTTTTTTTATATTAAATTGTAATCACGTTCAATACAAATTCTGTCCCATTAAACGTGTTTTAAGGCCTACATGACACCTATGTTTGGTCCTTGCCTAAAAAGACGGGTATACGATGTCATATGTCCAGGGTACATACCACCCTGGAGTTGTTTGACCCTCCGCCTATGGGTGTATGATATCAAAGGGAGAGCGATCATAACGCGCATATGGAAGCATCAGCTGTCAAACGCATCGGATATGGCTGCAGCGCCGCTTCCAGTCGAACACATCTGTTGTTCTCTTTTGTTGGCATCTTTACAGACAATAGACGTGTTCGACTGGAAGCGGCGCTGCAGTCGGTCTCACGGCAGTTTGTGATTTAGTCACGTAATTTAATTTAATCTATTTATTCGTGCCAGGGACACGTTTATTTCGTTATTTTCGTCCAGCACGTTTTTAAACGAATGCATTTCAATTGGATGCATCTTAATTTAAAAAACGTGCTGGACTTACGAAAATAACTAAATTAAACGTGTCCCTGCCACGAATAAATACAGAGAGGTTGGTGTAACATCAAAGTTCCATATGCGTGTTAGGATCGCTCTCGCTTTCGGTCTCTGCGCTGCGTCTAGTGATGTAGTACTGCTCTATCACGCAGCTGTCTAATCCTCTGGAAGGTAAAGTACACAGAAAGTATTTGTCTAAGTCTTTTCACAAAGAGTCAAACATAGTGCATCATTAACAAAAGCTCTTGTAGTCCTGATGGGCATTACCACGAAAGTGTTGAACGTAACTTGATAATGAATGAGTTGTAGCAGAGGCTGCTGAATCCATTGATCCTGATGGCTGACTGCCTCTTACAGAGAGGAACTGACAGCAGCCATTTGCAATCTCTACCTGTAGACAAGGACACGTATATTCAACACAATATTGAATCAGAAACATGAATTGAATGAATGAATGAAAAAAATTAATTACATACATTTGTCTGTGGTTTCCTATATAATTAGTTACTAATGTCATGTTGCTCAAAATGTATTGTATTGATCTCTATGCAATAGTCTTACACCTCAAAACATCTAGTAATTAGTTCACTGTATAAATCATTAAAATGCAAAATGGTTGATGTAGTTGTCACAAACTGTCAAGCATATTTTCTATTTCAAAAAAGGTTTTTTTTCCTTTGTTTGCCTTTTCAATTTTGTATTTTCATCTTTATGGCCATATTTGTCTTCTCTTTATCCACCTTGCAATGTGTGTGTGTGTGTTCTTTTTTTGTTTAGTACACAGAAAGTGTTTATCTAAGCTCAACTGGTTATGCCAGAGAATGCAAAAGTTTTGTGAGAGAACGCAAAAGATTTGAAAAAAAAAAAAACTTTCCACCTTCATTTTTCTTTTTTTACCCACACCGTTTTTTTTTCTCCACCTTGTCCCTTAAGGGGCTCCGTAACATATAGAATATAAAATATCACAAAAGTATTACATTTCAAAAACACTTTTTAAAAAACGTTTGAAATTAATCAAAATTTTCTGTTTATTAAACATGGACCTCATTCATAAAACACAAGCAGAATGTTCTACTCACGTTACAAAGTCTACAAAAAATTAACAATATTTAGGACATTAGGCATTTTTGTAGGCCAAAACAAAAGTTGTTCTTACATCACAATAATCCTCGCACAACTTTTTGAAGTCTTAATACAATCTGCAAAAGTAAAAAGCTAAACAAAGGCTGTAAACAAGCTTCCAACAAGTCTTTCAGTTTTTATAAAAAAATCCCTGAAAGTGCAAGTTAAAATAGTTTGCACGGCTTTAGAACGAACATTACACAAAAAATGTTTGTTCCCAGTTGTTGACCTGCAAAATATGTAACCCCAGCAGCACTCTAAATTAACACATCCCACCTTACAGTAAGAAGGTGCAGTTTTAAAGGAATAGTTAATGAAGGATAACCATATGCTGCTTGGTTTTGCTCATTTACGCAAACACTTTTCAGAGAGTTTGCTCAACTGGTGAAAACTGAGACAACAAAATGCAGATTTATTAGCCATATTATCATTAGCAAAATAACTCTGGACTGAAATACAGTATTATTCACATGTCTTGAAAACTCTAAACAACATACTAAAAAGAAAAATTAAATACTGTAGCTACATTCAAACAGATGAGATTATGAATAGTTTATGCATTCTTTAGGAATTAGGTGACCAGTGAAAATCACCTCTCTGTCCACCTGTCTTGCTGAGCAACTTGATGTCAGCAATAACAATGTCATGGCTGACTGACTTGCACATGTCATAGAGAGTTAGCGTAGCCACTGCAACAGCAGTCAAGGCCTCCATCTCCACTCCAGTGCGGCCTGTTGTTTGGCAGGTTGCCTTGATGAGGACAGCATGTTCTTCCTCCAGTAACTCTATGGTAATGCTGACATGGTCAAGAGGAAGCGGGTGGCACAAGGGAATGAGAGATGAGGTCTGCTTGGAACCCATGATGCCTGCTAGCTGTGCTACCACTAATGCGTCACCCTTGGCAAGCTGGTTAGCACGCACTAAATTAAAAGCTTTTGGGCCCAGGATGACCTTGCCACAAGCCATGGCTGTGCGGCAAGTTACCGCCTTACCGCCCACATTGACCATGGAGGCTTTACCCCGAGCATCAGTGTGGGTCAACTGATCAGAGGTTCCATCAAGGCTAGAGGACTGTGCATCTGTATGTAATGTTTTCAAATCAAACCCAGATTCAGGGGTTTCACTGCGGTAGTGTCGTGCAAACTGCAGAGCTGAATCTCTAAATTTGGACGTTGACAGTAGTGCACTCTGAAAGAGGACGGGAGGAAATACTTTGAATTGTAGCTGTGGTGGACAAGACCCCCAGCGCAAAATGTGCATATGAAAAGCTGAAGCTGTGGGTTTTTTTAAGGCACCAGCATTCACTTGATAAGATTCGGTCATCACTTCACTGCAAAGTGCCTCTGAGGTTGGGCGACTTTGTCTTTCATTCATTGATCTTTTCATAGAATGATTCTTTTCACAAAGAGTCAAACCTAGTGCATCATTAACAAAAGTGCTCTTGTAGTCCTGATGGGCATTACCACGAAAGTGTTGAATGTAACTTGTTAATGAATGAGTTGTAGCAGAGGCTGCTGAATCCATGCAGTGGATCAGAGGAAGAAGCTGCCTTTGACTGCCTCTTAACAGAGGAACTGACAGCAGCCATTTGCATTCTCTACCTGTAGACAAGGACACGTATATTCAAGAACACAGTATTGAATCAGAAACATGAATCCTCACACAATAACCTAAGAGAGTGGGTGATAAACAATACATATGTGAAACACGTTGCTTATTAACGGGTGTGCAATAGGTATGTAGAATAAAAAGTTTTTTTCAGATGACGTTTGGTGCATTTTTCAGATCAGAAATGAAATTCTTAAATCTGCTTGTTCAAATCAAACCTCCACAATATCTAGTCACTTGTGCACATCATAAAAGTGATGAAAGTGTAAAATTTAAAGATTAAAAGTGTAAAATTTCTTTTAAACAAGATGCAATTACCTTGGTACATTTAAGAAATTAATTACATACATTTGTCTGTGGTTTCCTATATAATTAGTTACTAATGTCATGTTGCTCAAAATGTATTGTATTGATCTCTATGCAATAGTCTTACACCTCAAAACATCTAGTAATTAGTTCACTGTATAAATCATTAAAATGCAAAATGGTTGATGTAGTTGTCACAAACTGTCAAGCATATTTTCTAAACATTTAAAAAAAGGGGTGTTTCCTTTGTTTGCCTTTTCAATTTTGTATTTTCATCTTTATGGCCATATTTGTCTTCTCTTTATTGCAATGACCTTGCAGTGTGTGTGTTCTTTTTTTGTTTAGTTTTTTTTAGTTAGACCACTAGTACAAGTTTAACTAAGAATCAGACACAGCCTGTTTTTATCAATATCCCACATACAGTAATGTGTAAATTTGTACTTTTGAAATGGATTTATAGCTTACATAATGAGTGCAGCCTTCTGCATTTCAATACAGTAACTGCCATCCAAACCCTTGCCATAGCTTACATCAGGCAGTAACACTGTTATATTAACAACATGACTAAGCATTTTGTTTGTGAACAATGACACAAAAACTTTTCATTCTGATGGCAAAGTTCAAGATAAGATTACAATAAGCAAATGCTTAATTTTGAGAGACTGGTGGACTAAAGATTTTTATAAATTGCAGATTTTTGCAAGTAAACCATTGTGTGGTGTCGTTTGTACAAATTGTTTTAAGAAATGCATATACTTCTTTCCAAATATTAAAGATGATTTGTGAAATGCACCAAAGCGACTGATAAAAACTATGATAATTATTGAGTTAAGTTAACATTATTGACATTAACGTAGCCTTTATTTTTCAATATTTTTAAACATTAATCTTAGTATTACTTATGCAGTTGTAATTACTGTGTAAATAAATCTTAATGCTGCTAGATGCTACAGTACATCTAAATAATGTAACTTCTCTGACATTTTGCCAGAGCAAAATAAAATTTAGTAAATACTGATTTAATTTTAATTGGTAACAACGGATGAACCAAGGTCCTGACTTTTTAATCAAACAAAATACAGCAAAATATTGTTGATTATCTTTTGACAAAATAACAGAAAATAATGAGATATTTAAACACTATTGCACACCCCAGTTGATGATATAGTGAGGGAGATGGGAAGCGAATTACGTACAGCCACATCACCCACCAATGAGGATCATTGGCCTGTTCTTCATCTGAGATATATTGAACATCCCTGCACAGAAAGACACTTACATTAAAATTAAACAAAGTATATAAATTATGGATTTATATACATAAGAATGTTGATACTAAACTTTTTATTTTTTGGGATTATTTGGGAATCATTTGCACTAAAGTTGGTGTGATATACCAGAGTGTGTTTGTCTTTACCTGCATGCTGTTTCTTCTTCCTCCCAACTGCTGCCCCTATGATATGCAGTAGTTCCTCTTCAGTTGCTCCAGAGCGCAGAAAATCCCTCAAAGACACCTCTGAATTTCCAAACAAACAAACCTAATGGCGTGGTAACACAGGCACATATAGAAAAACAAACCATCACAGATCAGACAGCTGAACTGAAAATCTTAGTGAAAGACATATCAGTGTATGGAAGATCACACATACAAACAACATTTACCTTAAGACTGCCATCAGCCGTGATGCGCAGGCGGTTACAGGAGCCACAGAAATTATCTGACATGGAGGTAATGAAGCCCAGCTGGCCCTGAAATCCTGGTACTCTAAACGCCTGCAAACAGATAATACAGAAACACACACGAGGGCTTGTCCGCTTACATGTTTCTACAGCCTTGATGCAAGATTACAAAAGGAATGTATTTATTGAAGGCTCTTGGACTATTAATAACATTACAAGTTACAGACATGTCCAATAAATAAAAACTGCAACAACTTGACCCTAAAAACAGAAAATTTAAATTAGCGCCAATGAGAATTCATTGTTGGGAATGATTCATGGCCAATGATTTATTTAGCAGTCTGGAGCTGGGCTGACCTTGGCTGTACCGGTTTCCTCTCCAGGAACAGGCTCCAGATTGGGCCATTTTTGCTTTATACAGTCCAGCATCTCTTGGTAGCTAACCATCATCTTGAAATTCCATCTGTTACCTACAGAGACAGCCAATGTGCAGAGGTACTTAAACATTCAGCTGCTTTATGTACTTGAATTCAGAAATGTTTTTGTTGTTGTTCTTTTTGAAACATGAATTAAAAAGATTTAGTAAAAGTATTAAAAAGATTTAAAAAGAAATCTTAAAAAGGCATCACATGATATTAATACTTATTCTTTTTTTCTAGTTCTAATCTCAAATCTTTGTTTACTACAAACTTTTTCCATCTTACTAAGAAAAAGTGCAATGAAAATAGAACCCATCATTAACTGTGATAAGATGTAAACTATGGCACGTTTAATTAATTTAATAAATTTTTTCCCTGTAGTCATTCAGAGTTTTACTTTGATCTAACCGACTTGATCTAACCGACTCATTGTTTGCCTAATAAGTAGTTTCTGAAGTGATTGCTGTAGTATTGGCCCTCAGGGCAAAAAACTATAACAGGGACACCATACCAGCTTCTGCAAATGGCTTCAGAAAATCTTTATCTTCCAATCTCACAAACAGAAATCTACTGAATGTCTATGAACTCTTCATCGTCACTTTTATCCAGAAAAAAAAGTTGAAACTTACACTAACGTACACTAAGTCTCACTGACCTGGAAAGAGATTAAGCTGCACTACTAATGCAATAAAAAAAAACTGGGGCAGAAATGGCAACCTTTACAACTGTGCTAATTATACAACATACTATACTGTACTACTGTAAGATGGGCTAACAAGTGTACAGCTTAGATTTCTCTTTTTGACTGATTGACCGATAACAATCTTACCATCAAAAGGCATGTACTCTATGAATCTCACATCTAATGGTTTCGTCTCTGTCAGTGACACAAAGTCAATCAACTCATCTTCATTCAAACCTCTCATGACCACACAGTTCACCTGAGAAGAGAGATAACACTTTACCACAATGAGTGAATAACTGACGCAAATTAAAATTATGAATAAGCTGTTTCAGGTGTTGCTAGAAAGGTGGTAAGAAAGTGGTTTTAGAGCTCTTGCACCCGTAGCAATGGGCAGCCATGGGTTGCTCAAGGGTCTCACCTCAGTCATGGTATTGAAGGTGGAAAGAGCGTTGGATATTCACTCACTTACAATTGAGTGGGGACCAGGGACTCGAACCCGCAACCTTAAGGCTACAAGTCCAACTCCCTATTCTTTAGGCCATGACTGCCTATATTTCATATATTAAAAGAGATTTATATTTCAGATGTTTTGAAGCAAGTAAAATACCTTGACTGGATTGTAGCCCATTTCAGTTGCCTTTTCAATGCCTTCCATCACTTTATGAAACCCTGCAATAGGTACCAATAAAAAGCATCAATTAATAATGTACAAGTGTCTAGTTTCTTTATATAACACGAACACACTAATATCATCTATCTCTCAAATTTATAACAAAATAATTTTATTACCAAAATTGGTTTGAGGTAGTACAATATAATTGTCTAGTGCATCTTTTTAACAACTGGAGTTTGTCGCAGTTGTACGCACCACGGAAGAAAAGTCAGATTCATTTTGAATTCAATAAGATACATTTGTATTGAGATTTTCTACAACACACCTCATGCTTTCTTTCTGCACCTATCTACCAGTCCTTGAGGTATCAAACTTTGTTTTCTCCATTTTGGAGCTCAACAGGACCTAGTACCTTTTCGTCTAGCGATGAACTCAAATTTTGCAGGCACCAGACTGTCTAGACTGATGTTGAGTAGATCCACTCCAGCTTTCTTTAGACTGGGCAACAGTCGGGTCAAATTCATCCCATTTGTGGTCACTGCAATGGTCTTTAGACCCTCCAACTTCCTCAGTTCCACTTTCAGAAAGAAAGAAAAAAAGAACCATTAAAAAAACATGTTTAATTAGTGTAAACTGTAACATTGTTTTGTCATGCAAGTTATGCAGAATATTAACCATAAAGTGCAAAACATTGAGCTCAAGATCAGTGACCAACAAATTATCAGTCCTAGGCTGTATTTACACTGCAAGTCTTAATCAATCAATCAATCAAATCACTTTTATTTATATAATGCACATATCTAATCTATTGAGAGAGAATTTGAAAAATAGATTTTAATACAAATCATACAAAACAGCTTATATCACATTTCTTCATAACGCTCCAAAAATCCACAAATAGTTAATTGCTTTTAAAAAAAATCTATATCATTATTCTTGATTTAAAAATATTGGCAAGAACAATCAATGCATCTTGTCCAGAAAAATTTTCCACCTTGTTTCTTAAAAAAAAAAAGTTCAACAACTGACATTCAGAAGCCCTTCTCCTTACATATTTAAAACCACAAATAAACATCTGCATAGAAAAATCCATACTAAGCCCAAGAACACCAGACTGGATCACTTGCTCTAAAACTCCTTCAAGTCTATTGGCCATGGCTTTAGAAAGTATCTTTTAATCACTACATAATACTGACACTGGTCTCCAACATTTTATATCTGTGAGATCTCTTTTTTTTGGTAAAAGGGTCAAAACAGCTCTAAAACAGCTTCTCCTTACATATTTAAAACCACAAATAAACATCTGCATAGAAAAATCCATACTAAGCCCAAGAACACTACGGCAAGGTGTATCACTCTTGCCATTCAAGACTTTCTTATTAAAAACTTCACATTAAAAGTATCAGGACCAAAACTTATATCCTTTATTTTCAAAAAGGGGGCTTTACATTCATTCATTTTAGGTGACAAAATTAAATTATGAAAGGGGTCTTCTTCATTAGGTTTTATGAGAGCTTGACAAAAAACTGCTATGATCGTCTCCTCTTCTTCTTTTAAAACTGACCTCCACTTCATTAACATTTGCCAAACCAGTCTTATTGATTTAAGCCCCAATTTTGCAGCAGTCTCTTCACTATTTTCAAAGTCTGACCAGCAGTATTCACTAAATCTTCAAGCGTCGTAACTTCTGCTTCGATTAATCTTTCAGCATTAGCTGAAAGAAATACATTTCCAGCTTCATCACAACATGTTCCATAGATCAGAGGTTCTTGAAACAACCAAAAAAGTGATCCTGAGTTTTGACAGAGAAACATTTTTACCAGAAGATGGTAAGCAAAGACCATTTATTTTTTCTCAAAACTTGTGTAAAAAAGGTTCAAAGGCTACAGAGTAGAACATACCAGATAATGGACAATCTTTTCTCACACCTCTTTTCAATTCAAAAGGAGCACTTAAGCCACCGTTAACCTTTAAAACACTTTCAATGTCATTATATAACATTTTAATTTTATCCATTCTCCTGATCTAAAGAGATTAGGCCTACATTGAACTCTTTTAATTTTGCAAGGTCAAAGATATCACAAATAAAAGATATGTTGTCAAATATGAACCTCTAAGGAATACAGTATTTTAAATTTTTTACATTTTACAAGCCTTTATTTGTCACATACACTGTCACATGTAGTGAAATTGGACCCCTCCGACCATACACAAACATCACATTTGGGGGGAAGACAGGTCAGTCGAGAAGGTACAGTAGCATATAGAAAATAAGGAAATACGAGACATTAGGAGAAGAAGGGAAAAAAATGTTTGATCAGACTGGATCACTTGCTCTAAAACTCCTTCAAGTCTATTGGCCATGGCTTTAGAAAGTTTCTTATAATCACTACATAATACTGACACTGGTATCCAACATTTCATATCTGTGAGATCTCCTTTTTTTGGTAAAAGGATCAAAACATCTTTACAACAGCTAAAAGGCAAAAAGCCATTTACAAAACTGTAATTTAAAACCTCAAGTAAGTCATCCCCCAACACAGACCAAAAACCTCAACAGGAAGACCATCTATACCTGGGGCCTTCCCAGGTTGTATACTCTGAAGTGCTTTTTCCAGTTCTTCTAAATGCAAAAGCACCACCTAAATCTTGATTAGATTCAAGAGACACTTTAGGTAAGTATTCTAAAGAGAAAGTACTAACATTTTGATTTGTTTTGATCTCACTTTGATACAAAACTTTATTTAAAAAAAAAATCAACCATTCTTTTACAAATTTAATTTGTATCAGTCAACATTGTTCCAGATTTTTCATTTTTCTTCTCAAGGCCAAAAAAGAATTTAGAAGGAACATCCATTTGATCCCCACATTGAAAACATGATCTAACCAAAGCCCCTTTTGCTTTAACCTCCATTAAATCTTTTAATTTAGTTTTTTTCTCTGAAATACACCTCATAAAAGTCCAATTTCCATTAGATTCTAAAAGTTCCTGCACCTGAATAATTTCAATTTCTGTAATTTTCATTAACCTATCTATATTCCTAGTTACATTTCTTGTATACTGTTGGCTAAATTGTTTAATTTGGTCCTTTCCATAATCCCACCACTGTTGTAATGAGCTAAAACTTGACTTTATATTTCTAAAATCCTTACAGAAAAACTCAAAACTCACTTTAAAATCCTTGTCACTCAAAAGAGCACTATTAATATCTACAATATGTACTCCTTGGTTTCACAGAGCTCAAAAACAAAGAACATTGAACAATACAGTGGTCAGAAAATGAGTCCATGTGTATTGTTTACTATTCCCATGACAAATCTTCCAAGTGTCGCTAACCTTGTAGGTTTTAATAAGCTGTATCAACCTCTTAAATGACAACATATGTGGTTCCAAATGGTTTCTATCAATATCTTGTTCAGTACAATTAAAATCTCCACCAAGTATCAAATAATCATGTCATGGCCAGCTGGAGCTGCCTAACTAAAGACTGTGTTTGGCACTCCAGCTTTCTAGGAACTCTGTGTTTTGTGTCTGTTCATTCCTGGACTCCATTCCCCAGAATGCACCTCTCCTCACAGCTGTTGCTAGTTTGGTTCAATCAGTCAATCAGTTCCACCTGTATAAATACCAGTCTGTTTGTCTGTCTAGTCACGGATCATTGTCAATGTATGTCCAATGTTTTACTATCAACCTGAGCCTTGTTTATTCGTGTTCCAGTGTTCTTTGTGTTCTGTCTTTTGGATTACCTGTTGCCGATTTCTGCCTGTTTCCCAGATATTCTCGTTGTCTCTTCCCCTGGACTGATTCACGGTATTGATATTGCTTTGTATACGTTTCTGCCTCTGGATATGCCTTCATTGAATCTGCTTGCTGGCGATCTACTTTATGCATGTTATGACTCCGAGCTTGACTAAACCTTTTGCATTTGAACTTGAATGCCTCACGTCCTCTTCGTGACAAATCATCACTATTACATTTTTGCAAAGCTAAACAAAGTATTAAAAAAAAATCTATAAAATCCTTTCTTTTAAAATCTCATCCACTTCATATGAGACGAGGTGAAATTTTTAGAAAGAAGAACAGCAACTCCTGCATTATTATGCATTAGTGAATTATTATGGCTCCATAGCCCAAAGAGCTGCATTTTCATCATCACTATGTGTCTTTTGTAATAATGCAACATCAAAACTTTCTTAAAAAATCTCTGCACGTTTTTGCAATCCCTTGCACCATTGACATTCAGGGATGCTATATTAGTGTTCTTCGTCTTTATGAAATTGAACAACAGCAAAACACCCCATAAAAACGTCATAGCAGGGAACTGAGAGATCAAAATTTTAAGCATTTCCATTGTTGCCTAACTCAACAGTAAGTCTTTTCACAATCTTCTTCAGCTGATAAACCTCTCTATCAGCAAAACAACCTTCACTTATTAGAAACAGTGACCTTTCTACCAGCAACTGGGTATCAGGGAAATTACTCTCCACCTTTACATTCCTCTTTTTTTTTTTTTTTTGGAATCCTCAAAAACTGTTTGATGATTGATGTACATGATAACCAGTAAACTCATAATCAGACTGAGAGAGCACACTACTAGTGTCAGATGAACACTTATCACTTTCTCCCTCCTCTTCAGCCTCCTTTGTCTCAACTTTTTTTGCCACTTTCAAAAAAAAGAATCATCTTTCGTCCTTCTTACGTTTTAATAGTGTCTGTGAAACAACTGTGAATCCTCTATTCCTGTACGACTTTCATCAGGATCATCTAAAGGTTTTACACCACCTTCAACACTACTACCACTACTACTGCATTTCACCTTCTACCAATGCAGCCCAATCTCCCACTTTTTCTTGAGAATTAGAAGGTGTACCCTATTGTCTCTATAGCAGTCCCCACAGTTCCCTTCACCTTCCTTGGTGACTATCGGCTGAAAGTTAGAAATATTTGTTTTCCCTGTTTCTTCAGCAGATGTCTGTGGCCTATCCTCCTCCTCACCTTCAACATTTTTACCTTTATCTGGGCATATATGTGTCCTGTTTTTACACAACTGAAACATTTCATTTTATCAGTTGTTGCATAAATCATGTAGTCAAAGTCATCCATTTTCAAATAAAACAAAACATCAAGCTCAACATTATCTTTAAACACCATATATGCATATCTCCTAAAGGAGACATTTTCTTAGTTGGTGAAACCAATTTTCCATAACGTGATAACATACTCTTTTAGAAGGCATTGAAAGTGGAAGTAAAAGTGTTGTTAATTACTAAACCGCGCTCCACTAGTTTGTTTGCTTTTTCCACAGTGCTCAAGAAAATAAGGCACTGTTCATCCTAGCAGCCAATAAAACAGACTCAAAACCCACCACTTCACCTGCCACTAAACAACACACCTCTATACTCATAGCGGACACCACCTTCACTCAATGATGCTGCGTGAGTTACCCAAACACCTCTGAATCAGCCACCGCCACAGCCAAGGTCCACTCACTCACCATACTCACGCATGCGCACAGAGAGAGAGAGAGTATGCATGAATAGGTAGCCTAGTAGTGCAGCTTGGTGGATTAATTACAAAAAAAAAAAAAGTCTTGGAGTTACCAACTCATACCACCTCAAATATCATGTAGGTGTTAGTAGTTAAGTTACTGTATTTATAGCCTACAATTCATGGGGCAGGGGTTAAAAAACAGCTCCTTAAAGGTTGCATAATTTCTTACATATAAAAATCCTCAAAATGCAAGGGCATATACAGCATGGCGACATAGTCTTTATGAGGAATAGACTATACTGCATGTTGCCCTCGCATTAGGAGTTCTGCGGGAATCAGGTATGTGTGTTTAGAAGACCTATCAGTTGAATAAAATGTTAAATCTAATTTCATGTTTTACTAATTAATCACAATTAATTAAAAAATAATAATTTTACTGCAAAATACCCACAAAAGATTAGTTTTGAGCTAAATGATAAAGTATCAAGTAGACATTACAAACTGTAGCTTCAGGAATTTTTTAATTTGATTCTAATATAGCCTAACTTGATAACTTGCTAAACTTGATTTAACTTGATAATGTAAAGTGCATTACTAGAATCTGTATTGTTAAAAGTGCTACATAAATAAAAGTGACTTGGCCTAACATAAAACTATGGAATAGAAACTAAGATAATTTGAGAGTCGTCTCGGTACTGTTTGTGAGGGTTCAGTCTTCTGTAAAACTCAAAAGTAGAATTTCTGCAGTAATCAAACAAGAAATTTTTCAAAAAACAAACATTCTTACAGAAAGAAAGAAATTTTAGTGAAGTTTTTGCAAATAAACTTCTTTCAAGCGGAGCAGCGGACGATTAATCACAGCTGGCACTGCATAACCTAATCAATCTCCTCATTACACCCGCCCAATCAAATCCCCTGCTACCCACTATAAATAGCATCGTTCTCTTCCCATGCACATCCTTCCTCCACCCCTTCTCCGCCATTTAGCTGCTCTCGCGCCTTCCTCCGGGGGGCATGCAAGGGGGCAAGCTCTAGCCCTGGCTAAGGTTCAAGCCTTTAGCGTTCGTTGTCTGCCGTCCTCTCGTCTCACCACCCAGGACAGCACGCCAAATACGCTAAACTTTATCCTTCTTGATTATGAGGAAGCGCGAACTCTTGAATCACAAACCATCAAATTTAGCAACAAAAGCAAAAAAAAAAAAAAAAAGAAAAAAAAAAAAACAACATTTACGGGATAAATTGGTAGTGGGGGAAAAAAATATACACTTGTTTTGTGTGGGTAGGTGTATGTATGTGGTGGGGGGCTCAAGGGGGTTTGTGTACCACCTTGTATTTGGGTCTATATTTTGTACTTTTTTCACACCTGTACACAGTACTGTAACATCACAATGGTAATGATTTACATCACAGCACTATATTTTGGTACAGAACAGTACAGTAATACTTAATTTGTTTCCAGGGATTAATTTTAAACATGAAAAAGCAGTATAAACAGAATATATGCCAGGCTCATATTTCAAATATATATTGTTTGTAAAAAAAAATAAATAAATTAACAAAAGAAAGAAAAAATAACCTGCAACAAGTAACAGCCTATATGGTGAATTTCAGTTTATTCTTGTGATGCGCTCTTGAAAGCAGCATCTAATTATTAAATTATTAAAGCGGAGAGGATAACTCCCTCCTTTGTGACACTCAGCAGGGAACTGTATGATTGTACACCATTCTTGCAAGAATTAAATCTTTTAAAAAGGCAATTGCTCTATTTGTCTTCTTGATCGAGAGTCTCTGATTTTTGCCACAACAGCGCGAATGAAGCGAGTAAACTCAAAATGCACGGTTTATTCGTGCAATTCGTGTCCGGTATGAACGCACCATTAAACTTAAGTTTTCCAACACTACGAGAATACGACAACAATATGAATATTTTTTTTTTTACGCAAAGAAAAACAAAAATAATTTACTTGGGAAGTAAATGATTTTATTTTTGTTTTCTTTGTGCAAAAAAAGAATTCTCCTAGCAAAACAAGTTGAGCTACTGCTGTCACATGAACTGTTTTACAGATGTATTTACTATTTTGCCGTTCTATTGCCATCTATGAAGGGTCAGATGGCTTTCCGATTTTATCAGCAATATTTTAATTTGTGTTTCAAAGATGAACGAAGGTCATTAATAGTAAAGGTGAAAGTAATTAATGACATCATTTTTACTTTGGGGTTTAACTAGCCCTTTAACTACTTGATAACAAGGGTTGCCAGGTTTTCACAACAAAACCTGCCCAATTGCAACTCAAAACTAGCCCAAACTAAGTGAATTTTAAGGGGGTCCCACGGTAAAATTTGCATGGCAGGGGCTGAAAAACACGTTACTTCGGTGTTTCAACCCATGGACATGAAAATTAAGATAAAGTAGCCCAATTCCACAGCCACTGGAATACTAACACTAATAGCACTAAGGCTTTCCTCTGTGTATACACGTCTTTACAAGTAATATTTTAGCCGTATTTTTTGTGTCCCTACAAAAAATGCTATCGAAGTTAAAATACCCACGTACATTAATAGTATAAACTGATTGTCATTTCAATTGCAAGCATTACGACATTCAACATAAGATGTAGTTTTCCTATATCAATACTATGTTATGATTCAAACTAATAAGCAATTACAAAAGGTGAAAAAAAAATTACCTATTATGGGCAGAACCTCTGGGCGAATTAGAGGCTCTCCTCCAGTAAGTCGTATCTTGTTTACCCCCTCTTGTACAAAGAGTCTGGCTAACATCAACAACTCTTCTGCTGTTAGGAGCTGAGAGCGAGGGGTGAGCGTTACCCCTTCCTGCGGCATACAGTACTGACCTGAGAAATAGAAAAACTTTCATTACAAATAATTATTGATTCTAAATTATTAAGAAAGAAAAGGGCAAAAGAACCATGCATATTCAACTTGTTGTTGTTTGTTATAAGACAGTGTTATTAAAAGGCTGAATTTTGAATTTGTAACGTATACATTAAAGCTGGTAAGCCCAAAATATTAACAGATGCATAGCAGCTTAATAAACAGCTTATTAACATGTTGATCTAATAAGCTACAGAAATTATGGTTACACTCTATGAAGCCTGTATTTATTATACATTATAAGGGTATTCATAAGGCATTATAAATGCATAATACATTATAAATAACTTTATAATATCTAGTATCATCTCATGAATATTCATAAGAACAGTTTTAATGTTTCATAATATTTACTTATTTTTGATTATAGCTTTTAAGAATATGATCAATTATAACACACAATAAACATGATTACTTCACTTAAGTTTCAATGGATTATATTTAGTCATAATACACATACATATATATAAAATGTGTGCAGAAAGAGGCATATTGCATTGGCCAAAACACACAAGGAAACACGTTGTGAAAAAGAATATCACATACATCACATTTGTACTCTAGAAGGATCACATAGGTTGTGCGCGAAAAAAACAGACATGGCAGATTCGGATGGGATTAAAATCACCAAGTATGTCTGTGAAACTCAGACTCAAAAGACTCTGATTAGAAATGACACAGGCATCTCCAAGAAGATAGTAAGATGATGTACAAGATTATCACTCATCTTTTATTTACATTTAAACAAAAGTGGCTTGCTGACCAGCTTTTGCATGTCCCACTGGTATTTTTGCCCATTCATCTTTAGCGATGAGCTCCAACTCTTTTAGGTTGGAGGGTCTCCTAGCCATCACCCTGATCTTTAGCTCCCTCCACAGATTCTCAATTAGATTTAAGTCATGACTCTGGCTTTTTACTTTTGCTGCTGTGTTTTGGGTCGTAGTCATGATGAAATGTCCACTGGTGCCCAAGGCCAAGTTTCTCTGCAGACTGCCTGATTGTTGAGAATTTTGATGTATTGCTCCTTTTTCATGGTGCCGTTTACTGTGATTAGGTTCCCTGGTCCAATGGCTGAAAAACGCCCCAAACCATGTTAGACAGTGGGGATGGTTTTCTTAGGATCGAAGGCTTCTCCTTTTTTACGCCAAATGAAGGCTACATCATTGTGGCCAAACAATTACATTTTTGTTTCATCTGACCATTAAACAGAAGACACGAAGTCTTCTTCTTTGTCCAGATGAGCATTTGCAAAGCCAAGACAGGATACATGTATATGAGATATGTACAAGACATGTAAGCAAGATATTTCTTACAAGTGTCTTGCTAAATCGGACTTAAAAAAAATAATGTATTCACCCTCCTAGTGATTTTGTGACTTTATTAATGAGAACTTGCAGTTTAGTTGAACTGATCGAGATTGTATCCTTATTTCCATGCAAAACATTCAAGAGAGAATCTACATCAATGGAAATTGATGGATTACTTAAGAATTAAACGGATCCACGACTATGTGAAACCACTGTTGAGCATGGAGAACAATCAGGGGAGACTCCGGTGAACAGTCAGAGAAACAACAACAGTCATTCTAGAGAAATTGTTGTCTATTGAGAGGGCTGTGAAAGAAATCAGGATCTGACACAGTACGTCAAAGATGTAAAGCATTTATAGGTCACATGGCATATGTAAAAAGTCATATCATTCTTAAATGTATTATAACCTCCAAGAAACACTTAATGGAATCTGTAATGGAATTTCTATAATAGAGAGTAGAAGAATTTCTGTAGATGACCTGAACTAAGGTGATAACTAATCACTTCTTGTGAATGAAACTTCTGAAAAAGTTTATTAAAAAACATATGCCTATTGGTATGTTGAATGAACGTTAAAAGCAGAGTTATATTTTCAGCTTGTTTCACTTTAGTTGTAATTAGTGGGTTGTCACTAAAATTATATTAGTTTAACAAATAAATGAGCACCATAGACTTCACCATAAATGGTATCATTTATGTTAAGAGCTTGCATTTGTTTAACAGACTATTCTATTCTTTTGATAAGCAGTTATATTAATGTTTTCGTCATCATGCTTTTCAATTAATGTTTGAGGGATTCGAGATAGATATTACTAACAGAAAAGCTTTATTTTTATTTTGTCATTCTTTAAAAAAAGAATATTTACTTTCTTCAAGAAACACTCAAGTAACACAAATTGAGATTTCTTACCCTCTACTTGAGTCAATACAAGTTATTGTTATGTATTTATATTATTTTACTTTTTATATTATTATTTATGTATTCTCACTATTTTGTTTCAATATAATTGTCATGATATTTTGTCAATTTTTTTTTATATTTTTATCTTGTTGTCTGTAGCTATAGGAGAAACTGTTAGAATAAAGTAGAAAAATGTTTCATATTAATCACTAATACTATTTATTACTATTTAGTGGGGCTTCATTTGGATAGGTAGTATTGATAGTAGAAGCCAATGTCTTTTTGCATAGCATACAGTGTGTGACTTACAGCGGAGGTTACATTTCTCAGTGAGAGAAATGCGAAGGTAATTATGTCTGCGTCCAAAGGAGTCCTTAAGGAATGCTGAGAAAGGCAGGACATCCTTCAGGACTCGCCTATGACTATCTGGAGCCACAAACTCTCCGACCTGCAGAGAACAACAAATAGAACATGATTAAATGATAAATTAGCAGAACAAAATTGTTTCACGAGTTTGCTATTCCTTAAAAATTAGGGGCATTTGGCGTGCTGTCCGGGGAACAAGCCGTGGTGTTGGCGAACGCCGAGCCTTGGAAGATGGAATCCTAGGGGGTAGAACCCTAACCAGGGCTGAGCTCGATGTCCGGCTGGCCCCCCTGACGAAGGAGCGAAGAATCGGGCGAGAAGGGGTGGATGAGGGATGCGTAACAAGATGAAGAAGAGAGGAAGAGGAGGCCTATTTAAGAGGAAGGCTTATGAATTTGATTGGTTGAGACTGATTAGGGGATTGGAAACAGCTGAAACTAATCATTGCGTCATAGCTCCTTCCGAAACTTGTTTGTCAACATCACTTGCTTCCACTGTTATTTTAACAGTACTGAGATTTTTAAAATCCATTTAGCTTTTGCAGAATCAATGCTGAATTTCTGTCATAGTTTTGAAAAACTTAATATATCTCAAGTAAAATATTCATATCTTTTTACGTATCTTTTAAAGGTATATGGTACAAATGATATATTTAGATGTAATTTACTTTGCAAGCTAATCCCCAGTTTGGGGGAAGCACTTTGATGTTGAGAGATTTCACAGTAAGCATGTGTAAACGCTTGTCATGTTATACAGCATGACATCCATTTGTCTCATCTTCAGTGAGAGAGTCTTATGACCCAACTGTTGTAAAGAAAGAAACATTTATAATTTGTCACACCTTAAAACAGTTACGTTCTGCATGATGCATAAATGAAACCATTATATACCAGTGATTTACCATATGTTAAATCACTCGTATTTAATGTTACATAATGTTAATCATTCTGCATGTCAGTTCATAACTCTGCAAAAACTAGCCCTGAATGAAAAATTTTGTTTTTTTAATTTGAGGGCTAGTTTATGCACAGCTATGAACTGACATGCAGAATGATTAACATTATGTAACATTAAATACTAATGATTTAACATATGGTAAATCGCTAGTACAACATAGATTAACATATAAATAACCTATTGTACATAAATAGAACTTACATTTATTTCAAAGACGAAAACGGTTTAAAAATAGAATAGTATCGCTTTATATTTAGTTTTGTCTGCATTGTATAAACAATAAACAACACTTAATACATGGAACACGTGAAATGAGCACAGACAGCATTAAGACAGCATTAGCTATTTAAAATATTATGTTTATAAGAGTTTTAAACCCTTGTCCCAAGCATAAAAATAGTCGTCACGTGACTTTGAAGCGCTTCAAGATATCGTAACTGACAAAGTGTAAGTATAAAAAGTGGAAGAAAACACACCTGCTCCAGCCTTTTCTCTTCATGAGTGACACCAGAATACCATCGACATACTCTGTATCTTCCACATGTCTGCTGAACTGCCCTATTTGTGAAGGCCTCAGCCGCGGTCCGTGCTGCTAAGATAAGGCGTATCCTAAGATATGTGCTGCAGTTTAATGCCATCGTCAAAGCAAAAACGTTAGTCTGTGTTAAAATGGGGACATTATCTGCGAATGTAGCAGCTGGCTTAAACTTGACATGCAGTTCGCCTGGAACATTAACCTGGGGGGGGGGGGGCGTGTCTTCGCGCAGCCAATGAACGTCAAGGATCGTCTACCAGAATTCTGGGCAATATAGTTTTAATGATTGTACACTACAAACTACGAAAATATGACAGTGGACTTTGGTTGGGCTCGAATCAGAACGTATCAAACAAAAAAATAGGCTACAAGCTAAATTATATTGACTCACTTCAGCTAGTATTATGAATACAGATAATATAAAGTTTGATTTAAAATTAAATAAATACATTTAAAGATAGGCCTAAAAGGTTAAAACCAAATTTTAGACACCAGAAATTGCCGTTTGTATAAAGCTTTTATATACACCAAGTAATGTTTGTCATCAACCACAAACTTTGCACAACAACTGTGTGTCATGGATAATTTTAATAAGCAGCTGTTGTTAATCATTTCTGCTGAAGTTACTATCTTTTCCTGTAAAAGCAAATTTGGAGTTTGAACTTACATTGAAATTCAGTGGACGGTTGTTCATATGTGAGATGCAGGTATATATGGTACAAAGCGGAAACTGGTAATTTTTGTTCTTTCTGGGACCATTTTGTGCATTCGGTTTTAAAAGTTACGTTTGTGGCCCGTGACATAAACCAAGTTTCCATCCAGGGTTTTGTTATTGACACTAGCCAAGTTTCCATCCAAGGCATTTTTGCGAATAAATATTAAGCGCTTCATATATTTTAACAATATAGCTGATGGAAATGCTAATTATCAAAAACATTTTGTAAATGTCGACACAGTAACTTTTGTCGAGAAAAAGGGCTTCAACGCAAATAAATGTAATGTCACATGACAGAATTAGCCTGTTGGCAGCTTCTCTGTTCGTGGTGTTTCTCGCGTCAAAGCACCTCAGCCTAGTTCAAAAGCGCATTGAATCATATTCATATTATTGCATCTAAAATTTTATATATATAGTAAAAGGCTGAGTTACCTCTCAAACATAAATATCTTAATTTGATGTTTCTTTTTAATACTTTAAAAGTTAACATTTTAAAAAGTTAACAGGCTTAATTTTGTCCAGGATATTATAGGTGCGGAGTTAGTAGTTACTGCGCGCCGCGCCAGCAGGATCACTTAATTTTTTCCTCTTATAAAAGTGGAAACGATTATTCTAAATTATTCTAAATATTTATTTTATTTGTGTACATTCACAATATAAAAACAGTTGTGCTTCTGTAAAAATTAATAGTCTGGCCAGCCCATACTTCCTGTGACGCTACATTTTTTTTCACGAGCAAAGTTAGTCTGGTTAGTCTATTTATTTACAAAAATTATATATTTGGCATATGGGCTTTTTTTCCTTTTATAGCTTATGTTTTTCTCTGTTTGCACAAGCTTTGCGCGTGGTGTGATGTTTTTCATGTATAAAATTAATCCAAATTAAGCAATGTTTAATAGGTCACAGCCACATATCAATTCAAATTCAATTTACTTGTAATTTGGCATAATCTTGTCAGTTCATAATAAAATAACCTAAATTAACATTCCTATTTCCAATGCAGTCTAATAAAATTTAAGCAGGAAAACAACAACAACAACTGGACCTGGGGCCTGTACCATGAAGCCGGATTAGCTGGCTAGCCAGGTAAGTTTAGGATTAGTTTGCAGCAATCCTAAATTTTAGGTACAACGAAAGAAACTCGGCTTCAATTGGTGTTCATTGCTATGGTAACTTGCGCTGTACAGCTAACCTGCTCCGGGGCAGGTTATGTTCTGGGTTAGAGATATCGAAACGAAATTTGACCAATCAGCTTCCAGCAAGGTGACACGTGTCTGATGCAATAAAGCCACTCCCCCAGCTTCT
>JAUMHI010000061.1:18725376-18740273 GCA_032359435.1 Enteromius unitaeniatus
TGCTTATTGCTGATGTCACACTTTCATGTGCACGTGCTACATTAACTCAGGATCAAGTCTGGGTTAACAAAGAAAGTTGATGAGTTTCATCATGGTACCAATAATGCCTGACTGCATCGGTTTGGATTTGTCCAAAAAATACATATTTTTTGTAAATTAATAAAAATTAACAAAACGAAAGAAAAAACGCTCTTGAAAGCAGCATCCAATTATTTACAAAAACACAACCGTTTTTATTGTGAATGTACACAAATCAAATAAATATTTTAGAATAATTTCGAATAATGTAAATTATTTTCAGAAAATTTGTTTCTTTGACAAGGGGGAAAATCAAGTGACCCTGTCGGTGCCGCGCGCGAAACGCATTAAACTACTAACTCGACAACTAGCCTATATCCTGAACAAAATTAAGCCTAATAAATGTAATATAAGTGTGATAGTATGATAAGTATGATATAGGATAATATGAAAGGGCACGGTAGCAATATGAAAGGAATATGGTAGGACAAAACAAAAAAGACAAAGGCCCATAAATATTGTGGAGTAAATCTGGTGAGCTGCTGATATAGCAAGAAAAATATGATAATATTTGAATAATTAAATAACATTTACATTTAGGCATTTGGTAGATGCTTTTTTTCCAAAGCAACTTACAAAGTAGAAGCAAACTGACCAACAAGAGAGCAACAATATACAAGTGGTGTGACAAGTCTCAGTTAGTCTAGCCCTGTGCACATAGCAAGGATTTTTTTTTATGTGCAAATACATTTTACAATAGACTACACTGTTAAGGTCTCATTGGAGACATCAATCTGACTCCATAACTCTCATATTTTATTATTTTTGCACCAATTCCTGAGAACAATTATTGTTTTACGAGAAATATAAGCTTATTCCATTAAAAAATTTTTTTTTTAATTTCTAAGATCTTTAATGTTTATTATAACTTTAATATAATTTCACTTGTGTATACTAAAAAATAACTTAATTATGTTGCTTTTAAGCAGCAATGTTGAAAATAGGAAAATGTAAATAATCTCTAAAACAAATCAAATGCATCTTAACCACTAGGTGGCAGTATGATTCTACTGTGTCGTGTACCATTTTTGGTCTGTTGACTGTTAGCTGTTGTGTGAGCTACATTTTCTTCAAATCATCTTTAGGCTGTGTCAAGAAAAACTATTAGATTTTAGTGTTGAAGTGAATAAATGAGTACATGGCACATATAATGTATGGTTAATATAGAGGGAAAATACGCCATATGTTTGTTTTGTCTGCCAATTGTTTTGTATTAGTCCAGATATTTATTATTATTATTATCATCATTTATTTTTGCCCCATGTTTTATTTTTATTTTTATCTTTATAAAAGATTGAAGCTAATGTGAACGGTTGCATAATACCTAGGAAAGATATTATTAAAGAATAATTTGTTTATGGTTGCCAGATAAGCACGCTCTGTCTTGAATAAGTAACTGACTGCACTAACAATATGTAATTACTGTGTGAATGTTGTCCTAACTGAATTACTAATACTAATATGCTCTTTATCACTATTATCCTTTCAGTTATCCTTTATTTTATTTTATTATTTTCAGTGAAAGTCATTTTAGTAATGTGTCATTGGAGCTGATAAACATTTGGAAAAACATTGTTCTTACAGTGATTTGAGACTACATCAGTGCTATAGTATCTCTGAAATAATATGTATATACACATTTCAGAATTTAAAATCAAAATATTTATTTCAAAATAAAAGATTTCCACACAGAGACATTAATTTGGCCTAAAGCTCAATACACAACCGCAAAACAGCCATTAATGTTTTTAAAATGGACTCAAATCTCAGACTTAGCAAACCATTTTCAACCTAGTACATAATCATTATAAAACTTGATCTGGTGAAATGAGACAATGGGTCATCCATTCATTGTAATACAAGCTAATGAATGCACCTTTAAACAAAACATCAGTTTTGACATCTGAAATGAATATATATAGAGCGATACTTCAAGAGAAAGTAAACTCCCACAAACCCTGATTTGTATGGCCAAATTAGCATCCTAACATACATGTTTATACATAAAGTGCAGTTTGATAACCAGAACTACAGCAGAAGCATTGATGAATTATGAGCAAGAAGTATTGTATTTAAAATATATGTACAGTACATGCAAGTATGCACATGCTTATTTTGCTTCTTGTTTCCTTCACCACCATCCCCATTTTTGAAAATATTAATGTATTTACAAAGCAAGTATTGTCTTACATTGCCATCAATTGGATAAAATTGGACAAATTTCAATTACAGATTTATGTTCACAGACCAATATCAGGATGAATAAATCTGCATCTTTTATTAAGTGCAGAAATGAGAGAAAAATGAATAACTGACGCATAAAGCAGGTGCATTCAAAATCTTGTGACTGACTCAAAGAAACACAGAAGCAGCACATTGTAACAATGAAATATCCAACATACGAAAACACTGTGCACAGCAAAATACGACTATCCAAAAATACCACTTTGGAAATGATTTTATTATCATTATTATAAATTTAAATTACCAAAGGAACAACACTGCCATATTGCTGTTTTTGTAGGTTGTTTTCTGTCTTTCAACAGTAAAAGCAATATAAAGAGAGAGAAAGAGAGAGAGAGAGAGAGAGAATACAGACCGATAAGCAGGACATGTGCAGAAAGATGGCTTGCTCAAATTACATAGGATTCAGAGACCAACAGAGAACAGTTTACAGCACATAGTCCTTAAACATTTTCCTTTTTTTTCCAGTATTAAATTGGTTTTCGCAACTAGAATCTCTCATACTCAATATAACGAACACTGAAATTATCTCCTAGGTCCTTGAAAGTTCTTGACATAAATAAAGCAACAAAGTCCTTCAAATAGAAGCCACATTTGTTTTGTTTCAGTTTGCTGCATCCTGTACAAATACTCACATTCACCCTCAATTATTATCTGACTGTAGCAACAGTAACCTTGAGATCTAACTGAAATTCAGTCTTCTTTTCCATGGAATGTTTTTCAAGACATATTGCAATGTGTATCTTTACTTCAGTGTCTGATGCACACCACACTCACCTTTTGCATCAAATATTTTATATAATTTTGCATTCCCTGTTTATTCCATCACTGTAAAGAATGGCATTTTTATTTGATTGTAAGGTTGCTGACAAAGTGCATCTGTTCCCAAGCGCGGCAATAAAAGCCAACCAGTGTTTCAGGGAGAAGTGCTCATATGGCTGATATATGATTCAGTTTAAACTGTACCCTGAAAAAAGGGCCAATCTAGACATAAAAGTACATATTATAAAAGTAATACAGTTTTTATTGTTATTATTATTTGAAAACCACAGTGTGTGCCAATACAAAAGCGATATTGCCATGTCAGGGTTAGAGGCAGAGCCTAATATGGCTAGAGTTTCCCTCATGTACACCATTATATTGTGTTCTCTGTGCAATTGCTTCTAGTAATGCTTGTATGGCTCACTGACAGACAAAAATCCCTGACAGTAGATTCGCTGATGCTAGAAAGTGTTTTTTTTCTTCTTCTTTGTTTGCTTTACATAACAAAAGTTATGTAAATTTGGCAAATTATCTTAGTGCTTGTGCCGCATATACAAAATATCAACAAAGGTCAGCATTTTATTATACAAGATGGTTCTTTCAACACTCAGCAGTTAGGCTCCTCCAGTGAACCTTAAATATTATAAACAGTAGGACACAAAATACAAAGGGACAATTATCACAAATACAAAGATGTTGTTTTGAGGGCAGCTATCTACCGTAGTGTCCAACATCTTATTCTGTACCTATTAAGAATTCGAACTTGCAAACAATTCCAATCTCTTATTTGTCAGACAAATATCTTGCCTTTCTGTACAGGCAGTCAACTGCAAGATGCTCTGAGTCTTGCTAAAGACGAAAGATGAACTCTCTACTCCCCTTTTTCATCCACATCCCAGAAACTCACAACTATTTGTAGCTGAAAGAGTGGAGTTTTTACATACATTTAAACAAAAATGACATCAAAAGCTCTCTTCTAAAACGTTTAAATAAAATGAGCAAATTAGCCCTTGAGAGTTCTCAGCTCTGGAGATCCAATTTTTTCTTCAAAGCGCCAAGAGGGTGGGAGAATTAAGGGAATCTGAAGATTGGTCGCCACTGCTACTGCTACGGCGGTGGGCTTTGGAGCAGGATTCTGATGAAGGTGAAGGACTCTCTGGCTCAAGCATGCTGGGGTAGGTGAAGATGAGGCTTGGGTTGTTCGGAGTGGACACTGGGGTGGAAGCAGCCACCACAGGCGTGTTGAGGCTGTCTGCATCAGAACAATACATGCCACCACCTAGGCAGATGGGCTTGATGACTGAATGCTGGCTTTTTCCTTCTTCCTCATCGTCATCATCTTCCAAAGGCTCCTGTTTAACCACCACTGGGTTGAGGGTACTCATCGGCCCACGGACACCCAGGCTGGAGCGCATAGTCAGAGGAAGGGGTGCACACTGTTGGGAATGTGCGCTGTGATGCCGTTCATCAGGGGGCAGTTTGCAGACAGGGTTGTGGGCCACCAGCATGAATTCCAACTTGTCCTTTTCCTTCTGCAGGGTCTCAATTTCTTTCTGCAGGTCAGCCTTCTCCTCCTCTAACTTTTCTGTCTCCTTGAATTAAATAAAAATAAATACAATGACCCTTAATGCTGCATTGATATTCTTTTGGATTATGAAATAATTTGCAAATGAATAATGCTGATAATTACACATTCAACACATTGAAGCATAAAAAAAGTTTAACAAGGTCACTGCCAGGGTGTTGTTAAGTGCTCTGGGTTGTCCTAATCAAATTGAACTTTTTTTTAATGATTATAATACATAAAACATTTTATTTTTAGGGTATAAAGCCAAATTTCATCCACACACACCTTTTACTGATTGCACTTTGGCACTATAAAAGGCACACCCACCCATAAACACTAGTAATTATTTCCCCAAACAGATTTAAGCTCTTCACTCGCTGTTAAAAAACGTTTCTTTGTTAAACAGGACACTTGACACAGAACCAAATATTTTGAAATAACTGTCAAAGCCTACAGAAGGCTAAAACACTGACATAATAATAGGGCTAGACAGTCATAGATAAACCGTAGCTCTCTTTGACTCATTAATATGGCTATGAGGAAGGAGGAAACTAAAAGCAAAAAAATGCATTTACAAAGAAAGAAACAGTACATTGGAAGAAAGAGCGTAGTTATTGTCACAGAAGACACAGTTCCTTATTTGGTGAGGAATGAAGCAAAAAGAGTGGGGGAAGGGAAGAGGGAAGATAGCAGTGTGTGGGGTTTGATGGTTAGCTGCGGTTTCCTCCTCGAACAATATCAGACGTTTGCTTCCCTCCAACCCCCTGTAGCACATTCCTCCCTCATGTTTCAGGTCTGACAGCCTGAGAGATGCCATTATAAAGCTAAGTAGTTCAATTACAGCCAGAATTGTCTGGGACTCGGGGCATTCCCATGTCTGCCAGACAACACTGGCCTTCTTTGGCTGTAAAACCTCCTTTTTATGGACTTTTCAGATTTTAACCACTGACTATTGCGTGAAAATTAGCCTGGCAATAGTTGCTGACATTTCATTTGGAGTATTTGGTAAATATGTGTTCCCTTGTGCTGGTAATAGTTTTTTTTTGGTTAACAATGGTAGAAAACTCACCCCTTGCAGCGTCTCAGTCAGTTCTCTTCTGCGGTTCCGACATTTTGCTGCAGCTAGTTTGTTTCTTTCTCGTCTAACTCTCCGTTTCTCTTCTTCCTCTGGGGTGAGCTATAAACAAAAAGAGGAGTGAGCACTCACACAAGTAAGTTTTAAATTTGAGAAATCGTCCTCAGGCAAAAAACAACAACAAAAAAAGCTTAAGTAACATATTTCAATTCGAAATTGTTTATATTATACTTGTACAATAACAATTGTTTCAGTGCAGTTTCACAGTAATAAAAAAGAAAATGCGTAATAGTAAAAACATTACTCAATAATTCAGCAGATGTTAGCACAATAAAAATCTGATTTTGTTCTATACTGTATGTTAAAACGGGTTTAGTTGTTTTTTTAACACTGACCTGCTCATCTCGCTTGCGTCGACCCCGGGCGTCACCGATGGACCGGATGACCCCAGGTCGTGTGAGGGCTGTGTGACCAAGGAGGCTCGGGCCACTAGACACAGACAGGCCGTATGGGTGAGGCCGGGAATATGGATTAGACATGGATGTGATTACTGTGGGCTGAACCATCCATTGCAGGTCCTGACTGGTCGTTATGGCATTAATTGTGGGAATAAAGGCACTGCTAGAGCCAGGCATGTCTACTCTGTACTTCTGTGGAAAAAAAAAGAAAGTATTTTCTGAAGGGATTGAAGTGTAAATATTTATGAAAAAACTCTGGATTAGAATGGTTACTTTCACTGTACGTTAAAAATTGTATGATTCATTTTTAGTCTTTGTTACTGCAGTCCCCCAGCAACCCACTTTTTAGCTGTTTTACAAATTCCCATCATCAAAGATTAATGAATCATTCCACGTGCTACCTCGCTCTGCGCCCTCTTGACTGCTTGACCCCCAGAGCGACAGGGTGACACACACACGCAGTGAATCATGGGAAAGCCCACAACCCTCCCTGACAAAAGCCAACCAGGGTTAGATAATAGCCTCTGATGCAATGGGCAACGGATTCACTGCTGTGTGGACAAATTTTTTTTTTTTTTTGAAACAGACTCTGCCTTATAAAAAGTAAATATAACAAGTAGACTTCTTTCTTTATAAGACAACAGAAATAAAATGCTGGTTTTAATCAAATGTATTCATTATTTGTTAATGCTTCATTAATGTTAAAGTTAGTTATTAATACCCTTATTAACTATTTTTTAATTTGTTAATTAACAATAATCACTATTGAGATAGGATACAGTTACGAACAAGTTGTATTGTTAGGTTTAAGGATGGGTTAAGGTTTGTGGGTAGAGCCAACAGTGTAACTGCAGATGTAACTAGAAAAGTTTTTTACGGAAAGGTAATGCAAAAATGTGTTTCTCCACAACAAATGCATTGTATCCAATGATTCATTTAACTGTAACTACACAGCAGTTAGTGACACAATATAAAGTGGGTTAACGATTACGAATATCAATGAATGCTCAACAGTTTTGAATTGTATGTTAATAATGTCAATTTAGAAAAAAATAATAGGCCTATCATAAATCTTTCTTCATATATAGTTACATTTGAAAATATGTGAACTTATTATCTGTTGTGTATCACTTGTTACTGGCAGTTACAGTACAAACAAGACTATTACCCAAATATTACTAGTAAAATGTACCCAGGTTATAG
Source organism: Enteromius unitaeniatus (assembly GCA_032359435.1). NCBI lineage: Eukaryota > Metazoa > Chordata > Actinopteri > Cypriniformes > Cyprinidae > Enteromius > Enteromius unitaeniatus. The sequence continues at coordinate 18,732,764 of JAUMHI010000061.1, forward strand.
GCTGTTTTGTTGTTGTTGTTTTAACATATGCAGTCTGACAAATGCTTAATCACGTTATAAGACTGTTCTTTATTTCAGCCATCCGGGAAACTGAACTGGGCTCGCGTGCCAGCACATTCCATCCACCAAATTCCTGTCCATTCACACATTCCTAGTGGGATTTTAACGGGAAACTGACTTACTGTGACGGACCATGTTTACGAAAAATCATTTGGAGGGAATGAATTACGGGAAGCGTTGTGCTATTTAAAAGGATAACAACAATCATTTCGAGTATTTAAAGAATGAAAGCTAAACGTCAAAGTTCGTAAGTCTCACTTTAGTGTTAGCCTAGTGTTACTTTGAGGTGGTAGAGATGGTTGAGTTTTCCGCAACTTAGTATTGCGAAAGACTCCACTAACTTCCAGGAACTGTCGCGTTTGCTTCTCATCGAATCCATCACAAGCGACCGGAAACGTCAACTTATAAACATGTTACTGAATCATTCTATGAATCTCTGTTGTGTTGCGTTATTACCGCGTTGCTCTAATTTCTCCTGAAATGTACCCGAATTTTCCCCATCACTTGATTTTCCCCTAAAGGAGTCAAAACAATGGTGGAATCGAAAGGGGACAGTTTATTCCATGGGTTTAGCAGCTACCCTAAAAGACGATGATGCTCGGGAATTTCTGACAAGGGCTGTTAAACGTACCAGATGTGATTAAAATACAACAGTCTAGGGAATAAGTTGCCAAACTGACCAGTGCTCAAGCTCCCATTCATTCGCGCTGAGATCAAGATCGGACAATTCGCACAAAATTTCTAAACTTCTTAGCAATTACTAAAACTTTAGCCTACTTGAAACATGTTATAAAGCTTTCAGTGTAATACTCCTGTTATAACCATATACAGATAAGCATGTTTGCAACGTATGTGATTCGCGACAGGCTTTAGGCTATACAAGAATCAAATAAAATGTGATTTAACGTGGTTTTTCCCCACTGTTTTTTAGCATACTATTTTGCGAGTTTTTCCTCCATACAGAAACAATGCATAGGGCAGGCTATATAGTTATCACCATCACGCATATATTAAAAACATGCATTTACTTAAGTATGATTGTGTGACAAGAAAATTACACTGATTGTAATCATACGGTCTATCGGCATTTCATTAAATTCACCATTTCAGGCAGTTCTACTCAGCCTTTAAAATGTATAACCCAGCGTTTTTGTACAATATCTTTATTTAGGTAGGCTACAGGATCTGACTGTTTTTTTTATCTTTTTACATTTCCATGTTCTCGATGTCCGAATTGGATTCATATTCTCCACCCTAAACTTTAAGGTTAAACTACGGTTAAAGGATTAAACGTTAAATGTTTGTTGTTTTTTTTTGTAAATTCAGATAAACAAATCAAACATGTTCTGAAGGTTAGTAAAGTGCAATAGCCTTTGTGGATGTCCCGGAAGTGTGGCATCCTGTGGCCACTACGTAGGCTACGCACTCTCCGTGGGTTTATTTCACATTACGCACACCACCCACGCCACTGCTACCCTTATCTGACGAGATGCCTAATTCCACGGAAACATAATGTTATGAGTGCCAACATGTGCAGCAAAAACGATAGACTGCAAGACTGGGGGAAAAATCACCTCTGGGAATAATTTATTAAGACAGCGGGACGGGTTCCTCTGATGGGATTTTACGCATTTTGCGGAGATGCATATACTAAAAGCGTTCTTCGTGCAATTTATTTTGAAAATAATGATCAGATACGTTTATATATAAAACACACACACACACACACACACACACACACACACACACACACACACATATATATGTGTGTGTGTGTGTGTGTCATCCGCCAGTCCTCCATGTAGCCTACAGAAAGTTTGGTCACATTTTGCATCGCAGTTACTATGTTACTATCTATACATACTATGTATGTATAGACTTTCATGTGTGCTATTGTGTTTTTATTTAACGGAGCTATAATTACGTATTGTCTTTGTTGTCTATTTTAACAATACTTAGTTTATTACATATGTAATGTAGTATGAACACTGTGCCATACAGTGTGTGAAGAGAATATATCTGTAAGTTTGGAATTAATTATGATAACTTGGTACAAGGACTATTTATGTAAACCCGCAGTGTGTAAACATGTAGCTGAAGTGTAATGCGGATACGGAAAATCAAGCACATCAGTAGGCTACCTGGTAGTTGGAGGCAGGAATGGGGCTAGTGTCCGGGTGCGCCGGTGAGCTGCTGCTGCCGCGGGAGGATGTGTCGTATGTCCCGGTGTAATCCTGGTACATGATCCAGGAAAAGAGGAGGAAATTTCAGAAGGTTGATTATGAATTCCCACACGAACAGAGTGTCTTCAGTCGCAAAAAGCACTTCCACGCAAAGCGATTCCTTTATACCAAATCTAAAAATGATATCCAAAATACTTCTTAATGGTGAATATGTTAAATCCAGGCATATCTGTGTAATATTTTATAATTAGAGAAGGCAGCGCTCTCAAATTCTGCAGTCTCGTTTACAGTCCAATAAATAGATGTTCCAGTGTAAACCTAATGCCTAATATTCATCGCTACTGAGATGTTCTACTAGAACCAGATGAAATGAAGAAAAAAAAATCTGTGAAGCACCTACTTTTCTTCAGTGAACTCGGTGCTCTCGTAGGTTTAGTCCTGTCCCTATAGCAGTGACTCACGGCAGTGATGAGTGTACCGCTCTGGACTTTGTTGAACTGATTTTGGCGACTAAGTGAACTTCAGTGCTACTTCTACAGGTCACGTCGTTAGATGACTCACTTCAATGGCACTACTCTACTTCGTAGCTCCGCTTATCAACGCCAACCTGCGTCTACGCGTCACAGTCTTGATAAGGCGCACAGCAAAATAGGGGTGCAGCATACATATGATAAAAAATTAATGTGAGACAATACTATCTGGTAAAACGTTTATGCAAGAGTATTGGTAAATATTCACTTGTACATCCGACTGAGTAAATAAGAAAAAAATGTAATGCTTGAATTTCCCTTAAACTAGTTTGCTTTACACGGCCACCCCCATTTCACGGTTGGTTTCGACCATTGACGCATGTTTCCAAAAATGGGCAGTTGCGTCAGAGCACACGCGCATGGGTTTCCTTGGTAAAGGCACGGTAAAGACGCGTCAAGGATTCCCTCCCCTCTTTCCCCACCTTTAACTTTCACTGGGTGGTCTATGGACACATGCTCTCGGGTCTTGAACGCACGGAACCCAGGTGGTCGGTTTCATAGAAAGAGGACAGCTTTGCGGTCCGCATGATGCTCTCGGAACAACGTGGGCGCTTTTTAATTTGCGAGCATGCATGTGCAGTTGCGTTTGAAATTCGCTTGTCACCATGGAGTTTTATTTATTTTATTTTTTTCGAGATTTCGAAACACACGATTCTCGTTTCAGTATTTTATTGTTGTTGAATTTTTCCGATCCTTCATTGCATCATAACAGTTTTCAGCCCATTTGTTACAGTTTATAACACAGTTTATAATACAGTTAGCTCAAACTCACCCTTATAGCCCGGAGAACAGATAGATGTCGCCAGTGGTACAATAAAGGTTATTGGGGGAGGGGAATTATCAATTGTATAATATCAACACTTTCTTAGAGTTCAGTTTTACATTCTTGCGGAAAATGCATCGTGGATCTATCTATAGATAGATAGATATATAGATGGCTAGATATAGAAATACATGTTGTGGAAAAAAGTGGAAATATTTCACTGCAGTAACCATTTTAATTTTGAGTTAATTTACTTCAATTAAGAGAAGACAAGACATAGGCTACTTATAATAAGACTGATATATAACCACTGCTGCAGTAGTTAGGCTATACAAGGTAATTGACCATAATAATAATATGCAATATACTATGATAAAACTTAAAATGCATTACATCTCGTGCTTTTTTTTCTTCTACACCTTTATATTTCCGAAGGGCTGTGTGTGTTTCTCTATACTTGTCTGCCATCTGATCTGATCTGAGCATTATGGAAAAGAACAAGAACAGAAATGACGCGCGTTCCCGGTGATGGTGAACGTCACTCGTTGTCTGGCACAGTTCTGATCTCTTCTTAGGGAAAGAGAATTATAGCTGTTCGCAGGGTAAATTAATGCGGCGATGTTTAGTTAGAACATCGACAACTGCAATAAATAGCTGAGTGCATAAAAAACTGGCGGAACTCATAGACTATACAGTGTGCACAGATCCTCAACTAGCCTTCATATAGACTAGGTTTTATGTGTAAGTTTACTATTTCGGAATACCATTTTAATATACGATACTCCATCGCATGTGTCCACAAACCATATAATTAACTTGGTTATGAGGGCAATATACTGATAAATGTATTAGCTCCTTAACCCAGATTTAATATGAGACGCATTCATCTAATCCGATAATGTTTATAGCCCCTGGTTGCACGTGCTGTACTGTGAGGTAAATACAACGAAGGCACATGAGGAAGGTAAGGATGCAGAATAGTTTATCACGTATTATGAGTTAAACCAGTAACAAAACAATATAGCATTAAAATGATATTTTCACATATTTTATGTCACATGACGTGCAAACTGATTTACTTGCATTAATGTCCACAATTGTTTCCTTCCAACAATTTGCAATATAGGTATAGGTTTGGTGACACTGGCAAGCCTAATTAAGGTCACGATCTGCCTGGGAGTCCTGGGTGGAGGCCGGTGAACAAGTGCTTTGTGAATTTACTGACTGGTGAAAATACCTGATCTATATTAGTGCTTCATTGATCTCTTGAAATTTTATTTGCGGGTTTCCCTGGCAACTAATTTAGACTGGTCTGAAACAGAACAGAGCCACAATGTGAACATTCCAGGCCTGGAGGGAATACGAAACTCAGAGGATAGAAAATGAATTCATGCTGGAACATTTCCACTGATTAAGCCAATTGCATTACAGAAAAGTAGGAAACATGGCCTTGGTTTGTCTATTGTACATAATCTCCCTGGTGTATGAAAGACTTGCTCGAATGGTACTACATGCAACTCAATAATTGTTCTAGCAAAACCACCAGCTAAAATTCAAACATCTGCCATTACAACACTTTCGTTTCATGCTCTCTTTAACATAGATAAAGATTAACAACTCCATAACAAAGTAAAGTTCATGATTATTCTAAATGATCATTTAGATGGTAAACACAGAGAGGAGCATCTTCATAACTGACTAGGACAGCTGAGAACAATGAAGGCTGTGTGGAAGACCCAAATTCTATACCCTGGCAACTTTAAGTTTATTTTCTTGTTTATGTGTTTGTTAATGGAGAAATCCTAGAGACTCGTCTTCAATGACGATGAGTCAATGAGTTGTCACGGAATGGGGCATTCTTTATTTACTTATATTTCCACCACCAGCTGTCTATAACCAAGTGGCCAGGATCTATTTCGGCAAAGAAGAATGTAGGAATTTTGTGCAATATCATGCCCCATTACTGAACATTGTTCTTCCTTTAAAAAGACAAGAAGCCTTTATGCTTGCCAGGAGTCTTAAAAAATGTTTTTGCTGGCAGTACGCTGAATTTACCCATACACAATCACAAACTGCAGCTTTGACCGTGGTTCTGAAAGAGTTATTACTACAAGAATCGGTTCCTGCTACAATGGAAGGAAATGCGTCACAAACGCGTGGCTGACTCAAAACAAAGAGCGACAAAATGAAGTGATGGCCACTTAAAAACAAAGAGGGGGATGGAAAGCAGGAGCATATAGTGGAAGAACTTAACAAATGGAGTAGAAATAGGAGAGGTGGGGGGACTTTAAAGAGGGACAAAAACTGTAACATTGGTCTTTACTGCAAAAGGGTCTTCCCGTAAACCTTTGGTGTTTGGCCAAGGCAAATATGACCCATCACAGCGAGCTTTTATTCCGAGAGGCAGTAGAGGAAAGATGCAGAGGTATATCTGAGAGTTTTAACATCTTCTACCCCCTTGTTTTGAGAATTATTTTGTCAGGTGCCGCTTTCCGAGTGCTTTGCATCACAGGCGCTGAACACAATGGAGAAAACTGTTTCACAACGCAACTGGGGTTGCTCTTTCAGATCTACGTAAAGTATGAATGGGCATGGAGATAAAGAGCAAACCTAATGGAATGTTAATTTGTTTAGAGCACAAGTGTGGACCAAGAGTTCGGATGTCTAATCTGAAGGTTCCTGTAAACTTGTATACATGTTGTAGATATGTCTAAGTGCTACAAACATGGAATGTTGCAGTACATAAATAGTACACTAATGTGTAAAAAGCCCAGGTGCAAGCTATACCACAACAAGCCTCCCTGATAAGAAAGGAGGAACGAGTGAGCATTTGTGAGCTCTTACAAAAATATAATACTGCTTCTTTTGCAAACATTTGATGAAAGGTTATATATAGGCAAACATTGTCACAGATTCAAATAAGCCTTGTGGCAAACAGTTTGAGGCAAATTTGTTTATTACATATTAATTGCAAATGTAATTTTGTGAAAAGGAGTTAAAGAACAACAAATATAGCTGTCTGCTGTTCTTAAGAAAAACCCTTCAGCTCCTTTTCATTCTTTGGTTTTCCAGCATTGTTTGCATTTCAATCCTTTACACCACTGACTTAATGATTTGGAGATCAATCTTTTCAACCTGAGGATAATTGGGGGACTCATACAACTTTTATATAAGGTGAAAACATTTACTGATGCTCAAGAAAGCAACACAGTAAGAGCTAGGGAGTGTAATGAATTGGATTTTGAATTGGATGATCAGGGTAAATTGTACTTATTTAGTCTTCTAGGAAACATTTAAGCATTTATGTAGCTTCTTAAGTGATATACCAAATGAAAAAAAAAAGATCTTTAAACCAAATAAAGTTTGCATATCACCATTCTGTTCAAAAGTTTACATCCCCTAGCTCTTAATGTGTTGTTTTGCCGTCTTGACCATTTAGTGAATGTTTTCACCTTATATATAATAGTTATGTATGAGTCCCAGTTGTCCTCAGCGTGAAAAGATGGATCTCAGAATCATTCAGTCACTGTTGGAAAAGGTTCAAATATGCAGGACAGGTCTTATTATGTTCAAATTATTAACATATTTGCATATTATGAGGTATGTAAACGTATGAGCACAACTGTAAGCATTTGAATATAATAAACATATTATATTATATCATATTATACATATATATAAACTCACAAAATAAAAAATGGCCTCAAAATATCTAACCTGATCTCACGGCAATTCCCAGACATTAGAGGTGGCTAATTCGTATGAATTTGTACGAATTACCTAAACCTGACCCCGCCCCTAAACCTACCCGTCACAGGGTTTTAGAGGGACAACGTGAAAAATGTGGCTTAAAGCACCTAAAAACCGGTGAGGGAAACTCAAATTTCAGGAGCTCAGGACTCAGGAGCTGCAGGCAACTTCATTGATGAGGACTTTGTGACTAAAAATCGTCTCCCTCTTCTTCCATGTTCAAA
>JAUMHI010000061.1:18740373-18762830 GCA_032359435.1 Enteromius unitaeniatus
GACTCAGGAGCTGCAGGCAACTTCATTGATGAGGACTTTGTGACTAAAAATCGTCTCCCTCTTCTTCCATGTTCAAACGTGGCTGTGGCAGGCCGGCCCTTAGGAACCGGACGTATTACCAGCCAGACTGCGTCACACACTCTCTGCACAAGTTCACTCCATTCTGAAGAAATCACCTTCCCCGTCATCCACTCTCCTGACAATCCACTGATTCTAGGCCTGCCGTGGCTGCAGCTCCACAACCCGACCATCTGCTGGCACTCACGTCAAATCACTCACTGGTCCAAATACTGCCACTCTCACTGCATCAGTCAAACCACCCGCCTGACCTGGCCCATCCAGAGCACAGCCCACGAAGACATCGACCTCACAGACCTGCCGCAGCCTTACCACGACCTCCAAAGTCGCCTTCAGCCAGACCCGAGTTACTCACATAAATTCGTCATAGTGTATATTGATGACATTCTAGTATATTCCAAGGACTACGCCAGTCACGTACTTCATGTGAGAAGGGTGCTTCAGAAACTCATCGAGCACCAGCTCTACGCCAAAATGTCTAAATGTAAGTTCCACCAAACCAAGATCTTGTTCCTGGGCTACATCATAAGCTCCGAGGAGTTGGCTATGGATGAAGGCAAGGTATCAGCTGTGACGAACTGGCCGCAACCACAGACACTCAAAGAGTTACAACCCTTCCTGGGCTTTGCAAACTTCTACCGGCGTTTCATCCGTGACTTCAGCAAGGTAGCAGCCCCTTTAACCTCCATGACCAAGAAAGGATACAGGTGCCTGCCCTGGTCAGAGAAGAGTAGAAAGGCCTTTCACGAACTAAAAGCCCGTTTTACCACGGCCCTCATCCTAAGACACGCAGAGAAGCAGTTTGTTGTAGAGGTGGATGTGTCCAACACGGGCATAGGAGCGATACTCTCGCAACGGCATGGGAGCCCTTCTACTCCCGTAAACGTAATCAGGCGGAACGCAATTATGATGTGGGAGACCGCGAGCTTCTAGCTCTCAAGGCAGCGCTCGAAGAGTGGCGACACTGGCTGGAGGGAGCTCGAGAACCCTTCTTTGTGCTGACCGACCACCGCAACCTCGAATATCTTCGAAGTGCCAAAAGACTAAACGCTCGACAAGCTCGATGGTCGCTGTTTTTTACCAGATTTGAACACCAAGGCGGACACACTCTCTAGGCAGTTCGATGCACCTATGTTGCCTGCTCAGCCTGAAAACATCATTCCTCCCTCACTCATTCTGGCTCCTGTGCAGTGGGACATAATGAGAGAGATTTCAGACATGCAGGGGACTGAACCTGTTCCACCTGACTGCCCACCTACCAGGACGTATGTCCCCGAACCGCTTCATCAACGAGTGCTGCACCTCATTCACGACAACCAGAGTGCAGGCGGAATCCTGGCAACCATTGATCTCATAACCAACCGCTTCTGGTGGGCCACACTGACTGCTGATGTCACAGCCTTCGTGAAAGCCTGTACTACCTGCCAAGTCCTCGAATCACGTCCCAAGGGTCTGCTCGAAGCAACGTCCTGCTGGTCTGCTCTGCCCGCTGCCCGTTCCACAAAGACCCTGGTCCCATCTGGCGGTGGACTTCATGACCGACCTACCTCCTTCTAACAACTACACCACAGTGCTTACGGTCATCGACTGCTTCTCCAAGGCCTGCCGTCTGATTCCTTTCCCTAAGCTGCCCACCGCCTGGGAGACGGCCCAGGTGCTCATGGATAAAGTCTTCCGTAATTATGGCCTGCCCGAGGACATCGTGTCGGACCGAGTAACAAGGCAGTCCGAAAAAGTAATCCAAAGAACGCTCAGAATTGACTTTGACGATCAAAACTTTGCCTTGAATAGCTGTCCGTGAGTCCCTTAAATACTGGATGAAATGCAAAACACCTGGGGCGGAAATACCCCAGGTGTTCGGTGAAAAGCGGTCCGGGTGGAACTAATATTCCGGGGAAGGTTTCCGCGGATGACGGTCAGACAGTGCCACAGAGGACCGCCTCATAACAAATGTCATTTAAAAACATCTACTAAGCTATCTACTAATTAATTAATTAATAATTAATTATATTAAAGAAAACTGAAAATCACAAAGAAGACTCGGTTCTCATTTCCTATTTAAATCTATAGCATTTAGAAAAAAGAGAAAATATCAGATTAAGCAAGCACAAAATTAACTGATTAACGGTTGATTTAGAAAGTGATGCGCCATATTTTTGTGCCATCTAGTGGTTTAGATGAAAATAATATTAAAGGCGCCTTTAGGCCCATTGTACCCCATATATTCAGTGTTGGGGAAAGTTACTTTTAAAATTAATGCATCAAAGTATTGTGTTACTCCCTAAAAAAAGTAACTAATTACGTTACTTAGCTACTTTTTATGGAAAGTAATGTGTTACGTTACTTTTTTGTTACTTTTGCGTTACTTTTTAAATATTTGCGAGCTTGAGTGTTTGTTTTTAATATAAGAAGTTCTATTTATAGCAAAAGTAAAAGCACACCAAAAAGTGTTACGAATAAACCAAGCTAAAGAAAAAGTAAATTCACATCTGTAAAGTAGAATACAGAAGAAAGTTCAATACTCCTCAGCAATAAAAAAAACAGAAAACAATGAAGCCAATGTCATTTTTGCTTGGTTGAACTGGACCATCAAAGGTCAGCAGCAAAGACATTGGTTAATAAAATGAATAAAATACATTTGTGTAATTTAATAAAATACATTTGTGTAATTTAATTATTGCAGGTTTGCGTCATATTCAGAGTTTATTTTCCTTCTTTTTTCATGAATACTAAATCTGTTTTTTGAAAGTGAGATGAATTAATGCAAATTCACATTTAGTCTAGAACTACACTATATTCACACACTGCACACAATGCCTCTGTATTTCTGATATCTCCCAACATGTCAGAAGTCAGGAGACTAATCAGTCAATAAATAAGAAATTTATTTAATTGGCATTACTTTTGTTGAAAAAGTAACTCAGTTATATTACTCTAAAATTAAAAAGTAATGCATTACTTTACTAGTTACTTAAAAGTAATATTATTACGTAACTCATGTTACTTGTAATGTGTTACCCCCAACACTGTATATATTCCCCTTTTTGCTTTGATGACAGCATTCATTCAAGATGGCAGGTTTTATACGGAATAATGTGTTTCAATATTTATACAAATATTTATGCTTCATTGAAAAAAAACTTGATATTTGTAGACTTATAATAAATAAATTCTAAATATCTTATTTTCTATTATTTCTTGCATCATCTCTTCATGACGTAAGGGCTCTCTGACAATCCTAAAAAGAACAAACTATGTTGACTCAGTTAGCAGGAGGCAAACCTATCTGCCATTAGCCATTGACCTGTCTGTACACGAGTTTAACTTCACTTGTCTCCACCTGCCTCTCTATAACACCCATAAATCATAAAGAACAGGAGAGGTGAGATATATAATGCAAGTGACATTCTTTCCACCTTACAAAAATAGAAAAATATTGAGTGTTAATTTGGCCCAATCCAATTTCCGATGGCAGGACGATTTATTTACCTTTCATATACAGCTATATACATATTTCTTTGGATAGGAAGTAGAATAGCCCGAGAACAGTGTCCCTCTCTGGGGTTTATCCTTTGGAGCGTCCATTCTGTCCGGTTGAATGGAAGCTTAATGCGAGTGTGGAAAAGTGGAAAATTTAATTAAGCAGCTAAGGGGGGTTTGAGGCACTTGGCACGAGCCTCTCGGTTCTTCTGTACACTCTCCTCACTATGTTTGCTGCCCACTGCTTGTCTAGATCCCCTTTAAAACCCTCTGAGGTCAAGGGCAAAAACAGAGGTCAGTAGTTTACAGTTACATATTTGGTAAGCAGTAATGATGCATTAAACTTGCATATCGAAAACTAGGGCATGTTTATTGTATCACATAGCATTAAAGATTCAAGGTCTATAGAGAGATTATTAAGACTATTTAATCCTCAACATATTTAATCACTACTGTATAAGTAAATATTTGTAGATTAAGACAATAGTTTGCTTAAAAACAAAACAAACAAAACAAAAAACTATTGAATAACAAGTAAACATGAACATTTTAACACATTTTTATTCAATACTTTTCCTATTAAAATCTAAAGATATGACAACAAGATATCTACTAATAAGGTCTCATTTTCAGAGCAGAATTAAAAGTCAATCAATGCAATTAAGTTATATATTTTTTTGTATTGTTATTTTCTCATTTAGCTGGAGTGGGTACTGTAAAAGACTAGAGGAACACCCAAAGTGCTGACAAAAGTACAAATCCCTCTTTGTTCAAAATCAATATCTGTTTGTTAACATTATGGAAAGATTTTAAAAATATTGGTCATGGATATTTCAGAAAATCCACAGCTGCCTCTGACTGAACAACAATTTGGCAGGGTGCTATATGTATTTGTACAATTAATTTTGTAAAATTTACGCAAAATTATTGATATATACATTTAGCCTAATAGGGTCTGGTCTAATAATTCAACAACAATAAACATTGTTGAGAATAGGTAAGGGACTATAGGACAAAACTCCTAAAAATATTTCTGCCTTTTGATCTGCAGTGTGCACCTGTCCATGCCACTCTACCTTGTATACATCAATCCTTCTGACAGGTCAATCAGCCAGACAGGCCATCAGAGCACATCTCCCAGCCTGACAGCGGTCAACGCTCAATCCAGCCTGACAGTTGACCAGGTACTGCCGCCAGCCAGGCACTACCGCACACGGAGAGCAGTAGGAATTTGGGCAGCATGGAAGCGCATGACTCGCATGAGGATGGAAAAGCAGTTCAGAGATGTCTTCACGAAATAAGATGCTTAATTTAAATGAACTTAAATGAAGAAGTGACCATATCTTTAGTCACTGACAAAAGCTCAATTCCAAATGTAGTGTCAGTCCCTTTAATTCCATGTTAAACTGGGGAATGCCACAAGCCGTGTGCCAGGGCTGAACCACCTGAGGGGGTTTGCTTCTATAAATCCATGACAGGTCTAAATCGAATGCTTACGATTTGCAGCCGAGAGGAAGATGGAAGAAAATCTGCATTCATCTTGTCATCCCCCCATCATATCCCAAAGAGAATGGAATAAATAAATAAATAAATAAACCGAGTACCAACAACGAGGGGGAGACAACAGCAGAAACCAGCCAGAGCCAGAAACAGACCGTGTTTGATCCGCTTAGCATGGCTCTCTCCTGCCTTTTGATGCATGGCTAGGAGGAGAGTAATTAGCAATTAACAATCAGGGCTTAACGAGTAGAAGTTATTATCAAGCAGGGGTGAAAACATATCTTGCACGTTGACAAAGCAAGGCAAAAAAAACTGTAATTCTCTCATTTCCATGACATCTCGGAGGCCATTTTTTCCCCCTGCAACAGATCAAACAGGCTCCAACAAAAGGCCTCAAATCTCGCCTAGTCTTCCAAATTAGCTAAGCCTCTCAGCTCTATCATCCCAAACATGGCTCGCGTCAACAACCCCATACACGTATACGAGTGCCGCCACCACTGAAATCCACAATCCTCAATCCCTGCCGCCCCCTCCTCTCCCCCGCTAGAACAAGACGATGAAGAGGGGAATAAACTCTCACTAATGTCACTCTGAATCTGCAGACATCAGGACACAAAGTATCCCAGAGTTACCAGAACAGGAAACTTTGTCTCTCGTTTTCCCCTTTCTCAAATGTTTGTTTCAGCGACTTGCTTTTAATGATGTGTTTGTCTTTTGTGTTCCAGAGGAATGTATTAAATAACCATGACTGTGTATGAAATCGCCAGTCCTGACAGCTTGGGGAACTCCGCAGTGGTAAACAGGCAAAGGCGGCGACCGCGTTGCCTCAGCCTTGCTGTGACATATTCAGGCCTTCGTAATGTTCCCTGTTTCGCTCCGATTACCTCTCATGTTTGCCGCTGCCCTGTCTTCTTAGCATCTCCAGGGAGCGAGGTGATCTAAGATGGCAAATGGCATTTACAATCATTTGCTTTCTCTTTTCTTTCTTATTGTGGACATCAAAACTCTAACGTCTCGGAATGTTTTCAAAAACTCTGAATGTTTTTGGAGGATCCTAATGTCTGGACTTTTCCCGCCCATCTTTTTATATATTCTATGATGATGTTCTTCTGGAAAAAGGTAAAGACAGAGGCAAAAGTCACAGTATAGGCTGTGACATCCACTACTAGAAATTATGATTAGATCTGCAGTAGAAATGTTAGCAGTAGCACAAAGAGGACTCTGGGGCTAGATGTCACAATGGAAAGTTGTCACAAAAGCTAAATATCATGAGCTATGTAGCAAGAACTTGTTTTCTTAATTAGCAATATGGGCTTGTATCAAAAAGTTTTGCTACATAAGCCATAAAGTGTCCTAATAATATACGTTTCTCCCATTGATAGATTACTCACAACCATATTTGCTGCTTTATTGCTTTTTATTTCTCAAATTATCATTGAAAATCTGAAACTTGTTTTCACGTTGAAACATGAAATGTGATTGTGACTGGCACTTCTCTAAACCTGTTTAGAAATATGTGTACACTCAGATTACCAGATGGTTCGAAGTCATTTTAAAATAGCCTGTACTTAAACAACTGAAACTGTCAGCAGCAATTCCTTCAAAGGTTAACTTGCTTGCTTGGAATGACAATACCGTTGCAATTGATGAATCTGAGCATCATTTAGACTGCCAAGCTTTTTATTTTCTGTGGCCTGCTGCCATCAAGATGGTTTAAATAAGGCAGGATTAGTGGATTTGGGGAATTAGCAGCAAAGTTGGCAGCCAAGACCCCGGCACTAAAAGTGGTGAGCAAAAAGAAAACAAGGTCTTTGAAAACAGGTTCATACTACACCTCGTTTAGATCTGTTTATTATCGTTTATCTGCATCCCTATTATAACTCTTTGATATAAACTTCTGAAATTAAAAGTAGACTTTATTATATAGGTTGCTGGCATGTGCGTGAAATACACTGGAGGAAGCACTTTGTTTCCCCCAATCCATAATGTACTGCACTTTACTGTTAATGCACCACTAGAGCTGATCGAGTGGGTGCTGAAAAAAGAAACAAATCTGAATGCTGTTTCGGCTTAAAGGGACCCATCAACCTTTCCCTCACCTCTCTCAACACCACCTTAAATGGGGGTCCACACAATCTGATGGGGCCAGTTTAGCAGCAGGTTTGGAAAAGGTTATAGTGTCAAGCGTGGACGGAAGGGAAAAGAGACAAAAAGAATCTTGTTATTAATTCTTTTATTAAGAGACTTGATTCTATTAAATGCCCCAAATGCATTCATTCTGTGGTTCCCAATTAGGCATGACAGCTCCTACATTACCAACAATAAATATAGCAGAGGGCAGACCCCCGGGCCAACAAAGTCCCCTGACAATGACCCCTGCGCTTAATGATGAAAACAAGCGAGCTCTCGCTCTCAAACTCCCTCCCTCCCTCAGCTGTAGGTTCTCTCCCACACATCCCGTTCATGTCTACACTCCCTTAACAAACACACTCAAACACATATGGTTCTCTCTGGTTCATGTTTGAAACCCTGTTAAAAGCTTAAAAGCGATTGTTCAAGTTGACAGTGATGACACACCCAGACACTATTCCATCACAAGAAAACAACACATGCAGACACTCACTCACATATACATGCAAATTGAAATCAAATGTTCAATATGCAGAGCAACTACATGTTCCTTGGCCAATGACAAGATTAAACAAACAATTTTAGAAATACAAGTGCTCATAATTTAGATACCTTTTTCAGTTTTGTGAAATCTAAATTGGAAAAAAAAGTCTTTGGTGACATGCTTCACACATATTCACTAACAAGTATGGATTTGTGCTGAACACCTTCTCTCTCCTAAAGTTAAGTACTGATGAATTCACACATAGTGTTTGTTAGGGAAAGAATCATTATTACAATTAAAATAAAAAAAAAAATCTTAGATTTAAGGATTTGAACTAACCCTGAACCAAAATGTTAAACTGTATTTGAATCCTCGAGGCTATCTAATCTGTTTGGTATTAATGATTAGATTTTTAAATTTCACAGTTTCTTCTGACACAGTCAAAAAGAAAATTCAAGAGTGAAAAGATTTAACAAATATTACATTAATCCAAGCGTGGCCTTATTGTTTCTAAAATGTGTTCAACCCCTATCAGTTAACATTAGTTAATTGATTAATTAACAGTAACTAACCAGAAATGCATTTATTACAATATTTATTAAATTGTAAAACTAATGTTAATAAATGGAACCTTATTGTAGAAGTGTTAACAAAATAATACAGTGATAAAGCTCAGCTATTGATTTATCAGATTTGCCTACAACAAGCAGGTACAAAACAATTGAATCTGTTGATTAATAAAAATGTAAAACAACTTAAAAGTAAAACTAACATTAAAAAACACATCAGAGTAACAAAAAAAAGAAACAGAGTAAAGCAGCAAAGTAATTTGATTTATTGGTGCAATCTATTAATAAAGAACATGAGGAAACACAAAAATAATATAAATTATAATTAAAAAAAAAATACACACAGTACTTTCAAATACATTAAATGATATTTGCTTAGGAGCGCTGGTGCATTGAAGAAGACCAGTTGGCTGACTTGTGAGTGATAGGTTTCTTTTACAGACTCCTACTTTACTCTGAATGCTGTCTCCTGTACATCATGTTCATAGATCCACCATTTAAATCAAAGAGCTCCTAATTCACAAAATCTACAGTTTTCCGTTGGCAAAAGCCCCCTCCTGGAACTGAGGGATAAAGCTTTTAAAGTAAGCCCTGTAGGAAAGAGAAAACAAGAGTAAGTGAAACAAAAGAGAAAGAGACACAACAACAGCAGTGTCATATAGAAACTTACTTAGAAACTGACTACTAATAAATATATTTTTATATTTTTAATGACAATTTGTACTGTTGGACCCAAAATTGGTATAAAGAATTATATTAGGCTTACTACAACCAATAAGGCTAAATTACAGAAAAGACAAAATAAATGTCCATACAAGCTGGTAAAGTTAATCAGGGAATTTTAATCACTGCTTGATTAAAGCCAAGCCAGAAAGCCAATGGAAAAGTTATCCAAGCAGAGATAAGATAAGAACCAAACAAAAGAAATGCATTATCACTAACACTTATCACACAGAGAGCTCTGATGTGTAACTGTTTGAAAAATGTCCAAAGGTGAATGCTACACATTCCAGTACCCTCCAGAAAACTCACTTTGATTGCATGAAGTGAAACCAAATGAGAGGAATACCATTTCAAAGGGAGTAAACTATCAGTTGCTCTTTGTTGAGAGGATTCACAATTACTTTTTTCTTACTTGGCTCGCTTGGCCATCTCGTTGCCGTCCCAGCGTGGACTGTAGGGGTAAGATTTCTGCACCTGAGAATATAGCTGGCCACTGCTGGTGAAGTGATAGATAGACTGAAACGTAAGGGTGGGTTGATCTCGAGGGAAGTATAAAGGCAGGTCCACTAAAAAAAGAAAGCATGGAGAACAGCATCAAATCAGATCATCCTGACAAAAAATGGTGAAGCATGAAAGATATATCGCTAATATTTTCACAAGATATAAAAGTGACTCATGCTCACTAGACATATGTGATTCTGGCTACATTTCCGCAACACTGAAAAAATCACAACTATACATACAATTAAAGTTTATTCAACAAAAAAGCTCAATGATGTCTAGAAACTAAAATGGCATGTTTGCAAATTCATTTTTATCTGCAATAAAAAAATGCCTATCATGCATTTTATGAACGTAATAAATTCAAAAGCAAGGTATTTTTTCTTTTTTTGCAGACATGTTGCCAAGTCAAGTATTACCGATGACCCTGTGTTGCAAAAATGGAACATGTTTGTGTATGGTCTCACCATGGACCAGGAAGCAGAAGTCTTTCCACATGAGAAGAAGGGTGAGCTTGGTAAACCCAACAGCATCATACTCTACCACACCCCTGTGTAGTCCAAACAGAGCAATATTCATACTTGATAATATCGCCGTATAAAATATATGATAACAAAGACATCTTGGCCTGTAATATTGACCTGATTGCAAATATCTGTACTATTAAACTGCAGTAAATTAGGATCTAAAATGTGACTTCCAAAACAACTGACAAAAGAATCTAATACAAAATAAAAGTATTTGGACACTTAAACTGCAACTGCAGTCATCTGATGCAATGACATTCCTGCATTTTTAAGAGCCCAAATACATTTTAGGGCCAGGGTATCTTCTGGGTCATTATCAGAATATAAATCATAATTGTAAAGAGAACCAAACTAAACAACCATGCATTCTCTGTGATGCAACAGATGAATAATACATTGTCCAACTAAACCCCCCCCCCCAAAAAAAAAACAATAATAGCCTTCATTAATACTACTTCACATTTAATAAATCAATGTGCTAGGTTGTGCCTCTTGCCAGACTGCCTTGTCTGACAACGTATTAAGGCGTGTTAATAAACTGGAGACATCTTGGTGCCTTGTGCATTACAGTCCATTATAAAGTGTCTGTTTGTACTTGTTTATGAGATTAGAAGCAGAATTATCCTAAGTAATTAAAAAAAAAAGGAATTGGTAACTAATTTCTCATGATCACAGGGTGTGGTGAGCAGCTATACTGGTTACCACTACAGGTACAGACTTGCAAGACCAGTTTTATTTATTCATTGTCTCAATTTGGAGGTTCCAAAAGTACATCAATTCAATTTTAGATTTCACTACTAAGGTTAGTAATAACATTGTTAATTTATTAGGCTCCTTTTTTTCCCTCATTTTTAAGCTGTTAAATTACAGTTAATAATAATAGTGTTTACTCTAAACGTCACAGAGATAAATTAAGCAGTATTTAAGGGGCACAACAGACTCACATTCCAAAGTGACTGAGAAAAGCAGCAATGTATTCTCTCCTCTTGTGATATCCTTGAATGACATACTGAACCTGTGTTAAGATAAAATCAATAAAAAAGAATGAAATAAAAGTTTTAATGGTGGAAAAGTAACCAAATGAATGTGCCTGAAAGAATAAAGTCCCTGGACACCGTAAGCAGTTTTTCACAATGAACAGAACTGAATTAACATTGAACTGACTTGAGCTGAATAAAGACACTATTATCTTTTGTAAAGTGGCTTTACAACTGAAAAGATTTTTTAAAGGATACATTTTTCAACATTAAAAGTGGTCATTCACACAAAACATTTTTTCTTGAAATATGTAAAACATGGGCAGTGAAGTGGATTAAAAACAAAGCATCAAGATGACTGTTTTTTTTTTTAACTAATCCACTTATCGCTTACCACTTATCACACGTGAAATGCTGAAGATGCAAAAAGCAAGTGTGTGTAATCAATGGCAAAGAATCACAGTTGAACTGAAAAACAAGTTCTGTGTGAACAAACAGCCCATAGTATTATTGTTATTTTCCTATTTATTACTTTGAAGCAAATCTGTATTTGATAAAATACCATACTAATAAATGTGACTAAACCTAACACTGTGTGAAGAAATCATTTGCCTGATTGCCTGGGCAAAGTGACATGAGCAATGAGAACTCACACTGCCCACATAAGCATTACGGTTCAATGTGAATGAACAGGTACCAGTAGAGGCCAGGGATCTAACTATGTTGTCTTATGACAGGAAAGTCAGATGGATAGCTTGTGGCAGTCAGAACGAGCCATAGCTCTGACCTCCACTGGATGCAGGTAAAAGACCCTCAGGTCCCAAACTGCTTGATACTACCTACACTTACTGACCTCTTAGATATACGTAAATAACCCTGAATTTAGCAAATCACATTCTAGCAGACTGCAGTTCCCTAACTTTGTTTGTACATTTTGGGGGTTTATTGCGAATATTCTATTTGCCACCACAAAACTTTCTGGAGGAATATTTAATGCATTCATTAAATCAGAAGAAGTTCTCAAAAGGTGAACCAGTTAGTGTAAACTTTGAAATGGAACACAGAACAGTTATTAGATCTATGCTCTATTATTTATTACAGTTATTAGAGCTGCTCTGATGTTGGTATGTACGATGTGTGATGTAAGAATCAATGCTGATCTCCGTTTCATGATTCAGCGCATTTTCAGAGAAGACCCACATCTGAAAGAAACATTATGCTGCTCAATGCAAGTCACACACTTGTTCTTTTTGTTTCTCTAAGCCTTGTTTGTTTAGAGGAGGTGTGTCAGGAACTTTGGATCAGTGAACTCTACACCCACACATCGAGCGTGGGAGATGCTGACAGGTGAGATCAGTGATCACAGAACATGCTTTATCGTAAAAGTTCAGAGTCCAGCTTTTGGTGTCTTTGTGCTTGTTCTGGGAATAGAAAATACCATTTATTACTAGTTTTACTGACACAGATTTGATCTGTAATAATAATGTTACTTTTACAAACATGATGTGGGTCATGAAACTGGCACCATATCTGATCTGAGAGCTGCAGCAGAGCTGAAAATGATCAGTGAATAATGGTTTTAATTTTGGTCTGTCATCACACAAACTACAGAGTGCTGCTGTGATGGCATATTTTTGTAGGCCAATCCATCACCGTGATACCTTCAGCAAAAACCTAATGGGATTATTAATGAAGCTTTTGAAATTTTGAATCTGCAAGTAAGAAGCAATACATAGGTTTAGTATACATAAAGTACCACATGACGGCCTCATGACTTCACTTTCAGTAAGAATAGTTTGCAATAGTCTGATTCTAAACACAACTAGGCTGTGAAAGCAAAATAGTGAGTAGATTAGTTTTCATTAGTTTGGTGTCATGATGTTTAATGACTCCAAAAACCTCTCTGTCTGTCTCAGTACACTACATTTCAAGCACTGGAGTGCTTTGAAACACATCCTATATGTATATATATATATATATATATATATGAATCTAATTTCTCCAATATAAACGTAAAACTGGAGCAAGAAAAGTTCTATGTTGTCAATTTAATCATTTTCAAGAAGACTAACGTGTGACCCTAGTTCAGGTGAGTGTGCCCTTAGGAGCTAGTGGCCACTGGTGGGGCATGAAGTGGAATATTGGAAGGGTTGATTATTCATGCTGTCTGTGTGAATACGAGAAGTGGGGCTGAACTGAAGTAGAGTCCCTCCTTAGGCATGTGACGGTCACATTTTCTTTCCACTTGTCATAAGGCCTTCTTTAAACTGATCAGAAATGTACATAAACAAATGAAAACACATGCATGCGATTCCTATAAATGCAACTTTATCATCCGTACACACAATTGTGTACTAACAAACCCACACATAACTGATAGTCTTAACTGATTTTCAGATGATAGTAATTAAATAAAGTAACACACAAACAGAAAGTAAGGATTATGCTTTACCTTGTTTGTGAGTAATTGGCACACTTGAGGCACATAGTCAATGAGGCAGCCACCACTGGGGAATGCTGGGATGTGTAATGCCGAAGATCCTCCAAGTGCACTGAGAAACAAAGAGGAAAGAATAAAAGAACATAAATATTTTAATTAATTCCTACTTGGTCTAAAAGGAATAATTTTATTGACAGTTTCTGTATCCCAAACAGCAACATCAGTGAAAAAATCTTTTCTGGAAGTCAACATTTGGTGAAAGTAAAGATCAACAAATTTTTGGCCCTGCTCTATGTTAAACACTGCTCTATGTTTATTTGGGAATCATGAAGTACTTCAGTGTGTAGAACCTGGAACAGCATTTAGAACCCATTTCCATAAATATACAACACATCATTTACTCATTCTTTATAGCTACTATTGTTCACACTTCATAATAACACTAAAGTAATCAAAACTGGAAAAAGACCAAAAAATCTGCATTTTCTCAAACAATTTCAAGAGGTGCTTGCTTTGTATTCTGGGAACTTACTGTTTTTTCACCTCCCAAGAATTTAAGGCCTACAAATAAATGATATATAACAAACATAACTTGGTAACAATTTATTTTATGTGCCCTTGTTACACATACTTTTTATAATAACAATAAATGATACATAATTATGTGCAAGTTACCCTAAGACAAACCCTAATCCTAACCATAAAGTAAGTACATGCTGTTAATTAATATTAATCGTACTACACTATAACATAAACACCTTACAATAAAGTGTAATTAGAAATGCAATCATATTTCACATTAAAAATTGTATTGTTTGTTCAAGACCTCATGATTGAACTTATTAGTAGAATGTTTTTTTTCTTCCTAGAATTGGACTTTGCTGGTCTACTCTGCATCTCTGCTTAGAAATCGGCACCATACATTCTCCCCCTGCTTTACACATGAACAGATGAGTGTTCTGCTATACAGCAGACGGGAAGAGAGAAAAAAATCCCACAAATAGACAGGATTCTCAGAGAACAGTGGAACATGCCAGATCAATGAAAGATGAGATGATGTGATAGGTTCATGAAAAATGTGATGTAGACGTGTGAAAAAACAGAACCTCCATTAACGGCTCTTATATTGGAGTTTTGATTTGTAGATGCTCATTTTTGCTTGAACGGTCTTCTTATAAACAGCTGAAAAAAAAGATCTCTAGTATAGAACATGAAGGAAGATTACAAAATACTCAATAATAAAAAAACAAATTTCAGATATTTTGCAACTAGTCTGAATATATAAAGAATAGCATCTAGAATCCTCTGTCAGTTGGGTTTAGATCAACAATGCCCTTGACTGACAGTAAGATTATCTTTTGCTGAAACACTCTTTGGCAATATACAAGCATGGAAATGTCATTCACGTCCATCAAGCTCCAGAATTATATTCATGGACTGTTTAAAAGATGTTAATGCACAGACGTGTTATTTATTAACTGCTGAAACAGGAAATGAAGAGGAACGCCACTCAAACGCTATTCAGCTGTCAATTCACCATTGGACTCAGTCATAACAAAATGTTGTCGCTGTGCTACAGTGACAATAGAGCAGCATCTCCATGGAGATACAGCTTGATTTTGATGTGCGTGTGTTGCATGCCTGTGCAATCACTGTTGGTGGGGTGCTAAGGTGTTGTGTGGTTGCTAGGTTGTTAGTAAATGCCCCTACCTGTTATTCCCTAGATATTCTAAATAATGTGTCAACGTTTAATACTAAAACTGTGAGATTAAAAAAAATCCCTGACCCTGTGTACTGCAAGACTATACCTTAGCAAACAACACTGTTATGCATTGTCCCAGCATCTGCAGGTTGTGTGCAGGCATAACGCCAGCAGCCATAAGCACCCCAGAGTAGATGAGAATTTGTCTGTTGGAACAGGATAGGCTTATGGGGATATTTGTTTAATAGCTATTTGAAGCAACCAAGAAAAATCTCAGCAGGCAATATTTTTAGGGAAGATTATGGAATTACAACCTTGAACTGAAGTTGTCTAAGAATACTCTGTTCTGACTTGCTTGAGCAGATATTACAGGGATTCACAAAAGCCAACAGACAAAAATAAATATTATGAGAATGGTATTATATCTAATATATCTTGAATATAGTCATGGATCAAGTTGCTTTAAGGCATGGATAGACTGAATTTGCCCAACCCTGCTTTAAGTTGCGAAGGACAACAAAATAATTTCACAATATTAATATAAAAGTTACTATAAAAACATGTTACAACAACAACAACAAAATCATTAAAATAATTGTTTTATATTTTATGATCAATACTGATTAATCACATCCAAAATAAAAGTTTTTTGTTTACATAATGTGTGTATGTGCTGTGTATATCTATTATGTATATATAAATACAAACACATGAATGTATATTTTTAAGAAAACATAAATAAATATATTTATATATAAAACTAAATATAGGAATATAAACATATAAATGTATATGCATCTAAATATTTTAAAAATATATGTTCTGTGTGAATGTATGTATGTGTACATACTAATATATGCATAATATAAATAGTACACACACACACACACACACACACACACGTGTATATAAATAATATATATTATATTATATTATATTATATATGTGTATACAGTACACACACATTTATTATGTAATCAAAACATTTTATTTTGGATCAATCAATCATTTCTATATAGCAACAAATAAGATAGAGCACTGTAATAATGACGAGATTAAACTATTTATTTATCAAATGCAGAGACGGTGTCTGTAGTCAAAACAACGATAATCACTAGAAATCATGATTAATTAATTTAAACATTAATAGTAATAAGCAAAAAATAATTCATCATTATTAAATGATTATTGTAAGTATTAATGATTTCTGAAAGATCAATGGGCTGCTGACAATTCATAGTTCTGTTGTGCTTTTAAGAATGTTATTGGGCTTGAATAGAATAGACCCAAACTGTTTTTAAAAACTCAATAACAAAGAACAGAACAAAATAAACAACCAGAGACAAATGAGAAAACAATCTGCACAATAATACAAAGCACAACCAACAAATAGCTGTCTTCTAAACAGACAGAGATGCAATCAAAAACAGAAGAGAAAAAAAAGAGTGGAAAAGGGGGGGAAAAGTGTTCACAGCACTGTCAAACTATAGAATGTGTAGGAGTCGATCTCGCACCATCACATGTTGAAGGAGATGTGAAGTCCACTGTCAAACTCAGTGAGCACTTCACAGTCATAATAACACAGCCTGCTGTGTGGGAGTAGAGAGTGGCCATCATTGCAAGAGTGATACGCCGGGTAAACCTGGATGTGTGGATTCAGAGAAAGAGAGATGGAGACAGAGATAGAGAGAAGGATTCCTGGGAGGGTTTTATTTTACTCAGCTCAGGCAGGCTGAGAGCGACCTCTCTCTTGCACTACTCTTTCAAGTCCCACTCACTCTCTCTCTGGTTCTGTGATGGGGCTGCAGGGACAGCTGCATGACTGGCTGGCTGGAGGGGATGCATTCTGTGCCAGCCTGGATGAGAGTGGAAGCAGGGGATTCCTCAAATGTGCTGGGTTTGTTTAAAAAATTGTTCAACCGAAATGAAAATTATGTCATTATCATTTACTTACTTGCATGTCAATCCAAACCTGTGAATGACAACTTTTGTGGAACACAAAAGGAGAGATGTCCTGGCCCAGACAATCATGATCCAGAATAGGAACACTAAGCAAAATTACCCATTTGACTTGTGTATTACATTGTTTACTTTTTTCATTTCATTTTAACTTTCATGCAATGTGAATTCATATAAAATCACCGCCCATACAAAATTGCATTTCTAGTGAGTTTTGGTTGGAAGATCTTCATACAATATATGATGTTAAATTTGCTGGAGAACATATTTGGATAGAGTCGCAGGAAAAGTAATTCTTTCTTAATGTTTCTCAAAAAAGTAATGTTTCTTAAAAACTTTCTTAAAAAAAAAAAATTCTTAGAAATTCAATCAAGCTATCAATTGGCTTCCCGAAGACTTAACATCTTGAGCATAAGTTGCTTTCATTGTACAAAAGGAACATTATGCCTTTCCTTTTTGCTTTCCACAGAAAAAGTAGGTCTGGAAGGTGTCAAGTAAGTGGGCTCCAATGTTACTTGGTTTGCAATGTTCTTCAAAATATCTTCTTTTGCATCCTTTTAGGACCTATAGGAACACTACATATTGTGCTGAAGTTGAGACCACAGAATATGAACGCCAGCACCAAAACGAAAACAGAGATGCACAAGAGCTGCACAAGAATCATGAGCACACACGCATGCACACATAAAAATCTGCACAAGAAATGCCCATAACAAATTCAACTCAAATCAGGTATAAACATCCACCCACTCATGAAAAATAATCTGTCTACAACGTGTCTATTAGTATCTGTGCAAACAACAACAGTTAAAACAACAGACAACAAAAGTAAGCTTCAAAAACATTGTGCCACTGTTTTAGCATTCATTATTTTTCAGGAATGTCCTCAGGAGCCCTGTTTCTACATTTCCAGCATTGCTTTGTCCCCCTGGCATTACCTTTGCAAAAAACAAAAAAACAAACAAAAAAAAAACGACACAACCACAGACACACATATACTCTCCACCCGCCTGTCCCTTCTCCTGTGTCACCCTAGTCTGAGCTGATACTGTGCATGCGTGGAGGCAAGGTCAACCCTGTGTGGTCCTGTATTATACAAACTCCCATAATATAACGGGGTGGAGAGAGAGTGGCCATGACAGATAGAAGCTGACATGGCTGCAGAGCAAACAAATGGGCTTGTTCCTCCTCCTCCTCCCCTCCGCTACACTGATTTGAGTGGATGGAGGACAGCACACAGAGTGAAAGACAAAAAAAAAAAATCATCAGGCACCCAGAGGCTGGCATTAGTAGACCTTGCCCATTGAGATCTATTCGTTGTGAAGTCCCACTGAAGTTTCCTACATTCCTTCTGAGAAGTGACCTTGTGTTCTAGCCACTGCAGAGGGCAAAGGGAAATGTGGGGCTAACTACAGCTATTTTTTTGACCAAGTAGATTCTAAATTTATACTTATTTATACTTTATACTTATATGTACTGCATATAATAAAATTTAGTAGTGTAATTATCAATCAGGATTCATTGGTGAAGCTTATGCAGATCTGGCTTAAACAGAGCACAATAACAGGGTTACAGAACAAAAAAAAATCCAAAAAAACATTGTTTGGGGCTTAGACTTCAAAAACTTCTCATTGCATATGTACTATGTGTTTAAAGGGCAAAATGGATAAAAACAAAACCAAGGCTGCTTAAAAAACATTATTGTTAACTGGTGTGCTCTCTACATGCAGCAACAGAGAGTGGAAGGAATAATTCTTGTTCTTGTATTGACAATATGTTGATCATCTGTAAATGTTTAAACAGCTGTAGCAAGGTCACATGAAATTTTTTGAACATATTCCATGTTGCACAAGATCAAATTAATTCCAGGTTGCAATGCACAAACACTAAACAGTTGGGAAGAATTAAGTTTTGTACCCTAACTGAAAAGCGAGTCAGTAATGTCATGTTCTGCAAGTCACATCAATAAACGAACCCTTTAATAACGGCTCTCATCCTTGCGTAAATATAACTTTTTTTTGACTAATTCTCAATTCCTCCAGGATTTCAGGAAGTAAACAGCAGAAGTGGAAGTGCTGTCTTTAGTTCATTTACTTAAGTTGGCAGTTGGATTAGGTGTGTCATAAGTCATGTGCTTCAAACTCTTAAATAACAGTACAAAGACCTGGAAAGTAATTTTCACGAAATTATTTTCATTCAATCATTATTAGCAGATACAAGAATTTAAGATCAAAGATCCGCTAAACATATTGGGGAAATAAAATATTAGAATGAGAATACCAACCTTTGAAATGGCAATTGATATTTTTTTTTACAAAGAATTAGCAGAATTTTATGTTTTTACTGGGAATTTATTTAACCTTACAATTCTGTATGACCTGGGAAAATTAACTTTCACTTGAATGGAAGAGGGTAAAGTCACTCACTGCTCAATGCTTGGAGATAGGTAAAGTTTTGGAAAGACTTGTGTGGCTTCAGCATCTTCAAAACTAACGGACAGAAGTGCAACATCTTCTCCTGGATCCAGTGCTGTGTCCTAAAAAAAGAATAATGGAAAATATATATGTAAAAATTATTATATTATAGACCCCATATTCAATCAAATATGGTTATATAGTTGGCAGGATTTTACAAAATAGGACTGTGCCTGCCAACACTAAACCTATTAATTGGTTTGCATTTGCCATTTTGAGATTATCAGGATTGGGCAACAACTGTGTCTGCTTGGCTGATGAACAAATACCTAAACATCAGAACGCACTTTCTTTAAAAGATAAATAATAGGTAAAATTACTGTAAATACTGAATGTCTCATATATTTTTGTGTCATAAAATAGGAATTATATTGACTATCCTTCTAGCTTAGTGGTTAACTGGTGGGCGGTAAATGTTTTGCAAACAACAGATCAGATGAAACAACATTTATGTGTAGTATTGCACATGCATCAAAGCTTAGAACAGATAAAAGTCCTGGAGATAGCTATAACACATTTTAATACTTGCATTAGCACCACCCACGCAATAAGTAATATGAACTGTCAAGTAATCATATGCTTAGAAAGACAGCAAATGGGGATGGTTTTTTTTTTTACATTTTGGGTTCTGCCCACTGATCATTATGTATATAGATCAGTGGTTCTACCATACAATGCATGAAAACACCAATAAGGATGAAGTCTCTGAGATAAATCAATGCACTAGGAAACACTGAAGGCCTTTAGCTAGCAGTCAGACCAGCCCGGCTGGTGCTGAGCAACTTCTCATCTAAAGGTGGTGTGCGATTTTGGCAGGAAAAGGCTACAACCAGAATTTACGCTGCATTACCTTTAGCTTCAGCTATGGCCACATCTGCCAGTCTTCAGTTTATCACATCAAAAGGTTCCGCAGGGATCTAGATGATACTTTCTGTTCAGATTCTGTCTGAGCCCAGTTTTCCTACAGCTAGGCCCTGATGTACGTCATTAGCACTGTGGCAGTAACAGAGGGCTCTAATCAAATGTCTTTCAGTCGGTTTGAACTCATCCATTTGTGATAATTGCTGCCTGCCGTGTAACCTCTGCTCCCATTAGAGTGAGCTGTGTGTGTTGGATATGTGACGTTACCAGTTTGAGGGGACATGTGCGGGATAAGTTAACGCATAACTCAGTGAGGCACATTGAGGTCTGGTGAGAAACAGCGAGCTCAGTCTTGATAAATATGAAAGGGACATACTCAGCCATGGTTTGGCAATGTATTTGATGTTATAGCAAAATGGTTCTCTCATCTCTAACAAAAGTTGTATTGCTCTGGCTAGTCTAATTATAAGTGTCAAAAGATTTCTGTGATACATTAGAGCAAAATACAAAATACATCAAAATTGAGACTTAAATATTTTTGTTTTCAACTGTGTTGTTGGTAAGAATCCAAAAAAATCTGTTTTAAATTACAAATAAATTCTATAACATGACATCATAAAACAGAAATGACCTCTAAATGTTTGTAAACATGGAGGGGTAAATGGAGGTCAGTGCTTTGTTGATGTTTTATTTTTGTGTCAAACGTTCACATTTATGCAGCCTCTTTATGCAGTCTCTTTAGAGACGTAATATGACTTCAAACCCAACTGCACAGTGTAAATCATCCTTGCATTACAATGTTATGAAGTTTATGAAGTTAATTTATTGTTCGCTCTGTTTCATTTCTTGTTTTGATCCGTTTTTCACAAGTTTATCAACCACAGTTGTAAGTGAATAATCCATCAATCACGGTGAGTATGGCTTCTCCTTCTCTTGTTGTTTGCACATCATGCCACATGTATAGTTAGGCTCACAGAGAAGACTTTAGAACTAGAACATCAGAACAGATCAGACAGAACCAGAACATTAAACAGGTTCTCCCTACTCAGTGACGCACCCACTGGGAAACCTGATGAAAAAGTTCTAGTAATTTGTTGATTCTATTGTACGGAACGTGAAACTGAAACTTTGCATTTATTAATAAAGTCCGTTAAAGGATTGTTAGGCTGCATTAATTAGATCAGCCGGAACTGGGAACACTCCCCTTAACACACGATGCACTCGTTGAATGGCATCTACACTAATATTAGTCTGTCTCTCTCTTATTCTGTTCCTCAGTCCGTATCCAGATCAGATGGTGTATAAGCACAAAGATTTGTGAGTTTGAGATCACTACTTAAGATGACTTGAAAAATGGACCTTCTGGGGCTAGAAAACCTAATTTTAAGTGAAAAAAAAGGTTCATAATTTAGTCAGTAATAATATGGGGCTGCTGTTGAAAAGCATCTATTTGATGAAGCTCTGAGGGCAAACGTGTGAATCTTTTTGAACGCAGGAGGAACAAAATGTCAAGTAAAAAGCTGATGGCTACCCTTGTCGTCTGTGTCTTCTTGTTCTTCATCAGCGCTATCATATGACATGGACCTGGGCTGGGGGGCATCTACATCCCAAGGTGTTGCTTGATTTAATCAGCTTGCATCAGTACAGCGCTATGGTATGACCCATGCGTTCTCAGAGACATAATTCATTCTTGCTGATGGGCATTTGTGAGATTGTTAGGTTATGGCTAGCACAAGAGGAGATGGAGAAGGATTGACTGATATTTGCATAGGACCAAACACAAAAAATATTTTGTAATTAGATTAAAATGCAAAATGTGCATTAAAGTGATTTTTACAGCAGTTAAGAGCTGTTGTTATAGTCATGACAACAGAAATAGGAGATCAATGTCATCAATGTCACTTCAGGCAAAGGACTAGGGTATTGATTAGAGCAGGGCTTCTCAATCCTGGTCCTGGAGGTCCAATGTCCTGCAAAGTTTTGCTCCAACCTTGATTAATCTCACCTGCCTGTAGTTTACAAGTAATCCTGAACATCTTAATTAGTTGGTTC
>JAUMHI010000061.1:18769608-18789838 GCA_032359435.1 Enteromius unitaeniatus
CCTCCTCTCATCCGCCCACTCCCGTCGGGAACCTGGAGAAGGGCGGCGCTGAAGTACGGGGGAGGCGATGATTGGCCGTCACAATATATATATATATATATACAGTTTATGTATAAATAACACCCATATTGCATGACAATTAATAGCTTGAAAATCCATCCAGTACAACTTTTATTTCTGAAATATAATAAATTTCATAGTCTAATTAAAGCTATTTAAAAGACAAATACGTGGTATAGGGTAATTGTTTTTATCCATCTGGAATTGATTGTAAATAAGTGGTCTTTCAATATCTGAATGGAACTTGAATGCAAACATTGACACTGTCAGCACTCATGTGTATTACAAACTCAAATATGTTAAATTTAAAGTCATGATGAATTGTAAGTTTTACGTTTTCTGTGCCTCAAAACAGAACTAAAGACATTTTATAATGACAGTTCCCTAATCTGCCATGGTTCAAATAGATAGCCCTGCCTCATCCCATTTCATTGGTTGAGACCACTATAAATACGAAAAAAAAAAACCTAATAAAAATGAAAAAAAAAAAAAAGTTAGGCAGAATTTTTTTAAATTAAAGATTGAGGAAACTTTTTTGTCGTTATTTTAACACGGATGTACACAGATAATTAATTCACAATAAACACTGTCAAATTCCATAAAAAATAAGATACTAATACGAATTTTTGATTTCATGGCGAATTCAAGCAACCAACAAGCAAGGGATTTAAACTTCTGAGGGAAATAACCATGTGCCATGCTTTTGGCATTTAACAATAAATAGCCTGAGATTACAACATGCTGATAAAACATTAAATAACCTTCTTTGAATGATTCATTTTGAGCCAGAGATGATCCAAGAATGTTTCATATGAATAAAGCACACATTAAATACAGAGCTTAGTCTGCCAAAACACGTCAGAGACTTTGAGAGATAAGGCTAAAACAAAAGGACTGAGGCAATTAAAGGCAGGTGGCAGTTTCTAGAGTCCCTTATCACCCTTTATTGTGAAAATGTCAACTTGATGTGGTGGTTTCCACCCCTTTGCACTCCCTCTCTCAAACATCTTGAGGCAAATGGTAACACCACAGGATATCCTGCACCGGCAGGGACACTTTCATGTCCTAACTCTAGTCTAGAAGCCAAATGAGGATGAATTCTAGCTCTATTTCTTGCTAAGGCAATGTGCCACAAAGCATGGGAAATTAAGCTCCTGAAAAAGAGGAAACACTGTTCTCACACAGTTTTCAGATAAGACAGTACAAGACCTTGAGTCTCTGCCATATATTTAATGCATGCAGGGAACAATGGTTTGGTAAGAAAGCTAGATTTTTGAAGGTTCAGATGCCAACTGAGTGCAGGCTATTTTCAGTCTCTCTTACTGCAAACACACTGCTATTAGGGAAAGAAGTGAGTTGAGTGGGTGTATGCCCATCACAGAGTTTGCATTGCCTTGTTCTTGCGGGCTGCGTGAGCGGGAAAAGGCCTGCATGCCAACACGGTCTACTTGCCTTTCCTCCTCTCCTCCTACAGGCTGACCTCATTTGCATAGGTGATCCCAATTTGCATGAGCTTCCCTGACTGGAGCAGTGCACAGGTATGCAAATTCAGAGTGAGGGGGCAAAAACCAAATTGCCACCTTTTCACGAAGTGTTCCACCATTCTTTTCACTGTCCTAATTCTACCCAACAGCCAGTTCTGTCTTCGAGGCCCAATTGCTCATTGACGCATGATACGTACGTAAGTTGAAATTAAATTTTAGTGACACTGACCGAAAATAAAATGCAAAATCTAAATTTTCGCAAGCAAGTAAATAAACATTACATGTATCTCACTTAAAGAACGACTCTGGCTCTCGGCTCCTTGTCAAGGGTTAAGAATAAGACAAACAAATACGTATTCCTGTCATTGCAAGGCACAAACAAACACAGGCTGTGTTAAAATGAGTTTGTCACACGCTGTCTTGGATTTTTAAATGATGGCAATGCAATTTCGGCTTGATTTTCATTGCTTCCATGAATCATTCCATCTTCAAGCCTGATTGAGTCACATACAAGCAGGAGAGAAGAGAGGGGACAGAGCATGCCGTCTGTCCACTGAGGCACACATTACACAACTTATTAACAGCACAACCCACAGCATACAGCTGAGCTTGTTACATTTCTTGGATCAAATCAAACCGTATTTTCGTAGTTGATGGAAAAGAGGAGGAAAATGGAAAAGGAAATATAAGAGTTGAGCTCTTCACCCGTGACCAGGAATGATGATCAGGAAAAGAGCGTTTGCAAGGCAATCAATTCAGGAACCCACATACATAAATGTTTTTTTTTTGCTACATAATTTCAAAGCTTTACTGAAACTGTCAAACAGATTTTTATTTTCTCCTGTTTTTTTTTCCTTTTTTCTTTTTCAGTAATGGTAAACTGGTTGAAGCACAAATGCTCTGATACACTGATTGTCAAAAAGGCAACATCAGATTGAATCCACCTCATGCCATTTCAACTTTTTGTCCCTTCAGATATTTTCTGTCATTGTGCACAGTCAAATTAAATTTAATAAAATAATCCAAACATTAATATATATATATTAGTAATTAATCATTATTAATAATGTAAACCAACTGCCTAATTTGCCAACATGCATCTATGCAGCTTCATTTTGGAATAGGATGTCTACAACTCATCCAAATTTCACTGAATATCATTCAAAATTCATGTCACTGATACAAATTCTGTTTCATCTTGACTTTAAGAAAAACTTCTCAATGTTTTACGGAGTCATGTGCTAAAACGTAATCTTTACCATACTGCTTAAGAATTTCAACACCCCAACAAACTGTTCCACTGTTATAGAATTTTCATCTCTTTAAAGGATCGGGGGTCATGAGAAAGTCAAAGTTTCCACACATGAGGAGTGGTTTTCTGGATAATGTCTTCAGTCTTAACTTTAAAAGTGAGATGAGATCATTGCTCAGCAATACTCCCCTTGGTAGGGAGTAAGACGTGTGAAACAGTTACTAGACTGCCATTATTCATCACATCAATACAGAGTGGATTTTTGCTATGGTAAAGCTTAAGATAAATTGTAGTCAGATATACTACAAAGATCAAATCACAACAAAGGCATATTCCAGACACATCTTAACACATCTCCAGCACAATTATGTTACAACGTCATTTAAGCATAGATACATAAAGTAATTCTC
Organism: Enteromius unitaeniatus; assembly: GCA_032359435.1. Classification (NCBI taxonomy): domain Eukaryota; kingdom Metazoa; phylum Chordata; class Actinopteri; order Cypriniformes; family Cyprinidae; genus Enteromius; species Enteromius unitaeniatus. The sequence continues at coordinate 18,772,815 of JAUMHI010000061.1, forward strand.
CTTTAACTAATACTGTGAACACTAAATGTTCGTTAACTGAAGTATGTGGATCATTTTGTCACCAAAATATGGACTTGGTGAACAATGTTGAATACTTATAATTTGTTGAGAAAAATTATTATTTAGGAAAGCCCTTTACTACTACTAATAATAATAATAACGACAACAACAACAACAACAACAACAACAGTAATAATAATAATAAAGAAACATACATTGTAAACGTGCATACTTTAAAAAGGCTGAATATGCTGTACCTGCTGCTATGGGCTTTATGTTAATCAAACAAAACAAAAAACTTTTAGAGAAAAAAATTACTCACTGCTCTTAACTTATTTTTGTAGCATTTAACAGAAATCAATTGATGCTCATCTGATACACTGAAGAAATTTGATTAGAAATTATATTAGAACACCATTAGAACTTCCATCTTCAATCTCTTCCATGAAGAAATTTTACATTTAATTATCTCTACTATTGTTAGACTGACCTACCTTATACCATTTGTATCTTTGTTCTATTTTATGCACTTGTCCCTTTGTAATTTGTTTCTTTGTTCCAACTTATATTTGTATTTATTTATTTTTATAATGTTATTAAGAATTGGCATTATATATATATATACATATATATAGCATATATAGTATATTATGGAATGTTATACTAGGATATAAAATGATCAGAGAATCACAAGAAAGAGCATTCCGACTTTGCCACGTCATTGTGTTTTGAAGGAATTCTGAATGACATAATTTTATATGAAAGCCTGACAGTTGTGTGAAGTACAACCTATCATTTGACTGCTTTTCACATATACTGAGTATCAATGACCCCAGAAAACATCTGAGGCATTCAGCAGCTAAAATCATGCCAGAAACACTATGAGCCAGATGATGATGACATAACCACAATGGTTCACATATACAAGCGGTCTCCATTTGTCATTTTTTCATCGGTCATTGCTCTATTTTAAGATCTGTCTTTATGGCAGTTACAAGGGTCAAATGTCAAAGTTATCTGCATCCCGCGTCAACAAAAAGAGTTGAGCATTGAATGCTTTGAAAAGATGACAATAACAGTCTGGTTTCTGAGTCTGACCTCTGTCTGTCTGGCCACTTTTCTGTACGTCTCTCTTTAGATCAATTTGAGCAAGAAGAAAGATGCCATTGTTTAGCAGAGGGAGGGCTCATCCTTTCTGCCTGGAGAGGAAGCTGGGGCAGAGGCAGGACGCTTACACCAGCAATGACCTCATCGTCCTGGGCTGTCTACGGTTACCAGCAACAACAGGATTCCCGTAATGAGTGGGCGACGGAAAACAAGTTGGATATTGTTTAGGTATGTTTTAGCATGAAGCAATGAACAGCCAAGGAGAGTTGAGATTGGAAAAAAAAATAATGAAAGCCAGATTCAGGAATGTGCTGTGTCAGAAAAACTGTGTTTGGACTTACCAGGGACCCTGGAAAGTCTCTGTCACTTTATGCTCCCCAGACAATACATTCGAGACATCAGTCAGTCACAAAACGGTAGACATGTGCCGTAAAACAAAGGCCTACGCAGGTACAGTGATGCAATATTTACACTCTTTCTGAGTCATTCCAAGTCCTGTCTGCCTGGAAACCATTTCTTACTCAAAGAAAGGATAAAGCAATCTTGATTTTGTAACATCTCATCATCACACATTACACAAAGAAATAACAAATTGCAAATTTACCGCAAAGAAAAAAAAAAAAAGAAATAAGAGACAAAAAAGGTGTTTCAATTATTACTTTTTAATGAATGGCCTCCTTATAGTAGAACCAATGCTATTCTTTTATAATATAATTACTGTAATTTTTTTTTAAAAATTAATTTCATTTAACATTGCTATAAATGATACTGTATATAAATGCTGCAATTTAACTACAAATAAATTTAATGTAATTTTACTCTAAAATACTTTTTAAATGTGTAGTTTTAGAAAGAGAAAAAATGTCATCTTATAATTCACAGTAAAAAAAGCTTGTGGAAAAGCTAGCAGTGATGAACTTTAACTTTCAAGTGGCTTTCTCTTTACAATCTGTGTTTTTAAGGTGGTTTATTATGCTTATTATGAAGGTAAAATGCTACCATATCATTACGATAAATTTTAGGCAACCACAGCCAAGATATCTTGGTCATTTAAATTATAACATCGGTTTTCTGGTGTTTGCATAGATATTATCTATATTTAAGTATCTTTTAATAGAAAGAATATACAAATTTCAAACCTCAATTTAATTTACTTAAAATGTACCTTTTGCTATTTCAGTTTTTCTGAATTATAATTTAAGTTTACTTTGCTTTAGAGTTTAATGCAGTGGGGCACACTGACACAAAGAGTGATAATAAATAAACAAATAATAATAATTATAAAAATGCAGATATGTTTATCTGTTCTGCAGATCTTTAGTCTTATTGTTACACTGTTACTATGTGGCCACAGTGGGAGCATTTTAAGAGGGGAGTATGAGTTCCTGTAAGCTGATCTGTCAGAGCTCGGCCGAAATTGATGTGCCGTGGGCGTGACGCCTCCGGGTTCAGTAACGCCCGAGAGGCACACCCAGTCCTCCTCACCTTCAGAGCAAACCTCCCACACAAGTGAATGCACACACACAGAAAGAGCTGCTCTGACAGTGGCTTTACACATAATAATGCATCTGTCACAACAAAATCTGTTGGTAAACAAATACCAAATAAATGATTGAAGTTTGTTGATAAAACCTCAAAGGATTTTCTGGATCAAGTAGATTGATGCCTTCAGCAACAAGCTTATAACTTTTCAAATTTCACAAATAGAAACAGACACAAAACAGAGAAATTATTAAAAAGGAAGAAAATGTAATGCAAGGTCTTGAGGTTGAACTCTTTAATAATGGTTTCTTTTTTTAAAATGCTTCTCCAAAAGTCTATAAGAAGAGCTGCCATCTGAAATTCTGAGATAATTCTTTAGGACACAGCTATTATTTAAGCACCTTAATATATTTTTTTGTGCCGCTGGCAATCAGCCCCAATAAATAGCAACAAACTTGAGCAGAAAATTAAAAAGAGGAAAAATATTTTGAGTATTAAATTAATCTGAGCTAGCGTCTAATTTGAGTGTGGGCAAGTGTTCAGTTTTCCTCATGAAGAGTGTCTGAAGTGTGCCAAGTTTAAGATCACACTAAATTGATTTTGTCATGTGTTCAAAGGGACTTGGCTGATGAGGTCCAGAATGTTCTCTTCACATGAACATGATGCTTCAAATAAAAAAATAGAAGGCACTTCTCACAAAAAGGGTACACAACATTAAAACTCTACAGAAGTCTTTTTTCCAAACAAAATGAAAACAGGTGCCTACACCTATTTTTTCCTATAGATGCGTATTTAAATTATGCAACAATACATTAATCACACTAAATTATTGAAATAAAATGTAAAAAAAAATATAAATCAATTTAAATTACTAAATAAATTAAATCTAAACCACATTAAGTAATAGGGATGCAAAATGAATATGCATCTAAACAAATTACAGATAACCGAAGCAGGAAAGTGAATTTCCTGGAAAGTGGAAAAATTGACTTTGATATTTATTCAGAATTACAAAAAATATGTGCTTCCAAGCAAAAACTATTTTTGTGCGCAAAGAAAACAAAAATAACATAATAATACACAACCATTCTTCTCCTATGACTTATGTCTTCCGCCAATATAGAGAACATTACTGCGTAAGGGTATGCTTTTTTCTAGGCGCAAACAGCTGCAGATTACGCATATGCGCGTGTTTTTACCAGGATGTAAATGAGCCTGATTACGTCAAATGAGGCAGATTACGTTAAAACTTTTTTACGCTAAACCTTTACAGAACTCTAAAGTTCTGTAAAGGTGGAGCACCGGATTCTAGTGATATGTCTCTCGACAAGTTATATAAACTATTACACACCTCTGATATTAGTGCTTCTTACAAGCTAAGCCTAAGCCAGGTAAATTTATGAATATAAGTAAATACACCAGGAAAGTATGGGTAAGTATCGCAATATAAACAATATATTAAAATCGCAATAAATAAGTGTCAATGAATAAATAAATTAAAAATCCTTAAATGAATAAATGAAAGAATGAATAGATAATGTATGAAAAAAATATCCAAACAGACAACAGTATCAGTACTCAATGTTTCAATAACAACACTTCAATAAAGTAACCTTTTCACTTGAAATTGACTCTGAGTGAGTTACTTACAATTTATAGCAGCACCTGCAGATGACTATTGAAATATGTCCCTCAGACTATGTACAGTCTGCTGTAAGAGCAACTGGGACAATAAGCATATCCGTAACTGGAAATATCAAATGAAAAGTAAACATCATGTGGGCCCCCCCACACACATATACATTCATCAAAACCCCCAACGTTGCAGGCCTGAATTGTTGCTAGGGTATGTTGGTGGCCGATTAAAAATGGAAAAACTGGCCTCTTCACTCGAATTGCGCAAAATAAAAACAATGCAGAGTACCTCAATACAAATGACTTGTATATAGTCGAGTGTGAAGACCTCTCCGCTCAGGCTCTGTGGCTTTGACAGCGATCACAAATTCTCTCTCTATACAATGTATCCAGCGATGCCAGAGAACTGTATTCTCACGGGGAATCAGAGCGCTATCTGGGGATGTGACACTTCTCTGTAGATGCTGAGGTACCGTGAACTCTTTTTTTTGTCCCTCGTCTAGCAATATCCCCAATACCCTCACGGTCTCTCTCGACGATCCGTACACAGACACTTGTAACAAACGGCTTCTCGTCTGAATATAATAATAATATAATATTTCTATAAAACTCGCTTAACAATACTCAGAATAGACAGCAAATTGTATCAGATCAGAAACGAAGTCAAAACACTGACAAATGAATTCTTGATGAAGCAAGTTTAAGACACTGTAACAATCGTACATCAAACAAACTCACTTCCTATCTCAATCTTCTCTCCATATCATTTAATTCCACGTTCTTCCCTTATATATGATCTTAATCTACCAATCAGAATACATCAACCAGTTAAAGGGGTTGGTCCATAACTTTTACAAACCAATCAAAACAAATTACTTTTCCTACCCATATTTTTATATTCCATGTTATAAATAGGTGAACACTCTTAAAAATAAACACAGTAACAAACTTAAACGTGAATGTTTATGATTAAATATACACTGAGGGTTTGCCTGCCTCTGTATATGTTCAGCTCACTCTGCATTGAATTGTTGTGTAGCGGGACATTAGGTGTTCCTTCAGCAGGAGGGAAGAGCAGATTCTATTCAAATAATGTTTTAAAGCATCCACCATAGGGCCTCCAATTCTTAATTTCCATTCCCATTATTGGCCACATTAAAGAGTATTTTTTGCCAGTTAATGAAATCTCTTATCCTTTCACAGTGAACCTTTAAGATTTTTTGTTCACCAATTTTATTGCACATTACTTTACATTGCGCAATTTTCACTTAAAGAGTTCAGAATGGATTCAAGCACTATTGAAATACTGACATATCCAGTTCTACTGCTTTGAACAAATGTAGTTCATTTGTACAGCTTTACTGCTCCATATCACCTTATTGTTTAGTTTGACCTCAGTGGTCACCACAAAGTGAGTGTAAACCAAACCTGAAATAGTGCTTTGTTACTGTTAGTGAACCAGCTTCTTTTTTTTTTAAACCGTTTTTTTTGTGTGAGGGCTTCAGTTAATGTCAACAAACACTGCCTAGGTGCCTCTGTGCTTCTCGATTTATGGCAATTGAGGGTTTTTCCCAAAGTGCCCTCATGGTTCAGGTGCAGGCTAAATGCAGATATTTACAATTATTACTTTAAACACTTAAAAAAGAATTCCTTGTGTGTAGGAGACCTGGATACAAACAGGGCCGGAGAAATGACAGGGCTGAAATTATACAGGTCACTCAGGACAGAGTGATGCAATATGTTTGGAAACTCCAGATGGGCAAATTTAAGAGACTGGAGAAGGTACCATTAAAAGAGTTTAAATGAGAGGAAAAAAGATATATATCTGAAAGTGAAAAGCTGTGAAAATGTTTGTCAAACTAGTTGTTAGGATAGGGTCTTAATAATATAGACTGCATGTGTAATATAAAGTATGCCTTGTGTGAACATCTTGTGTTTTTTTCTACTTGGAATTCATTCAGGTTCTTTTTTCCCAGTTTTGCCTGACATTTCAGAAAAACAAGGCCATAAAGATAAAGTTCAGCAGACTACAACTATGCAATTTCAATCAACTGTCACTAAATTATAAATGATAAAGAAATGACAGTACACATTAACACCTCTATCTAGTCACAAAAACAAATTCCTCGTATGTGTAAACATACCTGGCAATAAAGCTAATTCTGATTCTGATACAGCAATTGGTGCCCTCTGGTTGTTTCCAAAATCTCTCTGGCTGATACACTTCCAGACAGTTTCCTGGTCAATATGAATAGGGCCATGCCAAAACACAACCCCTCCTACCTCTCTATTGTTAATGCTATATCCTTTCCATAATGCCAAGTGACTCGTAAAAAACAGAACTGCCGGTGTGATTGCCAGAAACTGGCCTAAAAAAACAATTCTGGGACATCAATGAAATATGGGGATTGATGGGAAATTATGTATCCATAGGAACGGAAAGGGGCAAATGAGAGGCACTTTAATCCATTACATAAAAAATAAAGCATACAGGCATGACATAATATGCAATTATTGTAACCCTATAATACTAAACCTCCCTAAATTCATTGAGCTACTGCATCATTAAAAGAAATTAAGTTTACACTATTTACAAAATATTACACAATTTACTGAAAGACACATTTTTTTTTCATTTAAACAAAAGTCTAACACAATATATTTATTATTATAGACAAATTCTGAGTTAAAAAGATGTAAACATTAAAATCATAATACATAATAATAAGTAAATTAATGAATTAATTGGCACACAAAATCTAAGATTCAATAAAAACAAGAACAACAACAAAATCTGATTTGGGCCACTTTCATCTGTGGTGTAAACACTGACCTACTTCTAAATCTAAATCTAAAATATATCCCAAAAAATGCAGTAAAAGAAACATTCATCAATGCCAATCTGCTGATTATAGTTTAAAATTACTTGCGTAATGAAAAATAAATGCCTCTATGCTTGTACTTGTTATTGTTACTGTAATGTTGCGTTATTCTATACACCATATAAACAATTCAACAGTCCCATTTTGATATTAAGCTACAATGTCTTTTAAAATGTAAAACCCTTTATTCGAGTGTGGGTTGCACCGCGGTCGAAACAAGGTCACACAAAACGTGGAATATAGCAGGATTATGCATTGCATGAATCATTAATATAAGCCTAAACAAGACATCACCACAGGCTGAGATGTTTGCTGTCTAGACTGCAGCCTCGATTCTCCGAAGCCCAGTGAAACTTAAACTGAGCGTGCTTTGATCTCTCCAGTTTTCCCATGGCTAACGTCAGATGTTCCATCCTGGAGCTTAGACCACTGTCTCAGCCACCTCACCACAATTAGCTGCTCTTTCCTTAATGGCCAGAAAAGCCACTAATTAAAATCAAAAGTAGTAAAGCTCTATAGTGTGCTGCTGCAGCACTGTTAAGTGTTTGACAGAGGTTAATTAACTAAACGGAGGCATCCTTACTCATATTTAAACAAATGCAGCTCTGCTTTACTTTCACACTCTAACACTGCTTACACTGCTCAGAAACAGGAGACATAATAACAGACACATTTTTTATGATTGTTTAAATCAAACTTGTGATCACTGTGGAATCAACACGATCACAGCCTAGTCATGATTTTAGAAGTAATGGGTGCCTGTGTTGAGGATATTAAATTACAATGGCAATCCTAAACGCAAAATACAAAGATGATTATGGTATATTGCATTGCAATTTCTTTTTTTTTTTGTTTTTACTTTTTATATTTGTGCCCATTGAACAAACAAAGGCATCAAATGACACTGAGCCTCACACAAAACTAGCAATGTGAGACAACCTTTTGGAAAATGATCCATGGAATAAGTCATAAGTCATACTAGTCTGGAACAAAAGTTGGTAAATGCTAATAGAACTTTCACTTTTGAGTGAACCATTCATTTTAGAGCAATCTCTAACGAGACATGATAAAACTGAATGCAGGGGTTCATAAGTGCGACATCATCATTCTGTAATTAGTCACATGCTTACAAAAGTAAAATGGAGGAAAAAACTGTCATAATTGTAATCATATTATATTTAAAGTCTACAGAAGCAAATAAATAATGTGTAATAAAATAAAATTTTTGCCTGTAGTGTCTTTTCTCAAGTTCTAATTGAGGTCTGGCTTCCTGATCCCAGAGATACATTCTGGGAAGCACCGTTACTTAATCATACATTTTCCACCAAATTGTGCAAGTGAATGGTCTGGTTATAGAAATTAAGCAAGACTGGAATAAAGTATCATTTTTGGTCCTCTTTACAGCATGCTGAATCACTTTGATTCAATGTTAAATTATTCTGACTCAGTACAGTATTGGCTGTGGCTAGTCTGACAATGAATTGCTATGGTCCCGCAGATACCGATAGACAAACTGCATTGAAAACTGTAAAAACCTTATTTTAATACATATGTTTTTAGATTTTCAGACAATCATTGCCCATGCTGTAGTCAATGGGGTGCTACTTTAGTCATGTGTGTCCTGTCTATTTAAATGGGTTAAGACCAAAATTTCATATTAACAAAATCTAACAGCATTGAACAAAATGCAAGATACTCTGAACAAAAGCACTAGCAAATGCATTACAGCCTGTATAATTTAAAAGTAAGAAGGTACCTGTCTCTTTCTAGGACATCCTTTCCTACCACTGATTTTTGATGAGAGGCCTATCTTTAATTTTTTTCCCCAAAATTCTGACTCTTCATGCTTTCTAAAATTGTATATAGCCTAGATGTCTGCACTGCATTACACACTGACTTTCATCCATGAAAGCACCAAGGCTTGAGGTTCTCAGGTGCTGACTGCTATTTGAATGAAAAGCATCTGAATGAAATTGCTACAGAGCTGTTTGGAGCTAGCTGAGTCATATTTTGTTTCAAGTAGTGCTTTCACAGCTAGCCAAATCAAACTTGTGATCTTTGTGGTATCAACACAATCTCTGCATAGTAATAATGTTGTAAGTAATGTGTACTCATAATTGAAGATAATAAATTACAATGTCAATTCCAAAAGCAAATTATAAAGAAGCAACAGGACATCACTACTGTTTACGGTGTATTGCCTTGCTAAAATATGATAAAAGTCTCATTTTTATTTGTGCAGAACAGTTTAACAGCAACGGCATCAAATGCATTTTTCCTTGTGTATCTCGTAATAGATCACTGATTCCTTGTCTTGCGCACAATATTATAAACAAATACAAGCTACATGTAATCTGTGCCTCACACAAAACTAGCAACGCGAAATCTATTTAATTTAACCCTAGATTCTGTGTTTGTTTTTTTTTCTCTAGATTCAGAGCTTTTTCATTGAATATTTTTTTAATTATTGAGAAAAATTGAGTAAAAATAACCTACATTAATTGACTTTAAATTATAAAATTACTTTTCACACCTTAGTAAATCTTGTGTCAGCTGTTCACGTAAACCCACCATTTAAGCCATGGAAACAAAATGGTGGTTAGCAGCTAATAATACTTGTGACAGAGTGTAAACAACCCCAAGTTTTCCGGAGACATTACAAATTCCTCAAAGTGGTGTGAAATCTCTGCAGTATTCCATGTAACTAGAAAACAAACCTGTGTCCAGCAGTGCTGGTGATGTGAAAATGTAAATTATTATACAGAACATTCTTTGTCGTTAGCAGAGCAACATGCTAACATCCTTACCTATTTAAACTATATTTTTTTTTACAAACTTGCATAATATCACAGAGCAACAGATCAACTTCATTATTTTACTGCTCTGTGATTTACAACAAATTACAAGGCCAACCTGGGTCTTGCAAAAAGAATATGTATACAGGCAGTAGACAGCAGGTCAACTCGCTAGATTCTGGAACACAGCTGCATATTGAGGTGTGAACAATCCAGACGCAAGGGGTCATTGTTGATCTTGAGTCTCTCACATGCCAATGTGAAAATTAGCAGTTTGCATGGAACGAACCGACAGCTGAATTAAAGCAGCAGAAACGTCTGGGAAGGATGAAAGCAAATAAGATAAACAATTCGGAATAAGAACATATACAACAAATTTATACCTGTTTTAGAAATTATGTTTGCCTATGATTTGGCATATTAATATCCCCAGGCATTCTGGATCATTCATGTTTGGTTACATAAAAAAAAAAAAAAATTTTAAAATCCAGCTTAGTGTAGAATAAACAGGATAAAGACCAAGACAGAAGGAGAGTGGCTGCAAACCAGCATAAGAAAATATCCCTGGAAAAGAAACCAAACGGCTACAGAAACATACTCCATAAAGAAGAAGTTTAAACACAAAACAAACACATGGGCAGAGTGCAGCCTTGGCAGCACAGAGGTGCTTCCCCCCTCATGTTTTCAGCTGCATTCAAGAGACGGTGAGCAATAGTCACCGTCTCACAGACTCTGACATAAGCAGGGGATTTTTTCATTTCATTCCTCTATAAAAATAGCCTAGAGGACAGCTTTAAGCAATCAGAGTCTTAACAACAGTCCAGACGAATCTAGACTATGTCTAGCACAAACTCAGTTTCCTTTGCAAACATCATCTCTAAGAAACAAACTCATACAATGGATTCTCTGAGTAATTTAACACACCAAAAGAGGAATCTGGTGGGTCCATTTAAGATGCTAGTAAATTCTGCCTATGAGTGGGGAGCATATTTGGCTGCCGGCCTCTTACCTGGACCCTACCCTCCCGACCACTGCCCCTCACCAATGAACCCCGCAGCATGACAGGGACACTGTATTCCCTGTTTTGGACATTTTATGTACAGACAGCATCACTGATTATAATATATTTTGTCATGTCCAGTGTAGACACATAATAGGGGTGGGCGATATGAAAAAAAAATCATATCACATTTTAATGGGCAAATCAAGATTCACGATTTTTATTCTTTTTCAAGTTGGTTTTTTAATACTATTCTGCAAAGAGGTAGGGTTGGGCGATATGGCAAAAATATCATATTATGGTTCTTTTTTTTTTTAAATCATGATTCTTTGTCATTGATTTTACTATTTTGCAAGTTGTCTGAGCAGTACAGACAAACTAATTTGCATTTTTTATAAAAACAAAGCCAAGGTAACAAAGTATAAAAAACAGAAGGGCAGATATTTAGGCCAAAATGAGCAAATAAAAATTGTTGTCATTTTATCTTTGTTATTCTAATAAATACACATTGCAAATAAACATAATACGAATAAAACAAACAGTGCTTTTATTTTTTTTAGGAAGAGTAGGTGTATTCAGCAGTATTGAATTAACAAACATGAAAGGTGAAACACTATATACTTATGCACTACATATATCAATTACTCACTCTCAGCTCGTTTTTATCTGAATGAGTTTCTTTTTTCTGTTGAACACTGTAAAATTCAATGAGGACCAGCTACTGTATGGCTACTCAAAATATCTTATTTTGTGTTTAGCACAAGAAAGAAATTAATACAGGTTTGGGACCACATGCAAATGAGTAAATAATGACATAATTATAATTTTTGAGTGAACTATCTGTTTAATGACAAGCGGCGGCATGTTTAGTTCTGTCCCTTTAAGAGCTGCACAGATCTAATATACTGGCACGTTTGTCTCTTGATTGTTTATTTTCACTTTCGACACAAGCAACTGTGTTTAACGCTGTGTGTTTTTGACTGTATTACCACAATCACATGTGATAAATATCTTAGTTCAGTAATTAGGTGCTATTTGACAGGCTTTTAGTGCGCGGGCGCTTCAGGAGTACGCACTGAAAAAGCGCATCTGGACAGCTCATATAAGAAATTTTTAATCTGCAAGACTTTAAAGCGAATAATGTACTTTGTGATTGCAAATAAGTGCAGTGTCCAGTGAGTTTAATTCTACCACTGAGATAAAATAGCACAATACTACGATATTCCTTAAAAAGCAGATCGTGGATAAATGTTTATCATCCACGATCAAAAATCATCATATCGCCCACCCCTACACTCAAATGTAAGAGTAACAAAGTGTATCTTTTATGGCAAAAAAAGATATTACTAACCCTATCAAAAAAACAAACCAACAGAATTTCTTTAAAAAAATAATAATAAAAATAAAAATTAATGATTGTTTCAAAGCCTACTGGTTGTTTTGAGGGTGTTCTGCAGCAGTACTGCCTCTGTTGCTAATTGTGCAATACTAAAATCGGCACCAGAAGAAGGACACTTTTAAGCACAGACGCAAAACGTAATTCACCAACACTCTCTCTTCAGAACACTTGGAAGCACCGCAGGTCAAATTTGGCTGCTGAGTTGACCACGCACATCGATACCAGACATCTGGTTTAATGAACCACAATAAAGGAAGTTAAAACAGCTGAAAGCTCTGCTGCACTGTTTCTTCAAAGACATTCAATAATAACAGAGCCATTGTTCTGCCTTGTAGTATGTTTTTCTGAACAACCTAGTTTAGCCTACAGCTACCATATTTTTGGTTCACTAGAAATTTGAGGAAAATTTTTTGTGGGGGGTAGTGACCCTAAAGCAAGCACAGACACTTCACTAAAACAAGACTATTTTATTTGTCAGATTTTGTTCAATTTGGTGTCTGTGTAAAGAGAATATCTAAACTGAATGCATCATCTTACATGGGTGTTGTTTTAATGTTGAAATGTTTTATTTTATCTTTTTGTACATTCCTTTCTTCTTACTTCTATTTATAACTACAATGTTTGTATATTTAGTCTACTAAACCACTTTTCCATAACATAACATTTATCTAAAATGGTCTATATTTAGAATACAGGGTAATGACATAACTATAATCATAATACGCACCGGGAGTTCTGATGGTTCAGGCAAGAAGTCAGCATCCTCTCCGAAGATAAAGTCTGGGGGCAGTTCTGGGTCTCTAGCATTGAAGATAACGTCCCCTGTAACAAGAAAGGGTTAATCACACTAATAATTACTTCATAGACATTGTGAAACAACATTATTAATTTACATCCAGTTCAAGCTAAGACTCAGGCCAACTTTATCTTTATTGAGTTGCACTGTAGAATAAAATCACGTAAAAAAGCAAATCTCACTGTATCACAAGGATCTGCACTTTAGATGCCTGTATGATATTCACACACATGTAAGATCTTTATGTAAAAAATAAAGGTTTAATGGTTGTTTATGAATGTTTGATCTTATTAGATCGAACAACCAATGTCAATATCAAAGACTAGCTTTTTTTATGTGGATGACCTAATGGCTCTTGTAGTGACACCTACTCTAAAAGGGCATCATCGAACTAATAGACATTAACAAGCCATTTAAAAAAAATCTAAATTTTTTGTGTATCATGGGTATATTATGTTCTGATATAAATATTGTTAGACAGGTGATACTATTATTATTGGTTTATTACTTAAAAGAACATTTGTAATTTTGCATTAATCCCTTACAAGTAAGCAAACAAGCTTTATAGAATACCTGTCTGTACACAAAATATGTGTTAAAGAGAGCTGCAGCAAATGGCTTTTAATTGAAAGAAAACATGTACAAATAAGTTCTTTGCATCTATCAATTTCTTACTTTCACAATCAATATATTTCACGAGGTTAACTTATACCCTCCGTGTGGTCAGTCCGCACAAGCTTGTTTTATTTGCGGCCCCTTTAAATACAAAACAAGCATTCAATCTATGTCAGAGCATCAAGAGCATCCAAAAATCTCTGTTCAGCATCGTTGGCAGGACGGCCAGGGCGAATTTTGATGCTCTCATCGGCAGCGGTGTGAACGCACGGTAAGGATTAACTAAACAAATTGCAATGTTTGAGGTGTTTTATAAGGTTCAATGCATTTCCTCCTTTTGACATAAAACTTCGATGACACCGCTTGCAGATAAGTTTTTGGTGACAAGAAAGGGTTGCGCTTGTCATCAGCCTCAAAAACAAAATACTTCCACACGTGTCTCTTTCCTCCTTTCTTTTCAATGAGCAGATTCAGAGCCGCCTTATCAATAGCACCGCCAGGCACCATCTTTCTGTGCTTTTACAAAGACGCAACTGCGCAGTGTGCATCTTTCGGGTAGCACAGCAAGAACCGGGTCGACCCATTGCTTGGTACTACCGGTACTTTACAAAACCTGGTATCGTAACATTTTACATTTTTTTTAAGTACCGAAGTACCGGGTCTTTTGACAACACTATATCGCACAATATATTAATGCGCATTTCAGTAAAGGCGGTACTTTAATTAGCGGTAAATCTCCATCATATGTTTTGAAATGGAGTGACAGGTAATACATAGAACTGTAGATCAATGACAAAGCTATACAATATTTTGTTTAGTTTTGCGGGGGAATTAATTTGCGATACTGAACCTGAAATTGTGTAGCTTGACCGTAATCTACAGCTCTGTGTTTTAACTGCTGGTGAGGAAAACAGGTGATGAGATATACCGCTTATCAAAGAACCGGGTTTACTGACGAGATGCACATTAATATATTGTGCGACATATTGCCCGGCCCTATTCTTCATCATTATGAAGAACTATTTCCATATCAGAAAAGACCACCACAAGGGTTTGTAATACTGTAAAGGACAAATGTTACTTTAATTCAAGATATACACAAAAACTATGCTCAAGTTCTTGCCCGTGTGAATACTTCAGATTTAAAAAGAATTGATTATTAACAATGAAGTAAAAGTTCACAGTAAGCTGCAGAAAACCCACACTTCTGTACTTCTGGTACTTTTTCGTGCTTTGGAAAGCTTTGGTAGCAATTCATGTTTGAAGTACTGTAAAAGTAAATAACTCAAGATTCTTGTTTCATGCACTGTTTTTATAGCTTGCTTAGCTCCCATCAATGTTCCTATCAGACATGATTTTAGGCCATGCATGTTTGAATAATATACAATTCTTTTATAAATCCATTTTGTTTCTTTTTTTTATTCTACTTCTCTGTATTTTCTATGGATGACAACAGAGCAAAACAAACACAAGGCAGTAATTTTCCACAGATGGAGCACAAGGGAAAAGTTCCTGGATGATTGTGTGTTGTACATCTGTCACATCTGATGGCTGTTGCCAAATACCTAAGAAGAGATAGCAGTGGACTTGGCATAGAAGCATAAATGTTGGGCAAATATGCAGCACTACCCAAATTTACACCCTAAGGGTAGTCAAGGTGGGAGCTAGTCAAAAAACACCACAGCAGCTGTCGCAAACTTTTGTGAGAAGCAGAAAGCCAGAGGATGCAGTTTAGTGACTGGAGTGCTCTCTTTGCATGCAAACAACAGTCAGCACTCCTGCCAAAGCATTGGTATCACAAGTAAACAATCAGCATTCTTCCTGGAAGAACAGCAACACAATGAACCACCTAGGAATGGGAGTGGGCAACAGTTGAGAAATGTTAAAATACTTAAGTTTTTTTTTTTTTTTAAGTAATAAAGAAAACTCTTTACACGGATGTTGGGACATACCACACAATTCCACTGCAGACAGATTAATTTATAAAAGAGGTGCTTAAGAAAAAATCTTACGATCCAGAGTTTATGACAGATTCTATGATAATTTGCATAGGTCTGGAATCCTTAGGCAAGTCATTGGCAAAACAAAGGCAATGAGTTATGAAAAGGTCTTGAGTCACTTTTCAGCTGTCAGCCACTGGCAGTTGCAAAATCCAACTTAGAAAGCAGTTTCAACTCTCAAATCTGTTATCATTCTTGATTATTTAGAAGTAGTACAAGTTTAATGTGTTTCTAACATAATAGACATTAAGAATAATGGATATGTGAATGCATCAGTTTTCCAAGAAAATCAATCAAACCTGTTTCTATCTAAACAATACCAAGAAAAAAAGGACAATTATTTTAATTCATGGGGGAATAAATGTCAATATATACTTAATGGACTACTTCCTAAGCAGTGGAGCAAGTGTTTTTACTTAACATGAGAATACAGATGTAATTCAAATACTGATTACTATGATTTCTTTTGACACAGTGTTAAGAATATGAGCATTGTTCAGCTACGCCTCCATTTTAGTACTAACTTTAATTTTCCATTTTAATTTGCAATTGAGCTCTGACCTTCATTAAAGGCCACTGATGCAAAAATGTAACATTATTACTCTCTGATAATGCACAAATAAAAGCACTGCTTCAGGCATGTACCAATGCCTCTAAAATGACCAACAACCAAACTTCTTCATTAACAAAATCATATTTTATGATTTAAAATTGGAACGCCACACATTACTACAACATATTGCAAATAAGTTGATGGCCATGCATCTCCAAAAGAAAGCCTTACTGAGCAAGCTTGATTTCTCACTCTCAAGACTGAATTATTAAATCCAGCTCCAAGAAATTTGTTCATATGTGGCCTCCATGAAAAACTGCTTGAGTGTTTGAGTGTCTCATGACTCAGAGCTATAACAGGAACTCCCAATTAAGATCACTGCCGAGTTATAATTACTATCCAACCTCATTAAACATCACTGAGCTGTGGTACTTGAAAGCATTTCAGACAAAACCTCTAAAAGCCCTTCTCAGAAGCTCATTTCAAAATCGAAAAAATTGTGCTTAGTGCACCACCATTACAAAGTTTTGAAGAATATGTGTAACACACTTTTATTGGTCTAACAATTGCAAAAAGTTCATAGCCTAATGGGTTGTATTGTACAGCCCTTAAAGTATGTAGTTCAATTAGTGTATGGGGAAAGGAGCATCAACACATCACACATGTAAATTTACCTTAAATAAAAGTAACTAACTATAAAGCAAATAAACAAGGCAAGAACTTCCACTGAGCATCCACGTTAAGCTGTGATGCTCATGCA
>JAUMHI010000061.1:18803490-18821965 GCA_032359435.1 Enteromius unitaeniatus
ATGACGTTGGACATAGTTACAGTATATATCAGGGGTGAAGAACTCCAGTCCTGGAGAGTTGCATAACCAGTTTTTTTGTAAATTGTTGGAAGATAATACAATTACATAGTATACTTAACTTTATATATTCAAAAAAACTAATTATATAATATATAGTTGTGTGATAATACAGTTAATACAATAAGGTATAATAGTGTACATTATATTGCTTTATGTGAGTATAATGTCTGTGCACAGGTAAAGTATCAGCATTCAGTTTTTAGTTACAGTTTTCCCCTTTAATACCATCCATAATTAACTGTACTTTTATAAAATAACTTGTTGTTCCACCTTGTTGTGGTCATCTCTATTTGCCAGCCTGTTATGTGAGTCCAATAGCATAATCACTTGACAACAATAGTTTAGTTCCTTTTTGTCATCTTTTAAAAACTCTCACTCCCACATTCTAAAAACTATTTTTAGCTCCTTTTACCAAATGACTGGTGAGAGCAAAGCATGACTCTTTCCTCCCATGGAAATAACGCAACTGACTGTGTCTCAGATATCATTAGCACCTTGTATGTTCAGGTCCCCGCTGATCAGAGACACCCTGTATCCTTGTCATGGAGATGCACAATGATGCAACAAGCCTATTCCACAGATGGATGACACAGATGGATAGCCCCCCTCACCACCTCAGAACTTCCCAGATACATGCTGTTTAGCCCGTTAGCGGGCCATATTAAGTGTTAAGAGACAGCCCATTAGCCTAGATTATGCGCCTATCACTTGGGATGAATTCATCAGACAATGACGTGCGCAAATAGCACTTAGCCGAAGCTCAAGGCTTGGATTACGCACATGCCACCCCCACAGGCTCACTGGAGAAGAATCCGAGTACTGTTTTCCTAACCACATTTTCAAATAAATGAATATAAGGACAATTTAGCCTTGATTCTCTCCTCAAGTATAGTTAATTCCAGTTAACTTCAAAGATTCTGTGTAGCTAACATGTAATTTCATTCTTAGATCGGCTACTAAAGGAATGTTTGATCACTTAAGCGTGAATTTCGCTTACATTTAACTTGTGCTTGTCTTGTTTTTCATGTAGCTTTACAAACATCTCTGAACAGTGAACACTCATGACTCGTTCATACATACCTCCTCTTTCATTTTTACATTGTCCATTTTACAAGTGTATATTGATTTCTCCTTAGCTCACTCAAGGAAAACTAGGGGCTGAAAAAATATTTTCTAAACAAGCTAAACAAGGACACACACACATGTTCATTTTTGTAAAAAGTAGGGGCAAGTAATAAACCTAAGTGGTTTCTGCTAGGGTATAGAAATTCTATAGAAAAGTAAGCTTTTTAATAATAAATGAAAGCAAACTTTTTTTTGGCTAATCTGAAAAATCCATGCACCACTAGTGAATAACAATTTCAATTTAGTTTATTTTCCAGAACATTTGTCAGAATATCACGGAATATAGCGTTCAAGTTGTATGAACTTTTTTTTTTTGCTTTGTCTACTTCGTAGCTTAACAATCACCATTTAGTTTTCAGTTTCATGAGAAAATGCGAGCTAGGACATTCTTCTATATATATGGGCAATTCTATAATTGCAGGGTACATTTGGTGTCCCTGCAATAATAAAGTCATTATTTTTCTGCTTTTTTAAAAAAAAAAATTATATTTTTTATTATTTTAATTAATTTATTATTATTTTTTACTAATTGTTATGAATTACAAGATGTTACAGTCCATAACAATATAATACTTTATTTAAAAAATATCTTAAATAGCTACAGGAAATGATGTCACTTTCACTCACTGTTAAGATATAAAGAACTGAAAAGTATCTGTGCTCTCTCTGAGAAAATATTTTAATCTAAAAACTTCTTACACCAAGAGTTATTTTTTAATCGGTCGATCAACGGCAAACATATACATCTAAGGCAGAGACATAGGAGGATAATCCAATGACGTGGCAGAAGTCGGGCAAACGGCAAACAGTATCCAAGGGGAAGAGACAAGAGCTAGAATCCGGGGCAGGCTAGGTCGAGAACGGGGAAATCAAAACACAGGGAACACAAAAGGCTTAACAAGGGGAAAACGCTGGGTAAATCCACAACGAACCATGAAATGCCAAAACGCAAATGAGTCCTTATAAACCCTAGATAACGAGACAGATGAAGGAGGAACTATTGAAAAACTATGGAGACAGACAAGATTATGTTATGTAGAAGTGTAACAGTTTGAAGGTTTATAAAATGTCTTTGTTCGTATTTCATTATGGGCCCTTTTATATAGACCATCTTCAAACCTGGGAAAAAAAAGATTCAGCAGTGTATTCATTATGACTTTCTAAATATTCCCACCTCTTAAACAGTGTGGTTTACTAAGTTAACTAAAAATCCCCTTACAGACAGGAAGTTAAAAGATTACTCAGTTACAGTTACTTCCTGTGGTTGAGTTTTACAGAACATTTTAGTTGTAGGACTGAGAGAAAGAAAGAGAAAAGGAACTGATAGACAAAGACTGACGTTAGTATGAAACTATCGGAAAGGAGCAAAGTTTGTTTATATCAAATCAAATGATTGCAAGTAGCCCAAAGGGCGAGTTTCATGCTGACTGTCTGATGTGAACTGCGGTATATCAGTTGTGTCTGCGTACACACCGCTTATAATAACTCATAACAGTAGTTTGACATCATAGAAATAATTTACCTTGGTTTATAGTTGATCCTACTTGTGGTATTTGCGTCTCTTTTTTCTGTGATAAACAAAAAACAACAACAAAACCCAAAACCTCAATGTAACCCAATGTCTGTGTTGTGTGATATCTGTATATATGATATCTATATATAATATCTGAATAATATGTTCTATATTTCTTACAGTGAAGACTATTTTTAATCCAGCTCCAGCTATTGCAGACTTGTGTTCTGATTTCTTCAAAGCATCTGACATTTTCTGCTGCAATGAGTCTGAGGTGAAAAACAATATCTTTTTTTTTTTTAACAATGTCTTACTATGGTTCTGTGTGTGGTTGCCAGAGTGTTGCTATTAAGGTGTTTGTGAGTTGCTAGTGTGTTGCCATTTTAAGATAAAAGAAGTCATTATAAATGAACATTTAAACATGAATTCTAATTTCAAAAAGCAGTTTGACATTCATTTGAACCTAAACTGTATTTTAACTCACCTGCATAGCCTATTTTCTAAACAGGTCTTAGATTCACTAAAGAAGCCTACTTGAGCAAAACGAGAGCTCAGTTATCTTGCCTGGTCATGACCTGCATACTAAAAACATAATACAAAAGCGCAAAAAGTCATCTACCTGCCAAGTGCAACAAATTACGAGGTTGGCTGTTGTGTCTTACAGTAACTGTTATGTTTGGGTCCGCCCTCTTTCACATTTTGGCAGGGTGAGATGACAGACAAGGGATTGGATTGATGGGAAACAGTAAAGTTAAAGCAGCCACGACCAGGCAAGGCAGATGCACAGATGGTGTGTCAGTGCGGCCTGGGGCGAAAGCTCCAGCGTTACTGAGAGTTTGAACCAGAATGCTCCGTCAGGGCAGCTTTGATGTGGCTGGGAGGTTGGAGTGGGAAAAATGTACAGGTGGGACTTAAAAGTGAGAGCCCTCAGTACAAATCAACCCCTTAGATTCAGCCCCCATCCCAGCACACACATTCGCAAACCCGCTTGGCTATCACCCGACGACTTCAGTTGCAAGAGTGAATGATGAATCATCAGCAGTTTACAGAAGCAGATAACCACTCATTGATGAGTAATGTGTGCACTTTTCTGTTTTGGCAGCCAGCTAGGAAAGATTGATGGCAAAGCTTAAAGTACACAAATTCAAAGGGGATACTTATTGCCCTGATCTTTCAGTATGATCTCCTCTCTTTTGGTGGGCTTGAGTTGGGGCTTTCACACCTGCGCACACACTCTTCTTCATACCCTCTGTTATTCATGAATGACATCATATATGGTTTATAGACGTTTTTCCCATGTATTTTTAACCACTGATCTTTAGCCAGGTCATTGACAGTATCTTTTGCGGCAACAAACAAAACTAATCAAAAGCAAAAACTTTCTTCACCTCTGAAAAGAACATCCTTCTCCATTTGTATTATGTCACCATCTGCATTATGCATCTTTCTATTATGTTTTAAATAATTCCTGCTGGATAAAATTAAGTCTGGCTTTAGAATTTAATTTTGTTTGTTTGTTTTTTTTGTTTGTTTCAAAATAACACATGTCCAGTTAGTTAGTTGCTTAAATTCTACTATTTCATATTGAGGTTACACTTTATTTACGTACTATTATAATAACAATAAATTACATAAAAGTAAACTTAAGCAAAACCCTTATTCTAACCCTAACATGTAGTTAATTTAAATGACTCTACATAAATGTATAATTACACTGCAACAAAGAACACCTTAACGTATAAAGTGTAATCCATATTAACTTTAAATAGTCAACAATACTCAAAACTGTTAAATTATGCTAATGCATGCTGTATCACAACTTGCTTTTATGCTGAGACACAACCCTGCGTTGCTTTCTAAATTTTGCCCTTGGCACATTTCAAAAAAGCAACTACACATGAAATCAAGCTTTATTTTTTTGGTTTATTTTTTAGCTAGAAGCATTTTCATTCTTTGATATATATCAATGATAATATAAACAGATTATCATAGTTGCTGATTAACGTAAATGTGACTGTTTTCTCATTATTTTGTGGTGTTCCTCTTAGGCAGAGCTGTTGACGGGCATGTCCGTTACCTCAGTGGAGGATGCCAGTCAAGTAGGCCTGGAGCTGCTAAACAAAGGTTGTGGTTCAGTCATTGTCACCTTGGGGCCACAGGGCTGTGTGGTGTGTCAGCCCACAAACATGGCACCTAAACACATTCCCACCACCGCAGTGACTGCTGCCGATACCACGGTAAGACTGCAGGTGTTGTAATTGCAGGTATTTGCAGTACAGAGACAGTATGTCAGTTTATAGCCTATATAGTTTATCAGTCTATAAAAGTCTTGTTTTTGATTAAAAAAATAGCTGCCTGGCAGATTTATAAACTAGGACATGTATTAGATAACAGTTCAAGTAAATCAGAACATTGCACAAGGACTAAACTGTGATTTAAAACTGTTGAAGTACTTAAAGTATGAAGGAGAAGAAATGTATCATGCAGCACATTGAGTAAGTTATCTGTAGCAGACATTTCTGGCACTTAAAGTCTGTGACTCACCACGCACTGGGGTACTTCCTGGGTAGGTTCTCTAACACTTTATTCTTTGTTATATCAGCTTGCCCCATTTAATAGGTTAGACTCACAAATGGAGAAACTTTTAACTACAGATATCAGGTCCATTTTGCAATTTATGCTCCACCTGAAGCTAAAACTGTGACACAATATCTGAAAAGACCAGATGTTTGTATACCCCTACAAATTTGTCATGCCACTAGTCATAAGAGTGAATGGTTTTTAGTCATCAATCATAATGTGCCCATATCATATGATCCACAAGCATGATTCATAGTTGAAGTAGTATGGTTTGAAAGGTAGTAAACAATTTATGCATCATTTGGAACATTTGATTTGACATTTTCATTCATCTAGTATAATTGTGATGTGGGCTTAAATGGCATGAGAAGTGGAAAAAGTATAATCAAAGTTATCCTGGTGAGAAGGCATTTCTTGGAGTTTCACATACTTTCTTCCTAAAACATCTGATTTTTGTTGCAAGTTCAGTCAGATGTTCTACGTAATGTTTATTGAATACGGCTACTTATTTGTCTCACATTTTTCTGACATCTGACATCAACCTTATGTTAATTGTGGATGTGGTTTTTCTGGTTTCTCTTCTGATTATAATCTCTGAAGCGGCTTACTCATTTCACACCTGGATTCGCTAATTCTGGCGTCATCATAACTCATATTTCCTGTTTACTTTATTACTCTCTAAATGTTTGAAACAGCTAGTGAGTCTTGTGAAGAACAACAAGATCAATCATTAGTCACATATTAGAATGCGTCGAGCCAGAAAAAAGTGACACATTATAGTTTGATGCAAGTTAAACGATAAATATGTCCCATCAGTGACCAAAACTGCCCAAAATTTATTTTTATATTTCTTTGGATTAGAAAATGTGTTGCAATTCATACTGCTTTTCAGTTCTCATTTTAAACCACTTCTTTAATGGTTAAAAAGCTAATTAGCTACTTCGTCCCACACATACTTGTTAGCATGACGTGCAGACCTCCATTGTTCTATGTATCTAAAATTCTAAGAAAATGTGATTTATTTGGAGAGGTTCTGAGACATAAATAGGGGTTTTCATTATTTTATAAACCCTGTAGCTTTCAGCAGAATGAAGCTGTAGATTCACAGCAAGATTCTTGTGAGACCACATCCATCTCTTTCAGTCAAGGATTCTTCTGCAAATTACTGCAGTCATACAGAAAGATAAAAATGAACTCAACAGTTCTCTGTTGGGGATGTACCTCTGGTGGATCTCTCAAATGATTTAGTCTGCTTTAAGCTTTTATTAATGTTTTTTTCACTTCAGTTATGTTCAATAATCACTTGCACATTTGAAAGACTGTACACAGCATCAATTACTTAATTCTATGGATTATTTACAGTATTTACAGTACAAATTATTTACAGTACAGCACAAGATTATGTGAGTGGTGAATTGTAACACAAGGATTGTATGAATTTTAACAAGAAGTCGTAAAGTACAACCCGAATTCCGAAAATGCTGGGACTTTTTAAATTTGAATAAAATGAAAACTAAATGGATTTCAAATCACATGAACCAGGTTTTTATTCACAATAGAACATAGATAGCATAACAGATGTTAAACTGAGGAGTTATATATCTTTATATATCTTTCGGCATTCATAATACCTTGCAAGCTGCCAATACTATATACACTTATGCACCCCATACCAACAGTCCATTTTAAATGAGCCTTGGCCCACAGGACACAACGGCACTTCTGGACCGTGTTCACATATGGCTTCGTTTTTACATGATAGAGCTTTACGCCATGTCTACACTGAACATGACAGTTGTTGTGCTGCACTGTAACAGCTAAAGCCTGTTTAGACTGGACTTGACACACTTAATTAGTTGCTAGATGTTCTCCCAGCTGAATATGTAAAAAAATGTTTTTTCGTTGATGGTTTTTTTCCTCATCATTTGCAACATTTTGATCCCCTTTCCTCTCTGGGTGACTCTGTGCTTAGCAGCAATCCACTCAGCGGGAGTCTGCCTGGCTATGGTCTCCACGTGGCGGTCGGCCTGTTCCTGCGAATTTGATGACCCATAAATCCTGAGTTGTTTAACTCTTCTGGATGCCCTGTGATCCCTCTTCCAGTAACTCTGTGTTTTCCCCACTTGTTAAAAACCAGGAGGAGGAGGGAACGGGCCAAGTGCCAGATTTTATCTCAACGACTAGACAGGAGCAAGGCATGTTTCCATCAGTTTTTTCTCAAAGAATGATGGCATATCACCTTTTACGCATACACTTTTTTGTGGTTATTTGGTCTGCCAGCAGTCCAAAAAGAGAGTTGTTGTCATCTATTTAACATTATGTGGCAATTGTGTTTTTTTCTGAGGACTATCTTTAGTCATTAAAGAACATTCAATAGGAGGTTAAAGTGTTTACCATGCTTTTCTCCAAGTATAGTGGTATGAGTCAGGAAGCCCAGCAATGTTCTGTGCTTCTTGGCCTGGATCCAGCATTTTCTGCAGTGTCACCAAATCTCAGTGTTTCATACTAAACAACCCCTTGTTGTTCAGAAAATAGGCATGGAATTGCCTCAGCTCTGGTATTGCATGAATTGAATTCTGTCTTTTCGTTTATGTGGCCCAGTTTGCACTACAGCTCATAAGCAACTTCTTAGCAACCAATTGTTTGGGACACAAATAAGAATATACCAAAAATATAGCCTTAATTTGAAACTTTTTAAGCTAAATACACTGGTGAACTTTAAACACCTTGATAACAAATGTCACAATTTGCTGAAAGTACTTTTCATTTTAGGTTCTATCAAACTTTAGACATGAAAGAGGGGTACTAATATAAACATGGATTCTACCACTTAACTGAACCAATAAGACATTAAGTTCACAGAAATAAGTACAGATGCATCACGTAGATGTCATGGACAACAATTGGTTTCTTGGTGCAGTGTTGAGAATATACTTATTTATGTTTGCTGCAAAAAAACAACAAGAAGACACCACAAAAAGGATTTGACTAAATCATTCATTGAGTTGTAGACATGGCATGCCAGTTTTTCAGCATTCGTTTGAAGCAGAAAAAAGTTACACATTCACAACTGCTAACTCATTGGTCATGGCAAGGTCATGAGAGACCGCCCATGAGAGAACAGCCACTTAGAAATTCTCAACACTTTGTCATTCAAAGTGGTTGCAAAGAGAAATGGGCTGCTAAATGAGTGAGTGGGACTGCCAGATTCATGTTTGTTGTTGTTTGAGCGCATGAAAACTAATGACAAAAGATGTGGGAGCGACCCGCTAACTTCAACAACTTTTTATTTAGCTTCTGACTCCCTTCAGGGGACAGTACACACATCTCAAAGGGATTGTACCATTGTGTCCTCAAGATAAAGCAATCCTTTCTTTTGGACTAGAAGCAGTCTCAAGTTAAAAGGATCTGTTGGCAGTCTTTACAGCTTCACATCAGCTAAACACCCCTTCAGTGATCAAAAGCCATGTGGTATGGCATTACATGAAAAGCATGGCAGACACTATTGCAAATCTGGAAAGGCAAATAAGTAAGTAGTTTTCCTCTGTGTTTCTACCCACCTATTCTAAGATTATTCCCTTTCTTTCCATAAATCGAATGAAGACCTTCATATATTTAACAATGACCAACCCTTTTATGAAAAAGTGATTCTATCAATAGCCTACGTGTGTTCACAGAGACCAAGTTCTCTAACCTACAGCACACTCTGATGAACTGTGGGTGGCCTGTGCTCTTGCATTTGGAGGTCAACCCAATTCCAGATCCTTGCCTTTAAGCCAGACAACACGGCTTGTAGTTGTTTAAGACAATCACAATCAGCCAAACTTCACCTCTATGAAAAGAGCCATAGAGGACCCACCACAGGGATCTTTACAGGAGAGGGTGGTGGGTATTTACCGGAAAGCACTGCATATGCCTCCAACCAACAATGATGTCATCACACCAAGAGACTGTAAATGAAACCCACAAAGAAGAACCCACACTGAGCTGCACTGGACAGCAGCCATTCTTTTGAGGGAAACATCTCCTAGCAACACATGCTGTGGTGACACAAGATGACCACCTAGACCCCCAAGTGTGTTTCTAAAAGATTAGGGATTTGAACATCAACAAACAATGAAGGTTGTACTGTATATCTCTTGGAACATCATTAGGTTTGCCTTCAAAAACACTTTAATGGTACACCAACTTGTCTTGTGATTAGCAACAGAATAACAGTATTTGTTAGGCTGCCTTTATGTTTTGACTTTGTTCAACCCACCCACTAGTCATTCATTCAGTAACCTCAGATGTATGTTTTTGGTATTGACGTTTTGAATGCCATCTTGATCGCATCATCTATGAGTCATCCACTCCTTCCATTGTTTCTGGAGACTTTTACTGTATTTAACCAGTGTTAAATCATTTTGTTTTACTGTTTCATGTAACTACTTTACCAAATGACCCATTTCAGTTATAGACACTTGATTTGGTTTGCATAAGCAATATTAACATAGCTCAAGCTCAGTCACTGCGGAAACTTATACTGAGAAACTAAACTGATCAGGAGCAGGCTAACTATCAGGCTAAAAGCTGAGCTTCTCCAAGATTGACCATTAGGAGTGCATTGATATTACCACTGACTCTCTCACATACAATTATTTGACTTTATTATCAGTCAAAAAATCTAACATGTATAAATCAAATAAATAAAAATATAGGCTATGCAACCAACTTTATGTAATCCATTGTGCCCCCCATGTAATTACCATTTTTAAGATATATGAAAACTGTTATAATGTAGTTGCTACTTGTGCATTCAGGTGATCAACTGTTTCTAGCCATACTTCTCTGGGGTTTTATGACAGCTGTACCTTTTTTGGTTACTATTACAACATTGAAGGGTCATGCCACTATTTTTGAAAATTGAAAATTTTCCAGCTAAGTTTTACAGTTTTCAAATCCATTTTGTCATTAATTACTCACCCTTATGTTGTTCCAAACCCATAAAACCTTTGTTCATCTTTGGAACACAAAGTAAGATATTTTTGATGAAATGAGAGCCATCTGACACTTAGACAGCAACACAACTGATCCCAGGTCCCAGGTGGTTTTTTGTTTGCCAAAAAAATTAAAGGGTTTCATTTTCATTTGATTAAAATTAAATACATGTTTTATGTCTTCATTTGAATATCAGACAAAATGAAACACATACGTTTTTCTGGAAGAAAAAAAAAAAGAGTAGGGCTCTTATTTTTAACATATTTTTTTTCCCTGAAATAAATATTTTTCTTATTATGCAGGGTAAAGTACTGAAAAATTGTACCATTGGGTACCAGTACTGATAAATTAGAACGGCAGCTAAGCCTAAGCCTAATGCTTTACGCGTGCAGCAGTGCTTGAGCCTCGCTTAAGCCTTGGCCACTTCTGAGAGCAAAATGGATATTCGCATGACTCAAAAATTTATAGAAGGAATATATATACATAGCATGTTAGTTATGCATTGAAGAAAACTCAATGTCCCAAATGCATTAAACAGCACAAATATTTACTGTTTGCCATAGTTGGTAGGTTTGATTCATGGTCAACATTAAGGGTTGCTTAAAAATAAATGTGCACATGAAATTATCTTGGTTTGCTAAACTGGATCGAATTAGTGAGATTGTGAACATAAAGGGTTAGTTCACCCCAAAATTAAAATTCTTTCATTAATTACTCATCCTTATGTCGTTCCAAACCCAGAGCTTTCATTTTCTAAACACAAAATAAGACACTTTTGATTCAATCTGAGAGCTATCTAGAAATGTAGTAATACATCTGTAAAACAGTCCATGTGACATCAGAAGAGAAACAAAGAAAAACTAAAATAATTTACTCAACCATTCTTTTTTATTTACAATTGTGTATTATGTGTTGTTTTAAAGTTTGTTAACTGACTCTATATAACATTTTACCAGAACGTGTCTGGGACTGCTTGGAAGCTACTGAGAGTAGCAGTATTTGTCACCATTGATACATGCTTCAGACAAATGTTGTCAGTCTTACTTGCAAAGTCTATTCATGCTGCCTATAAAGACAAGTTTTTAAAAGTAAATAATGATTATTGCTT
Source organism: Enteromius unitaeniatus (assembly GCA_032359435.1). Lineage (NCBI taxonomy): Eukaryota > Metazoa > Chordata > Actinopteri > Cypriniformes > Cyprinidae > Enteromius > Enteromius unitaeniatus. Next base: position 18,814,857 of record JAUMHI010000061.1, read on the forward strand.
AATGAAGGGCTGTGAGGCTTTGTTGTTTTTACATCATATTGTTGCAGTGAACACATTTATTTTTTACGTTCTCTACAGTATTTTTCTTAAATACAGGGCATTAACATTGTCTGTTTTCCAGCAACACAAGAAGTAATACATTTTTACTGGCAGTTGGTGATACAATGTGGTAGTGTCAAAGTTCAGAAAATTGTAATTCTTTCTGAAAGCAGCATATTTTTTGGCTGATCATTCATGGTGATAATTTGTAGGCCACTCTTGTAGGTTTCTAATATGGCAGTTTAAACATCAAAAGGTCTTTGGTTAACATTACAGTTTGTACAACACCATTCAATTTTATTGTCATAAATCATGTAAATTTAGCAACTTGTTAACATTTTAAGACAGCAGCTAAACTGATGTTTTTAAGCTTAACGTTGACCATCTTAATTTAAAAATAAATAAATGAATTAATAAATCCAGGGGACTACAACCTGAAGTGCTCTGTATGCTTTGCTACCCACCCATAAATTTAACAGTAGGAACAGCTACTATGGCAGACTTAACCTCTAGCAATAAGAGCACAATTCCATCTTATTGGAGTAATGGAGGTGGGTGAAAGGTTTCATCTGAATTAGGTGGAGACGTAGATTTAATGAGAATTATTTTTCTCCCAGAACTTTTATCATTACCACACCATATGTCCAACTCCAGATGTGCTTCAGTTTATCCAAAGAAAATTCATGACTTAAGCCAAATTGGGCAAAGGTGGACTGTGATCATTTTGTAGTGGATTCTTGTCTGTATAGGCCACTTCATTTACTCATTAATCTGTAGGAGAGTGCAGACAACTGTGGCCTATGGCCTTGTGGCTATATGGAGGAGAACGAAGGGACAGTCAGTGGTATGCAATAAAGATAGATGGTTAAGAGGCGGGCCATTGAGATGAGTAATCTGGTAGACTTGTGAGAACCAGTGACAGGGCGATCTGCGGTTAAATCTGAGCACATCACTGCATTCTTCTGTACTTTCCCATCATAAATTCAACACCCAACATCACCTCCCCCCAGATCCCAGTCTACCCCCCGCAGGCATGGTAAAACATGCCAGTGTCCTTATCAATTTCATACAAATGGAGATATCATTTTTAAATGGCAATTTGAAGTGAACTACTGATAACTCTGGGAAAACACGTTCCTCATTTGTTAAAAAAGATAAATATAAATATATGTATATATATATAGATAGAACTACAGATGATGAAATTTAGTTATTTTCACCTTCCTTCACGACATTGAGACAGAAGGCGACCCTAAATCACTGACAGAGATCAAGAAAAGCTTAAAGAATCGGTGTTGTTTCACTCTGACCCTTGTGACCTGTGTCCAAGTCAGCATCTACAGACTTACTCACATGCCTTGCACAACGGCAAACACACAACACAAACAGAGAAGTCATGTCGTCATCACTACATATTATCATGAGCAATTGGTAGTTTAATATTTATTTTAAGATTGACTTGATACAATTTGTACATCGTGGTACAATTTGTTTCCCAAATTTGTTGTTTACCTTTGGACCTACTGACATTAACAAGTATGACGGCACCCCCTGCTGTCATATTTATTTCTCCAAATTGTGGTGCAAAGTTCAGTTTTTTTCTCTTCCACATTATGAGCATTAATCTAAATGACATAAACTGAATTATAATATTATTACTATTATATTTATTTTTACAGGGAGCAGGTGACAGCTTCATTGGTGCCCTGGCTTTTTACGTGGCCCATTATCCCACAATGCCACTGGAAGAGATGGCCAGGAGAGCCAACCTTGTCGCAGCTGTGTCTGTAGAAACAGTCGGCACTCAAACATCTTTTCCATTTCAGAAGGATCTGCCAACTGAACTGTTCTGAAGGTGACCCTTGGCTTAAAAACAACACCATTAATCTGTGCACAGTGTCCACAGAATTAGATTGTGTAATAAACAATACCATGTACTCGATGGTTCTAGATAATGTAATTTCCTGGCATTATTTGTAAATGACATGACATATAATGTTTAAATACCTCTGAAAATAAAATAATGAATGTTAAAAAGGAAAAGAAAAAGCACAGACAGCACAGTTGATTTCTAATGTTTAAATAGTTGTTATTTTTGTGTTAAACAATTTTGAACAATTTTCCCCCAGCTAAACACATTTTGAAAGCTAATTATTCCAGCAAATCCAAGCAATCTGTCATTGAGTAGGTGGTTCATTGTTTGCAGTAGGTCAAAATTTTGACTTGGTACAAAAAAGAAAACAAAAGAACCAAACAAATCCAACATAATACACTTATTGTAACGGCCTTAACAGCACATTATCATTATCAACACACAGGATGTACAGCTCCTTTCTGGTCTACCAGTCATCCACAGCTGCATTGATGCAGGGTCATTACTTTGATGTAAATCTTCTTCCTTCATAGTTGTTTAGTTACACTTGCATATGCTGGATGTTGATCATCAGACTGTGGCAGTTTTTTTATGCTAATAACATTCACTGTCTGTATCAAAAGAGTTTGCTCCCATTTTTTGTTTTTTAAAGAGATCGTACCTTCTTCTTCTCAATGAACAGAACATGTTTGTTCACTGTGGAGAGAAATGAAGAGAGAAACATAAAAACATTAATTAAAATATAAACAGACAAAAAAACATTAATAAAACCATCTAAAGACAACACAAAAAAAACTTTGTGGTTGTGTTGTTTTAAAGTTAAGGAGCATTGGGGATATTATTGAAGAGGCCGTCAGCGGAAGCATGTTAAATTAATATGTTGATTAAAAAAGCAATATTTAACAAATATTTTTATAATGTATATAAATATTTTCAAATGTGTATGGAAAAATATTTGTTTGTGAACTTTTTTCACTTGTTAATATTAGGGCTATCAAACAATTAATCTCGATTATTTACATCAAAAATAAAAGTGTTTGTTTGCATATGTTTGTGTTCTGTGTATTATGCATAAATAATATGCACACATACAGTATATATTTTGAAAATATTTACATTTATATTCATGCTCATATAATTTATATTCTTAATAAATATACTGAAAATAAACAACATTTCTGAAATATACACATGCATGTGTGTATTTATATTTACATAATAATCATAAAAAACACACATATACATAGTATAAACAGCATACATATTTTATGTAAACAAAACACTTATTTTAAATGTGATTTATCATATTTAATTGTTTGACAGCAGTTAATATAGTTACTATATTAGCTAACATGAACTAGCAATGATCAATACTTCGACTACAGCATTTATTAATACTCAGTGTTCATTTTTAAAGTTACTACTACTTTTTAAAACAAAAGTCTTTTGTTTTCAACATTTGTTGTAAACATTAGTTAATGCAGTGTGAACATGCATTAAATATATTATTTTTAAACAACATCAAAAGTAAATTAATGCTTTAAAATATATGTATACACAAACAAACAATGATTATAAATAGAAATATAAAATATAAACAGACTTGCTTCAGGGTTTTCAAGTTATATTCTCTGTAAAACAACTGCAGAATAGCATTTGCTGCAAAAAATTATTCAAAGGTTTCTGGCTTCTTGTTTCTTTTACTACAAAGGTTTCTGGTAATATAAGCAATGTGCTTTTAATAGAAACTGATGAAATAATTATAATTCTGTAATATTTTACATTTATAAAATAATAAATGTTTTATCACACACACAGTATAAAGAGGTGTGTTTTTGTTTTTTTTTACTTAAGAGCTCTACACTTTTTTATCCTTCAAAGTGATCATCATATTTGCGGTTCTTCAGAGATCAATTGAAAGTTCCAATACCACTTACAATGACATAAACTCTTCACCTCACCTATGGGGTCATGCTTTCGCAAAACCAGTTTGTCTTTCAATCGGGCCCTCTTTGTGTTAAAACTGTAACCTGTGCCGGCTGCACTCACCATCTGAACCAGCAATGTTCTACAACACAAGAAGCCATGTGTCAATGCAAAGCAATAACTTCAATGTGTTTGTCATAAAACCAAGGAAAAGGAACTATATTGAGTGTTTACAAAGACCTACCAGAATAAAGTGCTCAAGTTAAATGTAACAGTTGTACAATGTTTAGCAGCAGAACAAATAGCAGTATTACACAATTAAATGTATTATTCTGTATGCTCTCCGTTTGACATTTAATACTGTCAAATGATAATAATATTCAAGACCTTAACACGGCAGCAATGTGTCTTGCATATTAGTACAGGACAGTTTAAATATGTAAACAAGTGCAATGAAAATGTGGGAATACTCACTTAGATTTGCTCTTGGCAACTAGATTGAGATTTAAAGAGGAAGCAAAACAAAACAAAATAAAAATAATTAGCAATGCCATTTAACAGTGTAATCAATAATATGATCCACGTACGTACGTGTTTATAAATACATAATCACCAAGTAACATCTAAACCAAATAGTTGTTATAGTAAAAGCATTTCATTGACATTGTATCAATGTGCAAATGCACATTTATACATGAAACTACTGGCTAATTATTAGCCGCTACTCGATGCATATTCTATGCAGTCTAACGTTACACGTTTTGCCTGCAGTTATGTTGACAATGACGTTTTGTGGATATTTAGTTCCATATTGTATATGCTATCATTATAAGTGTACTCACGGTTTACAGTTGTGAGAAACATTCTTATTCTTCTAAAACAGTTCCAAAATGTCACATTGAGCTCCTCTGACTGAAAGTTTCCGGCTAAGGCGATAATGCTTCCGGTGTCATGTGCGTCATCGGGACTTTGATGGATACAGTAATTTTGCTTAGGGGTTGACTTAGTTCTATGCATGTAGTACGTCTTCAACATGTGGATCTAAAAATTGAATGTGTGGACATTAAATAACTTATGATAAAAAAAGAATAAATGAAAAGAAAGATAGAAGTATGCATGAATGATTTTACATTTTAAATACTTACAATTATATATTAATAAAAGTATTCATTTGTTTTAGGTCACTCAGATGACTAGGATATCACTAAAGTAACCCCTTCTGCATAAACAAATAATTATGTGACTATAGGCAAAATATTAAGGTCAATCTATCTAGATCTAGAAAAGCTGAAAATGAACTGGTATTACTGGAGTTATGTAATTTACTGGTATAACTGGAGTTATGTAATTTACTATAGATAACCTAATAAGGCTTTATGTGTTTTTTTGTTTTTTGATTTTAAGTGGTTCTCACCTTCATGATGATCAGAGAGGCTTCTGTTCTTATACGGAAAATAGTTAATCCAAATATTAAAATGTAACTATACAGTTTGGATTGCAATGAACATCTTTTAAAATAAATTTGGGTTGAGAAGACTTTCAGTACCTTTTTTGTTCATGTGAAATTTTCAATAGAGATTTGCATTTAATTTAGGTATTTTCCTTTTCGTGTGTCCTATTTTAAATGATTGCTAAATAGGGTAATATAAATGTGTCATACTGTATGTTTAATTTCCTGAGAGCACAAATGTATACCCTCTATGCACTGTAAAGGATGAAGATCATAATAAACTTGTAATAAACACAACATTAGTCCATTTGTGTGGATGGTAAAGGCCCCAAGTCTACTTACGGTGAAGTTTCTTTTTATTTTTCACTAAGGACTAAACAGAAATTTAGTTAGTTAGAAATTTGAAATAAAGTTAGGGAAGCATCTGATCAGTTTGCTAGTTCTGCAATTCAGTAGGCTACTCCAGACAATAAGACACATTGTGTTTATCTATAGCACTTTGTGTTATATATTGTTTTAAAGGAAGTATTAAACATGAAAAAAAAATTTTGTCGCTCTTAGTTAAAATTGCAACTTACATATTATCATCAGTTGTGTCACTTCACTGCCATTCATTAATCATGTCCCATGGCCTTGTAGGATAACCTTGCCAGAAATAGTACGGGTATTGTTTTGCCTTCTCTTTTATGAATATAAGTGAATGCAGTTTTTCAGAATTTTTTTGTTAGATAAGCTTACTGTTTTTTTTGTTTATTTGTTTGTTTGTTTTTGCATACTGTATGTATTTATTAGCATCTGACCGCAACAGAGATTTTCATGTCACAGAAAGCAGAGACCCAAAGCATAGCATAATCACCACAAACCAGTGGTTGTAATGAAGCGGACATACACAGGAGTGGGCGGTAAGTATATACAGTGTTTATTTACACAGTTGAGATGAGGAATCCAATAACGTGAAGGTGAGTAACATAAATGCAGACAATAGCTGAATAATAAAGAACTTAAATAACACAGTCTTTCTTTCATAGGATATCAATGGGGCTGGCAGAGCTGGATCACAACCACACCACATGGACTTGAGGAGAACGTTGTGGGATCGCTGGAAGCCCTGGAGAATTCAAGGGGAGATCTACAGAGAGAGCAGGTAAGATCATAGGTAAGTATAGCACGAATGACAATGTCCGCTCCTGGCAAGTACGAGCTCGGACAATGACTGGTTGGCAGAGTGAGCTTATATGTGGTGTGGTTCAGTGCTGATTGGGGTGGTGACAGGTGCTGGTGCTTAGTATTCAGGTGACTGGGATCTAAGTGAGGGAGTGAGGGTGGAGCCTGGCGTGGGCTCAGATGTATCTGTGACAGTGGTAGTATATTGGGTCCTTGATATACAGTAGTCATTATTATAATTATCTTTATATTTCTCGTCTTGGTGTGAGGTAAATCATAAAAAACAAGATGAAATTGTAATAAAACTTTGCTGTGTACGCAGCAAAAACTTTTTTTTTTTTTTTTTTCAAATTGGTGCTATGGGATAAAAAGAGAAAAAAACTAGCTGTAAAACTACAGCTACAACTTTATAATTGTAAAACTATAACTATCATACTGTAAAAATGACAAAGAGAGTAAATGCAGTACATTTGCATTGTATACAGTAGGTAACAATACAATGCAAATATTATCTTTTTAATTCTGCCAAATGGTTAAAGACAAAACAAAACAACAACAATATATATATAAATTCTTTAGGATAAGTCAAGTCAAGTCACTTTTATTTATATAGCGCTTTTAACAATACAGATTGTAGCAAAGCACTGAACATTATCA
>JAUMHI010000061.1:18822065-18854303 GCA_032359435.1 Enteromius unitaeniatus
AGAAAAGAGAGAGTGTATGGTTTCTGTTGCATCATCAAGATTTTCTGCACTATTAGACGTGCTAAAGAATTGAGATAGATCAGGGAGATTACTTACAAAGCAGCCTTTTGTGGTAGAGGTGATAGTTCTACCATACTTGTAACGAGGTGCAGAATTTACATGTTTATCTATTTATAATAGATAACTGTATTCTGTCTTAGAGATTAAGCTGTTGGTTATGTGTGGTTACGTATAGCCAGTTATATATCAGGTTATTCTACTATTATAAACATGCGTCGGCCTGTGTTTGAAAAGGCCTAACATGTGACAGACTGCATGTCCTGTTTTAGCTGCAGGCAATAATGTATACAAAGGGACCCCTACATTTACAGAACATAAAGTTAAGACCCCATGACTGCCTAGTAATCTTTAATTCCTTATAACATCCAATAGCGTAGAAAAACTTGATGATACAACAGAAACTATACTCTCTCTCTCTTCTCTATATCACTTTAGATATAGTTGCTCCTTTGCGCTTAAGAAAGGTAAAAGAAAAAAGTTTGACTCTGTGGTATAATGAGCACACTCACACCCTAAAGAGAGCAGCCCGGAAAATGGAGCTTAGCTGGAGGAAAACAAAGCTAGAAGTGTTTTGTTTAGCCTGGCAGGAGAAAATGCAAACTTAACCCATTATCTATTCAATACAGTGACTAAATTAACAAAAAATATAGCATCAACAGGTACTGGCTTTTCACAAAACCACAGCAGTAATGACTTTATGCAATATTTTACTTCCAAAATAACTATTATTAGAGATAAAACAGACTGGCTGTTATTAAGCCTCTCATTAAAAACACGCAACCTGACCCCAAAAATTTTGTTAATTACAAACCTATCTCAAATCTCCCTTTTCTGTCAAAGATATTAGAAAAGTTAATATCCTCACAATTGTATTCCTTCTTAGAGAAAAATGGTATCTGTGAGGATTTCCAGTCAGGATTTAGATTATATCATAGTACTGAGACTGCTCTACTTAGAGTTACAAATGACCTGCTATAATCTGATCTTGGTTGTATCTCATTATTAGTGCTATTGGATCTCAGTGCTGTGTTTGAAACTATTGACCACAACATTCTTTTGAATAGACTAGAAAACTCTGTTGGCATTAGTGGAAGTGCCTTAGCATGGTTCAAATCATACTTATCTGACCGCTATCAGTTTGTAGCAGTGAATGAGGACATATCATATCGATCACAAGTGCAATATGGAGTACCTCAAGGCTCAGTACCAGGGCCGTTACTTTTTACGCTTTACATATTACCCTTGCGAGTTATTATCAGGAAACTTGGTGTTAGCTTTCACTGTTGTGCTGATGATACTCTATGTATTTCTTCTCAGCCAGGTGAAACACACCAAGTTGAATTAACCGAATGCATAGCTGATATAAAAAATTGGATGTCAAGTAACTTCTTACTGTAAAATTCTGACAAAACAGAATTGTGTTAATTATCGGACCTAAAAACCAAACATGTAATAATCTAGACCACTGCCTAACACTTGATGGCTGCTCTGTCAATTCTTCTTCATCAGTTAGGAACAATCTTTAATTTGAAAGCCATGTTTCTAGCATCTGTAAAATTGTGTTTTTCCATCTCAAGAACAGAAATTGCGTCCTATGCTCTCAACCTCAAATGCAGAAATGTTAATTCATGCGTTTATGACCTCAAGGTTAGGTGGTTGTTCTGCATGCTTGATAAATAGACTACAGCTGGTTCAAAATGCAGCAGCTAGAGTCCTTACTAGAACCAGGAAGTATGAGCATGAGGTCGATCGAGGAGCATAAAGTGTCCATTGAGTGGTCAGGCAAACAGGGTAGTCACATGGGAAAACACTTACAGAGGTAGGACAAGCCATACACAATGATCAGCAACCAGACAGACAAACAAACTAGTATTTATACAGGTCGTGCTAATTGAATGATGAACATAACTAGCAACAGCTGTGAGGAGATGTGCATTATGGGGAATGGAGTCCAGGTATGAAAACAGACACAAAACACAGAGTTCATGGAGAGCTGGAGCTGCAATAAACAGTCTCTGGCTGGCAGCTCCAGATGGGTGTAATATAGAGACCAGACTGAGAATGAATGCGCCCTCCATTACTGACCGAACCACAATTCAGAGACCTCCTTGGGTTGAACAGTCACCAGTGGGGCCTCTAGGGATTCTACGGCCGAAACCAACATCTCCAGTGGTAGTACAGCCTCTGGCGGACCCGATGGAGTCTCTGAACCACACACAGGTTCTGGAGGTTCAGGCCATGGGACCTCACAGTCTTTGTGGAACTCGGGTGAGTTAGGTAACTGGGAACCTGGATCACAGGCAGAGTCTGGCGGATCCGGCCATGATGGGTCCGGATCACAGACTGAGCCTGGTGGATCCGGCCATGCTGGTTCCGGATCATGGACCGGATCTGGCGGATGCGGCCACCATGAGTCTGGGCACAGGCGAAAGGCGCGAAAGATGACACAGACTTATGATTTCCTCTACGTAATCCTCCAGCTGACGTCCTCGCTGAAACACTTTACACAGATGACACAACATATCCTTGCTGCAGTCTACGTTACCAGGGAAACTCCCGCTGGATTCTTTTTGGCTGATCATTCTGTCACGATTAACGAGAGGTAAGGCAGTCGAATCCATTTGTGAGGAGTTTATTCGGACAGACATAAACATGGTACAGCAGGCAAAGGTCAGGACCGATGAACAGCAGTGTCAGAGTAAAGGCAAGAGAAAAAAACAGAATACAGGCGTGAGGTCGATCGAGGAGTATACAGTGTCCAGAGAGTGGTCAGGCAAACGGGTAGTCAGTAAACAGGCAAGGTCGGCAACGGTAAATCCAAAATACAAAACAAAGACAGGGAAACACGGGAAAACGCGTACAGAAGTAGGACAAGCCATACACAATGATAAGCAACCAGACAGACAAACAGACTAGTATTTATACAGGTGGTGCTAATTGAATGATGAACCAAACTAGCAACAGCTGTGAGGAGAGGTGCATTATGGGGAATGAGTCCAGGTATGAAAACAGACACAAAACACAGAGTTCATGGAGAGCTGGAGCTGCAATAAACAGTCTCTGGCTGGCAGCTCCAGCTGGGCGTGACAGCTCCTCAGTACTTGAGTGAGCTCTTATCACATTATAGTCCTCCACGTCTGATGCGTTCTAAAAACTCTGGCCATTTGATAATACCTAGAATATCAAAATATACTGAGCGTGGCAGATCTTTTTCCTATTTAGCACCTAAACTCTGAAACAATTTTCGTAATACTGTTTGGGAGGCAGGCACACTCAGTTTCAGTTTGTCAGTTTAAATCTAGATTATTGAGATGCATTAATTAGATCAGCCGGAACAGGGAACATTTCCCTTAAAACACAATGTACTCTGTTATGAACTACGACGTGAAGTGTGCGAGTGAATATCCAAGGGCAAGCGAAGATTGGCAACAAGTAATCCAAATGGCAAAACAAACTAGGAACAAAGACACGAATTACAGAAACAAAGAACCAGGTAGATTTAATGAACCATGAAGAGACAAACACACAGACTGGTATTTATACAGGTGGAGCTAATTGAATCATTGAGCCTAATTCGGAACAGCTGTGAAGGAGAGGTGCATTCTGGGGAATGGAGTCCAAGTAAGAAAACAGACACAAAACACAGAGGATATAGAAAGCTGGAGTGCCAATCACAGTCTTTAGCTGGCAGCTCCAGCTGGGCGTGACATACTCGTTACATGGCATCTACGCTAATATTAGTCTGTCTCTCTCTTATTCTGTTCCTCAGTCCGTATCCGCATCAGATGGTGTACCAGCACAAAGAGATGATCTTCTTCGGACACAAGAACACCTAGATGAGCTAAGTGGACATATTGCCGGAACCAGATGCACACAAACACACGCACACTATAAGTCCTCTACACAATCTGACATGTGGAAGAGATGAGGCCCCAACTAAGCCTGGTTCTCCCAAGGTTTTTTTTCCCCATTCTCTCATGGATGGGGTTTTGGTTCCTTGCCGCTGTTGCCTTTGGCTTGCTTAGTTCTAGTGATTGTCGTCGTCTTGACTACAGAGACTGTCTCTGCATTTGATAAATAAATAGTTTAATTCTCGTCATTATACATTACCATCACTTGTTCTCCTATTTGATCATGCTTTGCTACAATCTGTATTGTTAAAAGCGCTATATAAATAAAAGTGACTTGACTTGACTTGACTAATAAGAACTCATGTTTTAGATGTATAGAACACGCCTTAAAAAACTGTATAAAGGGCACACGAGAGAGACACAGAGAGAGTTGTCTGTAGCGGCTATCGGCTTTATTTACTTTGTAATAAAGTCTATTCTTATGGCACCAAAAATCTCGGCTGGAGCTAGATTTTTCAGAACCATAGCAGAAGCTACCACACCACTTATAAAACTATACTGCCAATAAAAATGTTGAATATTAGTCACAGTTCTGTTCTGTACACACTTGGAATGATAATTTGGAGCATTCAGTCTTGTGTTTAAATTGTCAGTCCCACAATGTGTACGTGACCTTAACTGCGTGCTCTCCTTGTTGACCAGCAGTTCATATTCAAGATCTACCAATGTGTGAGGCAGAAAGAAAGATGACTGGTAGTAGAGGGGAAGCGATACTGCCAAAAGGAAGACCGTCACTGGGTTCAGGAAATTAATTGTTGGATGCCACACTGCTACCAGCTGGCAGGATGTGTGTGAAATTGCCTGCGTCACTAGCTGATGGTTCTGTGGAGAGAGACCTTACAGTGGCAGAAGAAGAATTTCATTCAGACTGCTAAATTAGCTCATGTCTTCCCAGATTTTATTGACAGAACCACTCTGCTTACTGACATTAACATAAGAAACGTCATCACAGCATGCTGCAATAGACATGTGCAAGAGAGAAGGTGCCAGATCAGATCTGCCTACAGATTATTCTGAAATGCCAAATATTCCACAATTTTTAAATAAGCAAAGACATCTTGGTTTCCCAAAATGTTTGTCTCTTTTTCTGAAACTCAGAAGGTTCAAAATTAGTTTAAAAAAATCAAATTGTTAAGAAAATTGTTGGTTAGAGAGTCTTGTAGACTGCAGGTACTTACACAAAGTGTGCTCTCAAATCACATTCTGTCCCTGATAGTTTGACTGAGTGGGCTGTGATGTCATACGGATGTGCATCAGGTTGCCATGGCGATGGCAATTCAGAGAGAACCAGATGATGTTGTACCCTCTCATTGAGTCCTCCATATGTAACAGGTTTCTGAATTAGAACAAAATCATTTTATGAAATCATTTTTAGAACACTACTGCAAAGAAAAAAAAACTTTTTTATATAAGAAAGCACTGCTTTCCACTGTCAGATGTCCATGAAAGGTAAAGCTTGAAAGGCTACAGGCTACAGGTAAGAAAAGACACTGAAATAACCTATGTTTCATCAAGTAACAGCAAAATTTTACACAATAAAAAATATCTGAAACAGAATGTAACAAGGTACTCATATCTAATCAGTTGCAAAAATAAATAAATAAATACTATTAATGGCACACACTATTAACTATTAATTAATACATTTATATTAATAAGTAATATAAATAAATAAATCTTTCTCTCGCATTACTCATCTGCATCTTATGAGCACAACTCTCCCATTACCACTCATTAATGCATTAGTACAGAAGTGTCAAATGCCTCAATCGCAGTCTGTGTGGATTTAGTTCATCAATGGATGCCTCTCCCATCTGTCTTCCACTTTCGGAAGCCTCTCTCCTTTCCGTGACGCAAGCAGGAGTGGGAGTGGGCTGCCTCCTGTTCCCACTGAGGGGAGAGTAGGCTGCTGACATCTGCCATGAGGAGAAAGAGGAGGCATAGAGAAAAGATGAATGAATGAAAGGAAAAGGGAGGGCAAAAAAATATCAGTCCACTCATAGTCTTACAGTCCTGTGGGAGACCTACTGTGAATCCATGGAGTGGCAAGCAATTAAAAATGCTAATGGTCCGTTAAAAATGATCAGAGGTTGGTGGAAAAACTGCAATTGCTGGTAATAAAGTGACATGAGTCACTTCAGAACATAATTGCATAGCATTTGTTTTTCATACCATGCAAATCAAATGCTACCAGCAACTATTTGCCCATTGAAAAATAACTGAATAAATAAATAACAACATGGCCAGGTATATTTTTAACTGGTAAAGTTGGTTCAGAGGTGGTTATAAGCTGGTTTTGAGCTGGTTTAAAGTGGTCATGTGCTGGTCCTAAGCAACCAGCTCATAACCAGTTTATAACCAGCTCAGGACCAACTGAACATCAGGAGTTGAACTATCCCATTTCATCCATTTGTTAAATCCTGTTCTGAGGTAACATTTGACACCTTTAGTCTCCACTACATCCATCACCTAGCAACTGATGCCAAGGTTACAGGAAGTAGCACCCTAAACACATCTGTGCCTTTATTAACCCGGCCATAGATTAGTCACTAGAACACTTCTGATTGCTTCCGCTCTCCATGTCTCCATAGTTCTGACATTGTATTTGTAAGACATTGTAAGACTTGACGACATTTTAATCATTTTTATACAGTTAATTAAAGTGTTTAATTGTCTTCTTTGATTTCTTAAAGTATGTCAATAAAAGCTGACGAAGAATATGATTTAGGACTCTTATAATGGAACAAACCAGTTATTATAAGTATTTAACAAAGGTGTTGAAACTCAACCTGCAAGTTTGTGCTACAGATATAAATTATATCTCAAGTCATGGAGCTTGCTGCAAAGTGCTGTGCAACTTGTAAAAGCAATTCGACCTCTGATTTTCACCAGATGTATGATAAAATTAGGAAAATTATCCAAAAGAATGCTGCAGAGATGAGGTGTTCTTGTAAGCCAAAACCCAAATATAGTTTTTAGCAATGCTTCCATCATCCTGAAGTTAGTGAGTTTATGATTAAATAGCTGAAAAAGGGTCTGTGGTTAATACAAGTTTTTTTTTTTACAGTAATACACCATAAAGCTTTTAATTGTCTTGAAAAAGTGGCTAAATGGGACTAAAGAGGTTGTCTTTACACTGGACATATTGTCTCAAGTACTGGCTTGCTGCTATCACATGCTTCTAGATATTGTAAATTTTTTTAGTGATTTGACTTGATACTGATTAAATAAAACATGCCATATTTAATCACTATGTAAAACTGTTGAACAGTTGCAACAATCCAAACCTTTGCTCTGGATTTTATTGGAAGGTTAATATTTAATGACATCCATTTTACATTTTGCTAAACAGGACTCTATTTTATTAGACACTTAGATGTCACAACTGCACATCATTTTTAACCACTAAAGCTGACATTGCTTTATTTTGTAACCTTTGAGACAAAAAGTATGCTGATATGCACACCCACATATTATTTAAGCGGATATGGTAATTTCCTGTCACCAGCAATGTTGTCACACTTTAACAAAATTTAACAGAAGTCATGTAACTGTTTATATCACATCTGCATGTGCAAGTCATGATTTGTGCTATAAATATCACTGACATTTGACTTTGATGTAAAAATGGAAAACATTACCTAATGTTTTGCTGTCTTTGAATCACATGCCATTAGATCTATATGGCAATGTGTTCCAAGTTGGTGGCTCAAGAACTTTTTATTCGCACATCATTATAAATAATATATTTTTTAAAGTGACTCATCTCTGCTCTAAATTCCCACATTTGCATGTGTTGAATTCGAAACATTGATAGGTGCTATGAAGCTATGATAGAGAAGTGCTTCATTTGTTTTATAAAGATCTCTCCTGCACCAGCATTTTTAGCAGTGGTAGTTTTATGTAAGTCTGTCCTTTTTTAGAGTGCTTGGGGAAGAAAATAGCCATCTGGCATTCTAAAAGCAGACTCTTGGACGCACGATGCCCACGCTTTCCGCCAGTGGGTCAGTGGGTGAGAGAGGGAGGCAGACCACAGGGGAGGAAGAGATGGGCTGAACGGGTCCAGAGAGCGGTGGGCGGTGTGGGCTGTGTACACCTGGAAAGTCAGTGCCGTTCAGGACAAGTAGGCTGAGAGCGTTTGTGTACTGCAACAAGGGTGTGAAGGTCACCCAAAGCTCCACATGTCATCAGTTTTTTTTGTTTTGTTTGGCACAAAGGGAGCCCAAAAAAAAAACACTGACGTGGAATGCAACAGATTTGTTTGATGTTGTTGCCATTTTTTGAGTATGATGACTAATACACAGGCTAAAAGTGAAATGTTCTCCGTAAATGGGAAAATAATAATTTTTTCACAAAATTAATATTACTTACAACATGAATGTGTGTGTAAACATTAAGTGCATCTTTTAGCACATTATGTTCATTAGCTGTAAATGAACATTTTGTGTAGCCCACATTGCAAACTCATGTTCGTTTATAACTATTTAACATTAATGTATCTTACTTAAAATGTTAGTAATAGCCTATGCACAAATTAGCATTGACATGCTTTAATTAGAATTAATACTGAGCGTTACCTAAAAAGTAAAAAATATATTGTTATTCTTTCATATCACAAAGTTTTTTGTTGTACAGTTCTGAACTATATACACAAAGCAGAAAATAGCCTATTTACTGACTCTATAATATAGGCAAACATATATAAACATACACGCATATAAATAGACCTATTCTGTTATTCTTGTTGGATCAGTGGTCGCTCACATGGCGCCCTCTATTGACAAACTGCAGAACTGAGATCATCAAAATTGATTGAAAATTGACAATTTGGAGAAATTTTAACACCATGCAAATGAGTCATTCTAATTCAAATCAAGTATTTAAACACACTTTTCAAAAATAACTAATTTCTGTCTTTAAACAGCTTGCACAGGATTTATTAATAGCTCTTCTGAATAACAATACAACAAAAAGCCACGTGCAACTCAATTTTTAAAAAGACACTGCTCTCTAGTGGTCATATTGTGATCCAACATTTTATTTTTCTGAACTGACAGTTTCCTTTTTTTGATATGTCATATACATTTTTTAACAGCATAAAACTTCTGCCAAAATATAACATTTACAAAAGTAATAATTGCAAGAAGTAGACTACAACAAATCATAACTATAGAAACCAGGGGCCTGTACCATGATGGTGGCTAAAGAAAGTCAGGGTTACAGAATTAATTTTGAGTTGATGAAACCAAACCACTCCAATCTGGATTTGTTGGTACCATGAAGCTGGTCATCAACTTTCTCTGTCAATTCAGGCTTGCTCCTGAGTTAATGTAGCACCTGCACATGAAAGTGTGACATCAGCAATGAGCAGCCTATCACATGCCTTGAAACTGTGATTCACTTCTCATAAGAGAGTCAGTGCAATTCATACCAAATATTAAAAGATTGAACAATATGAAAAATGTAAACATTCACACAGCAAGATGAAATGATCTATCAATGAAAGTGGAAAACCAAAAAAATAAACATGCAAGTAAGCTGTAAATATAACACTAAAATAGCATAAACACTATAGGTAAAACACTTAAAAATGTAAACTCATATTTAGTCATGTTTACTTATGTATATATTTACTATTAAACTAAACTTTCTTGTATAATGGATTAAGGAGATGATAATTATATAAAGTAATTATAAAAATAATAATCTCTAAAAATTGGATGATTTTATCTTCAAAAAATGTTTTACTGTACCGTCCTTTAATTTAGAGTAAGAGAAGCTGGGGGAGTGGCTTTATTGCATCAGACATGTGTCACCTTGCTGGAAACTGATTGGTCAAATTTCGTTTTGAGATCTCTAACCCAGAACATAACCTGCCCCGGAGCAGGTTTCCTGTGTAGCTTAAGTTGATGTATGAAGTATGGTGATGAACACTGCTAAAAGCCAAACCAATTTCATGGTAGCAAAGATATAATGCTAAGAGAGACACAATGTTTAGAGGATCAATGTCCTAGCAATGTACAATGTTACTACGTTATTATCATTATTTATTATTATCTTTATTGCATTCTTTGTTTTAACATTAAATGTTTTTTAACATTTGCAAAAGTATATTAAAAGTGTATTCAATGCTATATTAATGTTTTTTTTTCAATGCAAATTCTTTGTAAGAGTAACTTGTGCAGTCAGTATAGGTGAATTTAGATTTAGATCTGAATTTTGATTCTTGTCTAATTAATTCATATCTATGTGTGTTGTAGTAGTTAAAGCAGCTGTCAATTAATAATAAAGGTGTTGCAACATGAACTTTCTCAGCATGTTTTATACTGTCAATACTGTAAATAATATAAGTGTGTGTGATAACATCTGTGCTAATTTATGTAAATTTTATATAAGGCTATTCTCTCTCTCTCTCTCTCTCTCTCTCTCTCTCTCTCTCTATATATATATATATATATATATATACGGATCCTAAATACCTTTATTAGCTGGTTCAGGTGTGTTTGATTAGGGTTCGAGCTAAACTCTGCAGGGACACCGACCTTCCACAAACTGTAGGCTCTGACAGCTATGACATAAAATCTGTATGCAGCTTTATCAAAACTGTTTTGTCTCATAAATTACCCTAAACCTGGTGAATAGGTAATTTAGCTTCTTCCAACACAATAGAATTGCTTCACATCAAGAACATTATTTGCATTTGTACAGTACGATGCATAAATACCCATGAAATTTACAGTGCTGTATGGCTAAAATGAACCTGTAGATTAGGTCAACTCTATTTGTGCCTAAGAAAAGCGTCACACTTGACCCCAAACCCTTGAAACTCTTCATGGCCCTTTAAGTTGTTACGGTCCCGCCTCCTTTTAGAACGCAATGACATCATCGGTTTAAGCAACCAATGGGAGATCACGACGAACATGAGCTAGAAAGAGTAGTATGTGTAGTGCTCATACGTATGTGTGTATGCGTATGTGTATGTGTGAGTGTGTGCTTTATGAGTGCGATTGAGATTCTATAGAGACTTTTTTTTAATTATACACACTTCAGCGTCATCGTCCATCTATCGTTTGGAGTAAGATTAACATTGATTTTACCCGTCTGGATTTTAAAGACGTTTTTGAGGAAGAATGCCACTGTCGCTGATCAATTCAACACAGTACAGGAATAAAATTGTTATATTTTACTAAGTTGCCTTCATCAGAGTAATGGATGTTCAGACCAATTTGTGAGTCTCTTCTTATATTAACTTTAAACAGATCTGTTTCCTTTTGAACCGAGATCTGCTGTTGTTTTGGCACTGGGAACTCATGGTCGTTGTTTATTTGTGTTTCAGCAAGAGTTTGTTTGCATGGAGCTGAACGTCTCTGAATAGACTCATTGACTGTTCTTAGAAAGAGCTGTTCAATCCGGAGATTATGTATCAGAAATATACCTGTAATCTAAAGAAGTGATCTTAAATAAAGCTAAGAACAATCAAGGAAAGACAGAATGCTGAAGACTCTTACTAAAAAACTCAGAAGACATTCTCTAAATGAGATTCACCCTTTTCAGCTGAAGGTAAGTCAGCATATAACTATATCACATTAAACTTGCATGTATTAAAAAAGACAATCTATTTAAGTTGACTGTATGAAAAGTAAAGTAAATATTTGTAGGCCAAGATGCTTTAAATATGCAAATATGCAGAACTATAAAAGTGGATTTCAAAACAAGTAGAAAACAAAAACTAGTCATACTTTAATTTTATATGAAGTACTGAATCAAATACAATGATGAACTGATTGTAATCATATGTTATTCTTATGTTTGCCATAACTCTCTAATGTAACAATGTCTGTATTCTAATGTGAAAGTGTTACCATAAAGCACTTTGTCTTGTGACTGCTGTCTTGTCCTACATTGGATAACAGAAGCTTTCTATTTACCACGTCCATGTCTCATTGTACAACAATATGTTTGTTTAAACTCAAGGTGGATTTGTTACATGGAATAGTTTTAAAACCTCCTCAATCATTTACACTCCTGTGCATATTTGTTCAAGTGATCACACACACACACACACACTTACACTTGAAACTGGAATTGCACAAACAACATTAAAAGATGTCATCAGATACTATACAAAAGCTATATGTGAAATGAAAAACCTTTATTCAAAGGAACAAACTAAAGAAACTTGTGAGTTAAAAGTAAAAAAAAAAAAGTTAAAAGTTTTAGCAGGAGAAAGCATGATGGCATCTGACTTACGCCATCTTGAAGAATCTTCTTAAAGTAATTCAACACCTTTCTGGAATCTATAAATACTTCACATACCGGACCTAATGCTGGTTCTCTGTTAATGTTATAAAGTTATACATTTCTCATGAATGTATCATGTGAACCTTTCATAGAAACATTTGTCAGTATGCTTCTTGTTTGAGCACATTGTGTGTTGTCCCATGAAGATATAGCCTAAAGCTTGTGTAAGTCCACTTTTGGGTCCATTCTATGGATCACTGCATTGGGTAGTTTTCACATTTTCCCGATTACACTTTTAGTTGATCTGTACAACTGCTTGTTCCAGTTTCATTATTTGTCATGAGAGGTTTTACCTACAGATATGTTTGAGCTCTTTCCTGGTAGATGAGTTGTTATCTTTTCAAAGGGAGGTGTGGCTGTAGCAGGATGGACATTTATTTTAAAACTGATGATGAATGAAATTGTAGAGGCTGGTATAAAGGTTGGTCCATTTAGGATATTTGAAAATTTGGGAATATTTAATGTTTGTAGGCATGTTGTTACATTTACTCTCTTTGAAAATTATCCCAGTTTTAATTTTTTGTGTAAGCTATACCTTTGACATAAGGTCCTGGTGTTATTGTGCAAGATTCATTGGTCTAGGTTATTCCAGACGCAACAAATTATGTGTTCTCTCTTTGAAAGGACTTCCCTTTTGGCTGGTGTCATATAGGCCACATGGGCTTGCTACTGAGAAATAGCTGTTTAAGGGTAGTTTTAGTCTACTAGTAATATAAGTAGTAGAGAGCAGACATAAAGTTCTCAACTCATTTTTCTAGTTCTATAGTTTATTATGACAAATTATACAGCATCTTTTTCAAATAGCTCCATTTTCACAGTCCATACTACAAAATTGGAGTTTTTGTCTTCAAAAACCTCAGGACAATAATGCCATCTCACTGTGGATGGAAGGCCACAAAGTAAAGAAAAAAACTAAGATGTATCCTTAACTGAATGCATTCTGCTATGAAATTCCCACTTTTCATTATCTAATTGGCTTCTCATAGATAAAACTGGTCTTTTGGCATTGAACATCTTGTTTCATTTGGAAATGGCATAGTATGGAAGTAAAATGATTGTAAATTCCATTTCATGCTAGTTTTTACGTTTTTTTTTCTGGTGGACTGGGATTTGTAGCTAAAGGACAGTATGAATTTGCATAGCTTGTCATGACCAAGAGTTTAAATACCTGGTGGTTTTTTTAAGTTAGCTTCAGCTGAGATAAAACAAAACCTTTTTTTTTTTTTTA
Organism: Enteromius unitaeniatus; assembly: GCA_032359435.1. Classification (NCBI taxonomy): domain Eukaryota; kingdom Metazoa; phylum Chordata; class Actinopteri; order Cypriniformes; family Cyprinidae; genus Enteromius; species Enteromius unitaeniatus. The sequence goes on from JAUMHI010000061.1 coordinate 18,835,566, forward strand.
AGATCTCAACATGGTAAAGGAAGATGGGAAGACATTGTAAATACTCAGTGCCAAAGTCTGTTATTCCTGTATCAATGGACACATGTCCTGATCTCAGCTTGACCCTGTGGCTTACACTAATAAATACAATTACGGTGGTTGGAGTGTGGCCTTCTGCCAGAAACGTCTTTGGCACTGCTGGATTGCTGACGGAAGCTGTTTGTGTATAAGTGTCTGTATATGTCATGTTTGAATAGATCTAGTAGACCACTGATAAGCTTTGGAAGAAATTTGAGGATCTTCATGGCAGTGTTCCCTGGATATAAGCCACAGGAATAATTATAAGCAAAGGCCTTTTCACAAAAATGTATTTTATGATTTCAGTATTTAAACTTTGAGCATTGTGTTGCAACTTTTGACCTGCACACAACTCGCTGTATATAGTAGTGCTTTAGCATGGCAGTCAATGATATGGAGAAGCTTTATTAAATGAAAAATACAGGGTTAGAATTCATGTAAATTAGAGCACATTACCAATAAACCAACACTGTACGAGGAGGATATAAACAGATCTATACTAACCCAGAAGCTAGAGTTGCCCAGAAGTCTCCTTCATGCATGAACAGACGCACACACAGAGCTGCAGTCATGGCCCCCCAAGGGGTGGTGTATTTGTTTGAGTCTTGAAATGCTGTTTATTGTGTGCCTTCTTGTGTTTGAGTGTGTCCTGTGTCATAGCCTTTCACTTCATCCTCTTATGATTGGTTTGTTCTTGTTCACTTGTGCAAAAATTGGAAAACGCAGCTCTGAGTGTGGCTATTTTTTTTTTTCCTCGTGTGATTTTTTAAATTTGTCCACAAAGGATTTGGCCTTAATACTCCCATATTTAGCAGACCGCTTTATGTTACAAATGCCTTTGCAAGTCTTGCAAGACTCTGTTGGAAAGTACAGGACTTTATCAGATAAATTTAGTCATTTATTTGCAACCTACAAAGCGTTAGACTGCCGAGCTATATAAATTTGTCATGTTTAGACACAAGCCAAAAATGTAATTGACTTTATGTTAGTTGTGCGGGCTTAATGTAAATTGTCATGAAATTTAAGGACAATTGGCTGGATTCTCATGCTCATCTAGATCTTACTGCCAAACCTCAAACAGTTTGTCAAAGGTTTGCGTTTCTATAATCCAGTAGGGGAAAGACTGGTAATTCTATCCCAAAGTCATTTAAATGTTGGCCAAGGACTTATTCTAGCAGCCAGACTAAAGAAAGTTGGATGCTTTTAATGGTTTTAGTGAAAAAAAAAAAAAAAAAGTAAAACTATTTGGCAATACAAAGTAAATGTGACGTTATGAATTTGTACCACATTTATACTGTAATAGGATTTTTAGCTTCCTGCTCGAATAATTTCCACTTACTCAGTATGTAGTATGGTTAGGCAAAGGCAGACATGCGAATGTCTTTGGCTTCTTGTGCTGCATTAAATTTTATAGGCCTTTGACATTATTGGCAGCTTATGTCTGCTATTTAAGCATGCATGTAATTGTAATAAAAAAAAAAAAACATCAGATTTTCATCAAGCAGTTGTATTATTGCCTCATTGATTCCTGCCGTTAGTTTTTTTTTTTTTTAATTGCAGCAAAACTTATTTCAACATCGATAGTTCTGCTATTGCAATAGGTGAAAATGTGAAACATGCACGTTTGTGGCTGGTAATGATTAGGCACATTGTTAGCATTGTTAGATCACATCTGCTGGACATTGTTAGCAAGTTGGTCGGAATTCAGCTGTGGTTGGTAATAAATATTATCAGGGAATGCTGAGACATGTGAAACCCTCAAGTGTTTGTAGAAAGCACATGAAACATACATTTAAAAAGAGCTCTTTGTTACTATTATTTTTAAACTCTTTGTTTTTACAGTTGAAAATTAAGCATTGTGTAAAAATGTGTTAAAGTGGTCACTTAAAATGAATTTTTTTCAAAATATTTCTGCATAAGAATGTTCTGCAGCTTTGGATTGACTTGAAGTTGGGTAAATGCAAATTTTTCAACTATTCCTTTAACTTTGGCTGATGAAATGAAAATCAATCAACTAAGGGCAGTCAGAGATCTTTCATATAAAATCTAAAGCCTTCATTGAGCTAGAGGGGTTTTTTATAACTCCAAAAAAACTTAAATAAACTTAAACTTAAAATAACTCCATATAACTTAAAATAACTGCATATGAGTGTTTAACTTTAAACAGTATGGAAGGAGCGAAGTAGAGTGTTAAAGTGGTTGCACTTTTATTTGCTGTCTGTTGAACATATATGATCTATATCAGATGTGCACACAAACACACAGATTGGCCATGGTTACAGGACCAATCACCATCCTAAAGTGTTTTGCAGATGGCCTAGCTAGAACTCATGGCTGTCACACACATGTTGATGCCCAGCATGCAACTCTCACCTCCCGCCCACTACACAGCATACTGCTTTGACATCACAGACATCATTAAAACCCTCAGAGGGGACTCTCTTTGAGGACTCTGAAGGAAAACGGGCCAGGACCATTAATTTAGCTATCAACAATAAGAGGTTTTTATGGTTTTAACATTTTTGGTGCATGGTGAGAGAATTGAGCCCTGTTTCAAATCTTTTGAAGAGGCTGTAGGGTGTCCCATTTATAATTTGATTACTCGGAAAGGTGATTAGAAACACCATCTTTTATGCTGCACTGATTTTTGTTTCTGATGCATGCACCGTTGCGGGCATAATGGTGGACTACCATGCAACAGTGGCAATTTAGGGCAAGTTCTGGTCTATATGGGTTGTGGATTTCTGGTCTACTACTGATTACAATACAAAATACCTTGTTTATGAAGATTAAAAAAAAACAGCAATGCACTTGGAACATAGGCAGTGGGAACCTAGCAGGCAAATACGTGGGGTATTTATAATCAGAAATGTGACGCTTATGTTTTTGCTGACACCAATTAATTATTTGGTTAAGACAGTTGAGCTATAAAGTTAATTTAGTTGGTTTGAAGCAATTTCTGGTTGTGTGTTAATAGTTTTGTCACATCACTTCCAGATGTCCTTGTCCAGATGTTAATGAACATTAACACTCCTTTGTGCTAATACAAATAGATAGTCCCACCACAAATTCACTTTATTGCTTTAGCAAGTATTACTGTGTTGTGCTGTTCCAACCTGATCTCATGGTTAAAGATAACTCTTTTACATAACTATTTTTAAGCGAAGATTTCATATAAATTTGTATATTACAGTTTTAAAGCATGAATAAACAAATAGTTTTCTCTGCATTTTAAGCTGCAATACGTGAAAGTATTTGATTAAATTTACAGATTCCACCTTTAGCAGCTGTAATAAATGTCAACATTAAGGGCCACTGCAAAATCTGGACCTACTGACGTGTTCAGAACACATGATGGATGGAATTTATAGCTTTTTACTTAATTGCACTGGTATGTGCATAGGACATGCCTAAGTGCCCTTTTAATGACATTAAGACTGTCATGTCATTGACCTTTGAGCATTATCACACTAAAAGCTCATTTGTGCGCCAACAACTTTCTGAGCTGATATCATATTCACACAACCTATCCAAAGCTTGTAATCCACGACCGTCTCATCACTGACCCTAATCTACCCCACACATTCAAATGAGAATAGCCAATGCTAATCCAGAAAGCCATGACAGCAGTGGCACCTCCCTGCCTCTCTCATTCTCAGACTGCTTTGCAGGATAGTACTGTAGACCTTGAGGCTACAGGACAGCTGATTATGTTATGTATACAAACACGTTGACAGCCCTTCAATTTATGAGCTCAAACAGGGCTGGAGGATAGTAAACCATAAACTATGCAAACAGCATTGCCTGCAAGAGCAGTGCATTGTGGTCAGCATCGGGCCCTCATGCAAATGCTATTTTGTTGCATGTTAATGCAAACGGGTTGTGCTGGTTTATCCTCTAGAAGATGTCTGGGATAAATTTTAAACCAGATAACCCGCCTGTCCGGGTTTCCATAAAACACTTTCCCCCAGTTTTACAGACAAGGCTTAAGCTAGTCCGAGACTAAATTGAATGTTTGAGCTGTCTCAGATGAAAATATCTTGCTCTGACATATCTTAAAACATGTCAGTGTCATTGTTCTGTGTTAAGATGCACCTGTAATATTTTCTCTCAAGGCATTTTTGTAAATGTTGCTTAAATATCTTAATTTAACTAATGCCTAGTCCTGGCTTAAGCTAAGCCCCGTTTGTGAAACCGTGCCTGAATATATTATATCATAGAGTTTTACATCTTTTACTTCTCTACAATGAGAGATTATTGAATTTAAAGCCAACTGCTTAAGACATGCAAATGCAGAGGGAATGAGCTGAGCTTGAAACGGCCAACTGTGTGATTCACACCTACATGATACAGCTCTCCTGCAGAAAGGCATGCTTATATGTTAATAAACAGCGCTGTCTTTGTTGGTTTAATTTAACATACTTATGTTTCAACTTGTACATTGAAAATTATGTTAATATGTTATGTTAATACCTCATGTCACCCAGAGCAAAAATGTGGCCCTGCACTGTAGTATCATATAAAGTTACAAAGAAAATCATTCAAGCACAGCCACATTCCTCTGCCACATTCACCTAAATTTGGATGTCAGTTATTCAGACAAATAACCAGTCACTGTATGAATGTGCTACCTGTTGAAATTTTAATTTATGCCATTGAGGCAAAATAAAAAGTATTTTCTTTTCAACTTTATTTAAGTAAGCTATAGTACTTAATCTCATGTATCTTTGAACTACATTTTTATACTGCCTAAACAATTATTTGAGAAATACATGCTGTAACTTAATTTCGGTCCAAAACTTTTGTGAATGGCTTGATGGGTAATTTGACCTTGATGCTGATAATTTTGACAATAGCTCTATTAACATATCTTCACTTAAACACATGCATCCCAAAATCCCCTGTGATGATGTTGTCATCCCATCTGGGGGCGGTTCCCTCGGAAACATGCCTCATGCAGTGCTGCAGTATTTAGTTCAGTCACTCCGTTGTGTGTATGCATGCATGTTTTTATGTACGGTTCCATTACTAGCCAAAATAATATGTCAGTTCACTTTTTACCTTAAAAGACATGTCTTTCTTACTCAGACTGAGTACACACAGCCTGTTTTTTTTGTGCACTATTGGAACTGCTTTTTCCTTTTTGAGCAGGCAAGTTGACTCCAGTGTGTATCAGTAGTGTTTTCTCTCTTGACACTGAAGCAAGTTGAAACAAGACTGGATGTATAAGAACGCTCCCAGGATCTATTGATTTGGCTGTCACTATTAAGCCAAGGTCACTTGCCAGCATCTTGTAGCGCTGGTATTGTGTCACTCTCTGCCTCTCAGAGAGAGCCTCAACAAGGAGGCCAGTGTGTATGTTTGAGGCTGTGCTTTTTAGTTCCTAGTTATATTTGCTTTATTGGAATTGTAATACTGCTTACAAAACCAAACCATTATTAAACATTTGGTCATTATCACAAGGTAAACTCCTTCAGAGTGATGCAAGATTACAGTGTCCAGGTTGATTTTTCAATATTGACATACTATGACTATGCATTTATACCCCAAAAAAGTCTATTTGTTTGTAATTACATTAAGAAACAGGTTTTCTGGTGTTGTTTAAGAGCTTTTCTTGCTTTTTTGTTCCACTGATTGCTCTTTTATTGTGGCAATACAACCTTGCAGTGGGAGGAAGAATCTGCAAGGACATGGAGATATAATATAATATCAATATATGTGTCAGGATACAATAATATTACTAGTTTTAAACATATTATCGTTCAGAACTTTGATATATTGTGATCTCTGCACAATTACTTTTCTCAAGAAAACCCTCTTTGCAGATTGAGCAATTTTAATAGTTTTAGTTTTGACAATAAACAATTTAGCTTTTATTATAGCATGAAAACTTTTGCAGTTTACTGTGCTGTGTGACTTGCAATGTTTCCTAACCAGTTTCTTTTTTTCTTTTTTTAATAGAAAGAATTGTTATACAGTGAGTAAGCTATTTGTTTCCTTTTCACAGACGTGCTGTGAGAATGGTGGTCAGTTACAGATTTCCAATGAAAATTGCTGGGGTTTCACATACTTCCTAATTAGCCTTTTTTGTTGAATATCTGTCTGGTTACCTTATGGGACTGCTCTTTAACACATCTGAGCATTTTGTAAGTTATGTATGAGTTTCCTGAACTAACTCGCTAACTAATCAATTTTGAAAATTCCTTTTCGTTAACACTTTATTTTTTAAGGGTCCAGAATAATGCATTAGTTAAGCATTAATTAATGGTTAATTTGTTCACAATTAAGCATTAAATTAGCAAAAACACACTAGTAATTAATGATTAACCTAACATTTTAAGGGCCCGAATTATGCGTTAGTTAAACATAAATAAACCAGTAATTTATGATTAACTTGTTCACAATTATGCATCAGTTAAGCATGAACACGCATATAACTAATGTTTATCTGAACATATAGTAAGTATCTGAGCATATCATTTACAATTCATTAATCATAAACTTGAATATTACTCAATAGGTGCCATAATTAATATGGATTTAAGTTTCACTTTAGAATAGGAGGTCAAATTCCATTTATTAGCACTATATTAATGGTAGTTCAGCCTTAATTTTTAGCTTATCCTAATCAATAAACTCAATGTCACTCAATAAGTGTCATAATAAAAAAAACAGGGGGTCAAATAGTCTTTATTACAATATTTTAGACATATATAATTGGAAACCAGCAGTAAATAAACATAATAACAATAACAAAAAATAAATAAATAAATAAAAATATTGAGAGAGATATATAGATATGTGTGTGTCTTAATAAGTTTAATAAATAATATATAAAATGTGGTTACTGTACATTCAGTTAATTATTAATTACTACTAAACTTATTTTTGTTTATAGCATAGATGTATTTATAGTTTTTTTTGTTTATAGTCTTTAAAATGATTAATGAATTGTAAATAATGGATAATATGCCCTTACTATATGCACAGATAATCATTAGTTATATATGTGTTCATGCTTAACTGATGCATAATTGTTAATTACAAATCACTAGTGCGTAACTAATGCATAATTCAGGCCCTTAAAATTAGGTTCATCTTTAATTACTAGTGTGTTTTTGCTCAACTAATGCTTAATTGTGAACAAATTAACCATTAATTAATGCTTAACTAATGCATTATTCTGGCCCCCTATTCTGAAGTGTTACCGTTTTCTTCTGCAGATGAATATTGTTGTTCCATCTCCTCTCTCGGTGTGTGATACTCGTAATTCGATTCTGTACAAACAGAATTTTCAGGCATGATATTTATACAACCAAACTCATTCCAGGAAAGTTCTGGTTGCCAAACCAAACTAAACAGCTATTTTGTTTTTTACTCTGAGTGGGATTGACTTTTGTATTCTGTTCGCACATGGAACAATAAAGTAATTCACTCTGTATTTATTTGTGTGCTTATCGCCCCTAATACTTGTGCAATGCTGTGTAATGGGCAGTAGTTTCTAAGTACATAATACTAAATGAAAGTCCCGAATACAGCTACTTACAACTGAAGACAGTGTCTGGCAGGGGTTTTGGTGGTGAGGAATGGTAATTTGTGGTGACTTTGAGATTTGAGACAGTCTGGATTTCACTGAGTGGAAATGGCTCTTCTGGGGGCCCCGAGCTAACATGAGATCCTAGTGCATGTGAGAAAGAGTGACACATTTGAGTCATTCAGTTTCTCTCACTGTTTGCTTAGTGAAAGGCGAAAGAGATGAGAGGAGAAGTGGGGTGTGTGTGTGTACTTGAGAACAGATGGCAGCTGGTTAGCTGGGCTTGGACAAGGTAATTACAGCGCACCGTGTTACTTAACTCTTTACTGGTGCAATCTGTTGGGTTTTCTCTGTCAGTTTGCTATTAGACATTTAATCAGTTTTGTTCTTAATATAATCTTGTCTAAATTATTTTGCAATGGGACACAGCTAAGCTGTTATAGCAATTGTTGTTGTGGTATTGGGTGTGCCTCTTGTTTTTACTTCTCATAACCTCATGCTCCGTTTCATCTTTTCACAATTTTTGATCTTTACTCGAACTTTACTGAGCATGTCTTTACAGATTTATCACACATTCTAATCTAATCACACTCTCTCTCATCTCAGTTGAGGTGTAGATCTGTGAATGGTTAGTGCTGATTTTTTAAGGCAAGCATTACTGAAAATATTGTGCATATTCTGTTAAACTTTGATATAGTACAGTGCCATGTGTGGCATGATTCATGCAGGTTGAGTTGAGCTTATCAGTCTTCAGGTTTTTAGCAGAAAAATGACAATGGGCCAAAAACACAAAGGGGCAGTTTCCCAAACAGGGTTTAAGACTAGTCCTAGATTAAAATAAATGTTAAGAGCTGTCTAAACTGGAAATAGCTTGCACTGAGATATCTTAAAATACATTGTTGTCATTGTTTGGTCTTAAAATGCTCACAGATAATGCATTTTTGTAAGACATGTTTCTAAAAATTCCTAAATTAGCAAAGGTCTAGTCCTGGCTTAATCTAATCCCTATCCGGGAAACCCGCCCAAAGTGAACAAATTCGGGCTACTCTGAACATGCTAGCAACTAGGGCTGCACGATTAATCATATGGCGATGTCAGCCTATGCGATTACATTACAGCAAAAGTTGCGATTTATATTAAATAAACAAATGCATTCGTGGACATAACAAGTTATTCATTCTTGCGTTCACACCAGATGCGAATGAAGCGTTAAGCGCGGGTGATTTACATGTTAAGTCAATGCAATTAGACATCCAGCAGCGAGATTCATGTGAATTAAGCGGTGCGTTAAACACACCGGTTTTACACTGCATGTAAAAAGTGTCCAAAGCAAGTGTCCAACTACACGCGAATAGAGAGATATATTCGCCCAAGTCTCCTCAGATGTGAACGCACTTTTAGCAAAGAGGGATTTGAGAAAATGATTGGCACTCTGGACAAGAGATACCAAATGAAATATACTAAGTATATGTTACATCCTGCTAAAATGTATTGGGACAACATGTAAAACTATAAAAATAGGTATTTGTTTTATTTATCTGTACTTTTGACTTTTTAATTTTATTTTAGAGTTAATTTAATGTAATTTAATTCAGTAATGTAAAGATGTTACTGTTATTTAATTTTGTACAATTTAGTTTTAATTTGAAAACATTGTTAATTTTTAGTCGTTGCTAGATTGAACTGTATACTGTATCTCAGTTGAGAAATACAGATTTCAGCATTATTATTAGTAATAGTATTAGTATTATTATATTAGTAATCTGTGTGTGCATTTTCTTTGATAACAAGCAAGTTGAGTCAAACCACTTGTTTATCGTATCGCAATTACAAATTGCAATTTTGACCTTAATAATCGTGATGTGACATTTTTCTCAAATCGTGCAGCCCTACTAGCAACCAAAGCATAAAAACACTTAATACCTTAGCAACCACATAGCATTTCTTTGGCAACTACCCACTTTACCCTTGCATATTGAAAATTCTGCATGGGTAATCATCACACAACATTTTCTATAGAAATTGCAACAAGTTTCTGAGTATAATCCCGTTGTTTGTATAGTTTGTCTCACCATTTATAATAATATAAGGTTTTCCAAGAAGTTGCCGAAGTGTTAGTCACTGGTTTTATTGTGATAGCAAATAATAGCATTAAGCAATACTTTTATGCTACCAAACTGGAATACAGATGCATAAAATGCTTGTGTGGGATGTGACAGTATAGGAATTCTTTTTGTATTGTGGTGATTCAGGGTTCTCTGACCTTTGCTTTGCTTTTGAAACAGATTTCCTACCATGGCAGTGAGGAAGGGGGGGAGAGTGAAGACTCAGAAGGCGAAAACCAAGAACTGGCACAGATTGACAGAGGTATGTGCATTTTGCCACATGTCAAATTTACTTAAGTTATTGTCATATTTCTAAAAGCAAGGTTTTGAAACCTGAAAGTAAGTGTTGCCATCATTAAAATTATACTTTACCAAAAAACATTTATTTCATTATTTAGTCCCCCTCATCCTGGTCCAGATGTATATGACTTTTAGTAATTGGATCCCAAACTTGATTTTTTGAAAAATAATTCACCTCTGTGAGTCCATAAAATGTTGTTCCTGCAAAATGGGCATGACAGTTATCCATGTGATCACTTCAAAGTTGATCTGAAGTGAAATGATAGTTCCTCCTTAAGGATCAAAACATTAAATGACACACAAACACAAGATGCATTATGGGAGTGTCCCTGTATAAATGTGTTTTAAGTTTGTTTTTAGGTAAATGGCGTCCTTCTGTTATATTACACCCCTTGCAGAGCGCCGGAGAAACTGCGCCTTGACTCCTTTAGCTACTAGCCAGCAGCACAATCAGGGCATTCTTTCTCCCGCCCACTTACGGCGTCTCCGTTTACTCCTGGACCCAATCTTGGACCATCATAGTTCTGAAGAGGAACTGGAGCGCATCGCAGGAGCCACTGGGGCTGAGGGGAGTCGAAAGTGGCACAGACATGGAGACATGAGCAGCGCCTCTAGTGATGAGGAGGTGAAGGACCTGTGTGGGCCTAATGAATCATCAGCAGGACCTCGCTTGAGCGCCACATCTCCTAGCCCTGTTCTCTTCAGCTCTTCTCCTCCTCGAGCTCTCAAGCCTTCCCACACCCCAACCCGCCTTCCTGTCCGGCCCATCATTCTCAGCCACTTTGAACAACCTTCCATGCCTTACTGGCGACACCGGTCTGCTTACACAGGGGAACCAGGTCGCCCAAGCTTGGACCTGGAGAAAATGCAGCAGGTTAGAGACACCAATTTTCCCTAAGGTTCTTACCAACAAGAGACTTTGTGATTTTTCATACGATTACATCAATGTCTTTTGTTGGTCCATGAGCATCATGTTCTATAATAGTAGCAGTCTTAATCCTATATGCTCAACCCTCTCTTAAAATAAGAGGAAAGTACAATTGTTAATACGAATGTGGACGAAATTCTTCCTAGAATTATCCACAAAAATTGTCTTAATAGTATAAAGGCATTAGATACTCTCATATTTTAGCAAAAATACTCAAGAAATGGATGTGGAAAAGGCAAATGGTTGGAAGAGGATAGAGCATGGTGGAGGCAAAAAAAATTACACGGATCAGTTTAAAGGGATATTTCACCTAAATGTATCAGACTTACTTTCTTTTTTGCAACACAAACTGAGATTTTTAGTAAAACAATTCAAGCCTGTATAATGCAAATAGAAGGAAACTATCAAAGTTAATGCTTCAAAAACCATTAAAATGGAAAGCGATAAGTGCGTGTGAGAAAAATACTCATACTGACATAAGTATTAGCACACTGTGAAGCGTGTTGCAAGCATGTTGTGAAAATCACACAAACAGTGTGCTTACATTATATTTTTACATCACGTTTCGCAACTCAAAACCTATAAGGTATTTGTATTTTTCACACACACACACACACACACACACACACAAAATAAAAATTATAAAATGGTAGAGACTTAAGTCGAACTTAAATATTGCATTGTGTAAACATTTAGCAGAAGTTTAGAATTTAAAATATAAAACAATAGTTATATTTCTTTTAAGGCGAAACTCTGAGGACACTTTTTGTTTCTTCGAAAGTATGGAAAACTCTGGTTACTAGGAAACCCTGTATGACTTTCTACATAGAACCATCAAAAAGACCTTAGGGCCAGTCACTGTGAAAATGCCTTAGAAAAAAAATGAGTTCTTCTTAAATACTTTAATTCCAAATATCATCTTAGGTTCTAATTCTGCTGTTTAAAACCAATATTTCTTCTTAACTCTGTGGCTAAGTTTAAAAACAATGCAGGACACATGCACACAATGATACTTACTCAGACAGCTCCATGTGCTCCAGGGCTTTGTGCCTGCCACCTCCAGAGAGAAAGAGAGGATGACAGATGTCAGCCCCCCTCCCTCACTTTAAACAAAAGCCCAATAGAGTGAATCTGTGAGTGAATGAAAGAGCAAAGTAGGACAAGTAAACTTAGTAGTTTTGTCTTCAGGTGTTCAAATATACAGGCCAGATTGTGCAGAGTGGAGAAAAAAAGATATGTGTAGACGTAAGAGTAAAAAGGTGAGAACAGAGAGAGAGAGAGAGAGGAGCCGAATGAAGATGACTGGGAGGACCATATGACTCTCAAAGTGCACTGTTTGTGTGTGCTTGGTCAAGTGGAATGAGAGGTGTTGATGGAAAAACAATGTGGAAGATTATTCAAGTTAGCTGCTAAAAGATAATTTTTACATTTTTAACCACAATATAGTAAGTCTTATCGGCATCGTTGACTGAAGTTGTAAACGTAAAATAAACCATGCTCAGCCTCACTCCTCTACGTATCACATGTTTAATTATATATGACAGCTGTTATGTTAATATGGTGTGCTACATTTGGCCAAGTTTTTCATTATTAATCCTTACTAACTGATCCATTCCTGCACATATGCAGTTACTTATATCTCAAATGCAGGGGTCCAACTATTGTTTGAATGAAATGAATGGTTTGTCTGACAGATGTCTAAATGCTGCCCTCCATGGTTGAGTGAGCTTGACAAACATTATCTCCTTTTTTGGGAACTTTGAAATGAGGCCGAGCTCATTTCAAACTCCACTTGGGCTTTAACCATGGCTGCCTTCCAGTCACGCAGATCTGGACAAATTTGACAATTCCTGGGTTGTTTTTTTTTACTGGGATTTTCCCTTGGAGAACAAAGACACTGCTTGAAATGTGCATTAATCTTCCTATAGGTTTTTCTTAGATTTATTATTACCAGTATGTAAAAGCTTTGAAAAAAGCTGGTTGTTTTTGCTCGAGTGAAAAACCATTGAAACCAAGTTTGTAATACTGTATGATTTTTTGTAACGAAATTCATTTTGGGTTGTCATTGTTGTGTATAACTTTCTTTGCTTTGTAGAAAAGAAAAAAAAAGCTTTAATTGCAGTTTTTTAGTCATAAATGTTTTGTATGAGGATCACTGATTGTTTCTAATGAACAGCTTAGATTCCTAAGTCCTAAGTACACTGTTTTTAAAATGAACTCAATTTAGCACTGACATTAGAGTTCTGGGTAAGGAAAGCAAACAGATTTCCATGGTTGTCCTGAGGGGTTGGTCCACAGGATGTTTTGCTATGTTACATAAAAGAGTCATTAGTTTTGGTAGCCATAGTGGCCCAAAGCTTCCAGGGCTCTCCCAGAACAGCTCAAGGGCAAGAAAAGCAGTAAATGTTTATTTAGTAAATGTTAACCACAATTTCTACTTTCTGCTTTTTGTTTCAGAAAATGCTTCTAAAAAAGAACTGTGGAGGGAAAACAAGGACTATAAAGATACGGGTGAGTTTGTCAAAAACTAAATCAAATTGTGTGTCACTGCATTAGATAAAGAATACATAATATACATAATAATAGCATAAGCACATTTTTATTTATTTTTTTAAATGAGAGTGGTTAGATAGCTTTATAAAACACTGACATGTGAGCGTGCCTTGTTTCGGTGGTGCACTGGAGCATGGCCAGAGTGCACCCGCTGACCCTCATAGTCATGGCCGTGGACCCCGGGTGTTTTTGTTTGGCACTCGTTACACTGGTCCAGAAGGCTCGAGCTGAATGATGCCAGTGTGTGACGTCATTATGAGCTAGGCACCTTTTGGATGGCAGAACAGTGACTCCTGCTTGCTTCCTTCTGCCATGCATGGCACAGGAACTGTTGGGCAACCCTGGCTGCAGACCAGGCTACTAGAGTCAGAGAAATGAATTAGAAACACAATCTATGTCACCTCTTAGGGGCCCCTGACAAAAAAAAAGTGGTAATACTATTGTGCTCTTTAAGATACCCTAAGGTAATGTTTAAATACAAAAGTATTCTCATGTTTATAGAATGTTACTATGCTAAATACAAATTATTTTGGCTTTCTGAAATGCAGATTTACTTCATATACAATGTTCTATATTCATAATAATAGTTGCATAATTGTCTTTCTCTCTACTGAACTTCAGAAATCCTCCATTTCTTCTGTAGGAGATTGAATGACCGTTTAGATTAGATTAATGGAAGGAGGTGAGGAGAGGAGCTAGGGATGAAAAGAGAGAGGGTGAAAGAAGTGTGTGTGTTAGGATGAAGTCATTTTCCATTTATAGAGTGCCGGCTGTTGCGGGATCTACTGTCATAGAGAGAAAGATGTTCATCGCTTCACTCCTCCGCTTTATTGTTGTTTTCAACTTTCTTTCACTCTTCCCACTCTCTTTGCTTTCCCACTCTCTTTTCCTTTGCCTTTTGTCCTTAATTATGGACTTTAAATTGTCACATTATGTATATCTATTGATCAGACACGCTCAAGAAATACTTCTTGGGTGGCCACATGTTCTGTTCCATTCAGGCTCTCTCTGTTTGTTTTCCTTCACAACCACTTTCACACAAAGCTTATTGTGGTATTAAATTTTAATTTCATTATAATTTTAGAAGCTTTTAGCAATGGTCAGTGGATGATTTGAGAATTCAAAATAACATGCAGGGTTCGTACGAGTGCTGAAAATCCTGGGAAATGCTTGAGTTTTAATATAGTGTTTTCAAGGTTTAGAAAAGTGCTTGGATTTTGGACAAAGTGCTTGAACCTGCTTGAATTTGAAATTGAATTGCTTTCATAATAATTAGTTATCTTACGGAGTAGTTTTCCTTTTAGCTAAGAATGCATTTAGCATATAACGAAAATAACTCCGATCGAGTCCGCACTTGTGGCTGTATGGTGTAATCTAGAGAATTTCTCGGGACGGATTTTTCAGTCCCGCTATCGCAAAAATATCTGTAATTTTTGCCCGCAGGTAAACATTAAGTAGTTTTATTTTCACAGCTTCTTCCCGCTACTCTACTAATAGAGTTAAATAAATAATTATTTATTTCACTTGCTTCCCTTTTGAATATGAATAAAAAAGAAATGGAAAATAAATGTTTCTTTTTATTTGAGTTTAATTAAATGGAATGATAAACATGGACAAAACGAGGAGCTTTTCAGAACATAGAAATACAGTTGGAAATAGGCTGATAATTTTGCAATGAAACAAAATCATAATAAACGTTGATTTCTCAAGTGGTCAAACAGAAAAGCATTGGC
Source organism: Enteromius unitaeniatus (assembly GCA_032359435.1). Lineage (NCBI taxonomy): Eukaryota > Metazoa > Chordata > Actinopteri > Cypriniformes > Cyprinidae > Enteromius > Enteromius unitaeniatus. The sequence goes on from JAUMHI010000061.1 coordinate 18,850,776, forward strand.
CTAATACTTCTTCAGATTGTGCGTTAGCCTTTTTAACGCTATTGCTTCAGCAATATAGAGAAAACAAGTACAACTTAGCTTCCACCTGTGTCTTGCTCTTCAGAACGGTGTGAGTCTATAGTAATAGTTTTACGCATGCACTACGCGAGAATTAGCTTCCGAACTTGCGCCTGTAAATTGTTTTTACTTTATTCGATCTTGTTGCTTTTGAGCAGTAACATTAGATAAATAACCAAATATTTGTTTTTATTAAATTCAATTTTAAGATAAATCCATTTTGCGGGAGTCCCGCGAATAATTATATTTTCCCGCAACCCGCACTAACCTTACACGCCCGCATTCACCCATCAGATCTTGTCCTGCGGGAGTGTAGGTCTCTAGTGTAATCTTCTAGTGGATGCATGCTCTCTGTTGGAGCAGAGCGAGAGGTGAAAACATGCCGGGAGGTTGCCGCTTTAGCGACTGATTTTTAAAACAGTTGATATAGAAACAGTTGTTTATTCATTTGCAGCAAGAATCATAATGATTTAATTTATTACATGAATTTTGAATAGTAATGCACATGAAGTATCATGAAAGTTTGGTACTACACCCATACAAAATCTGACTGTAACTCATTTTTTGAGATACCAACTAGAAAGAGACCAAACCTAAAAAGCAGTTGTTAGATGCTGGAAAAGCATAAAAATGCACCTTGAAAGTGCTTGAGAAGTGCTGGAATTTGAAGTTGGAAAAGGTGTAAGAACCCTGAACATGAGTCAGTTACTCACATTTGTATGGTTATATCAAAATACTTTTGCTGGGATGGAATCCAGCACTCCCTGTGACCCTATGTAGGATTATAAGTTATAAAAATAGATGGATTACTATTAGCATAGTAGTTATTAGTCATATAATAATGTGCTTTTCTGCACCATAATAATGCATAATTTTTCGGTAAATATGAAAATAAAAGGTGCACCTATGTACCTAAGAAACTGCTATGAAAAAACAAAAACAGGCTTACTCGCAGATCACTTCATGTATATTTTGATTTGAAAAAATACTTATGGTATTGTATGTGTTTTTTGCTCTGTAATGTTTTCATCCGTTGATTTTTCAAAACAGTTGGTAGACATGATTTCCTCTCATTTCAAATTTAAATTTTTTAAATTTTAAAAAGTGTCACAAAGTTCATCAATTATACATAAAAACAATTTCTGTATATAAACATTATTGAAGTTTATAATTTATATGATAAATTAGTATATTGAAGAATATACTATTTCAATCTTCAATTCTGCTTGTATTAATTAACTGTGTAAATCTACTAGTGATTTTTGAGTAAACATTTTTCTGCACTTTTCTTTCCTTTGTATAATCAACTGTACAAAGATGATAGTGTCATTGAATTGCAAAGTTAGTGACATTACCCAACTCTTCTCACCTGATTGAGAATAAATTGGCAAAATCATTTATTACGGATTTTATACAGCTAAATCCCTAAGTCATAGTTTTTTGTTTTATTTTAATATCTTATTGATATTAATATTCATTTTATTTTTAATAATTGTTATTTTTTAATTTAAGTATATTGTTCTAATATACAAAAGCAACTCTATAATAATTAGTGTTGGTCTAGCTACTTGAAAAATATAGTGAGCTAAGCTTGCAGTGACTCTATTAAATGAAACTCCACTACACTGAATGTGTATGCACCCATTTGCATTGCTATGCTCAATTTAGACCAACTTCCAAAAAAAAAAAAACCCATGAAGAAGTCACCGTCATACCAAAGTACTTCTGTTGGCTACACAGGTCTGTCTATGGTGGTAGTGTCACTTAAAGGATCAGTGACCCTTAGCCAGTGGTGTTTCTCGATTTGAACTTGAGCTTCAGAGATGTTTGGGAAAATGTAGCTTGTGTGGAATCTGTAGGCCTACTACTTGATCAACAAAAAAACAATTTGATTAAAAAAACTGTGACGCTACCACCACACTATTGCGAAATCTAGTTAAACTAGTAGCGTTACTACACAACACTGATAATAGTGATTCTCTTCCACTCTTTCTGTCCTTTCCCAACTGCACATGTAGTGGTTGGGCCCCTCATTTTAACTCAGATCCCCCTTTTCACTGCTGGCCATGCTCCAGGTGAGCTCTAGAGATGAAGAGAGAAGCAGCTATCTAGGGGCCTGTTAGGAAAAAGGAAAAATCATCATGGGGGTTTGAGGTCTGGGACATGACCAGAAAATATGAGGGCTCAGAAACAAGAAAGCAATGAACCAGAGAAGGAGAGAGAAAAAAAGCCATTGGTGAATGAAGCCAGAGAAGACAAACAGTCTCATCGCCTGGATGAGTTTTGGTCCAAACTTGTTGACAAGACAGATGTTAGAGGTTGAGGGGTTAATGCTTTCCCATGTATAAGGGGTATAGTGTGTTAATGTTTTAAAAACATTATGTCGTTTTGAAATGTATTCAGAAAGCCTGACCTATTTTCTTTTTGTTCATTATAATTAGTGTTCTTACAGTTCCAAAAGGTATTTGTTTGCATAGGCACCCAGCAATATTTAAACTGCAAAATAAAGAACTGTATTTGATAGTTTGTCATTTAATGCATGGATGAAACCAGTTTAAAATGATTAAACATAGAACATTGCTTCCTGAAGAGGGATTCATGGAAAACAGCTGGTTATAGAAAGTAAATGGAATTATGTAGCGCTGCAATGAAACCCTGAGGCCTCCTCTTTTTATTTTGATGAAGTGTTGATCTGGGCCGTTGATAGATTTAAAAAACCTCAAACAGAATGGATATTTGACAGGAAAAAGGCTTAACCTTGTGGTATATGCCTATATATCTTTGTGAGTTGGGCAATTTAAGCCAGACTAGATTTAGCTGGCCATATGTGAAACATAATAACTTCTTTTATTCCCCAAGACAGAAACTCCTCCGTTCTCTGTTTTTTTTTTTTTAGGTCATGTAAGCCAGTGATGATACACTAGAGAAACATGTGCATATAATATTTTTATACCACTGCCATGCCACTATTAAAAAATAACACCGTTTCAACCATACATTGCCATGCATCTTAGCAATGAAATAAGAATTCAGAGGGTATAAACATGATTTTAACATCCAGAGGAATAATCTATCTAATGTATATATATATATATACTGCACAAAAAAATAAGGGGAGCACTAAATAACATCATAGATCTGAATGAATGAAATATTCTTATTAAATACTTTGTTCCTTACATAGTTGAATGTGCTGACAACAGAATCACACAAAAATGATCAATGGAAATCAATGGAGGTCTGGATTTGGGGTCACACTCAAAATTAAAGTGGAAAAACACACTACAGGCTGATCCAACTTTGATGTAATGTCCTTAAAACAAGTTAAAATGAGGCTCAGTAATCTGTGTGGCCTCCACGTGCTTGTATGACTTCCTCCATGTCTCCTGATGTATACTGGCCTGTCTCCTGGTAGCGCCTCCATGCTCTGGACACTATGCTGACAGACACAGCAAACCTTCTTGCCACAGC